>CM037631.1:90102285-90639785 GCA_015227895.2 Colaptes auratus | reverse complement strand
TCATCAGCATTGTTCGTATGTAAACAGAGTGATAAAGCTCTGAAGCAATTTTATCCTCAGCACTGTTTTCCATGAGAAATTATGTATTTGTAAAATAACAAGGCAGGAAAAAAAAAAGTATATAACCTTTTATGTATAGTTTGTAACCCATACAGGAAAAAAAAAATTGATCATTGCAAAATTACAATAATTCTGTGTTATTCATAATATATGTCTCTGTGATTTGTATACTCAGAAATATTTCTTGCTATTAGAGGTAAATATTTTAAGTCTTACAAGCTGATTGTAAACTCACTTTGTTTTGCTTTCTTATGCTGGTTTGTTGAATAAATATGCTTGTGTTTCACTGTGTATAACATCAATGTTTCTTGATATTAAAACAGTACTTCTAAGAAACATTCTAGGAGACAAACTGAAACATCTTTCCTTCAGTGGTATTAGACTTGTGAAGAGAAGAGGGACAATAATGGGGAGAGATCTGGATGGTTTAAAATTTGGAATCTTAAAGTTTGCTTAAACAAATGAAATGTAGTTGCATCAGCTGTTGGGTTTTGGGTTTGACTCTGGGTTTGGGGTGTTTTTATATTATTCTCAGCATCTGCCTTTTTGCTTCTACCTTTAAATTTCTGCAGGTAGGCAAAAAACCAAAGCAATCAAAAAAATTAGACTTTAAGTGCAACCTGAATGAGCTTAATTTATTACCAGATCATTTCCCTTGTGGCAATACAATAGCATTGTATTCCCTATTCCAAAATCCCTATGCAGCAGCAAAGAAGCCAAACCTGGTATTTATAAATTGTACAGTATCTCCACAGTAAACTGAATGTTCAGGGCATTTTTTTTTTCAATATTTATTCATTCTCTGAGATAATCCCATCCAACAAGCAGTTGATATGCTGATGTGTACAGGAACGTTTTTGATGACACAGATCTTTTAAAACAGATTGTCCACAAGCAAATATGTCCACACACGCCACAAATCAAAAAGTTTCTACTTCAGAAACTCCAGCTGCTAGACAAGTAGACCTGCACACATTTTTTGGCTCATGGTGCATGTGCCGTAATAGGTTGCGCAACAGGGTTTCGCTTAAATACACGGATTCAAATACTCGTGACTGCCCACTTTGACAAAAATTAACTTATAATGCTTTGGTGGCTTACAAGGCATGCAAGGAATCAAAAAACAGAAGCCCAGACCTCTTAGAAATGCAGCAGGTATATTATTAAAAAATAGCAGAGTACAAATACCAGGGAATATCTTTGTTATGTACAACGTTACGGTCTATGTATCTTAGCTTCATTCTGTATTTATGAATATATTTTCAGTAGAAGGATAAATAGGTGAAAATAGTTCACTACCATATGATTTGTTTTATCCTTAGGCATCGCCTGGGGTTACTGGTACAGCCCTGGCTCTCAGTACCGAAAAGTGAAATGTGCAACAATGAAAATTTTATTAAAACGTATGTTAACCCATTACAGTATGTTCACTTCCAATTCTTTGTAAGAACGCGTGATGTATCATTTTGTGTGTGTCATTTGAAAGAAAAAAAAGAAAAGGAAAAAAGAAAAAGAAAAAGAAAAGATATGAGTCAAGTAGAGGAGCAAATTTAATGGGAGAATTTTATGGGAAACATTATACAAATGGCAGAGTGTGCGATTCTCATTATTAAAATAATTTGTCATTGTATGAAAAAATGGTATAAATTTCAAGAAGGAGTCTTCTTTAGTTATCTGCCCTTTTTTAATGACAGCAGCTTTTGTGCAGTAAAGGCAGACACGTTTTCAAGCAAAGCCCATTTCAGACCAGAATTTCTGAGAGCCCTATTAATGTTTCATGCTAATCAAGGAGAGTGGGAAATAGAGCTGACAGGTGCTTTCTACTCTGCTTATTCCTGTCTTCCTGCATTAGACATTACTAGCTAAAAAAGAGCCAATATGGTTCCTTTCCAGTGAACGTGGTGACAAGGGCAAGAATAAAATGCTTCTTTTTATAAGTTTACAGTTGTTTTTCTTAATGGCTCCACTGGTGACATCCACAAATGTATAGGTGCCACAATTATTAATAAAAACATATTTTTATTTCAAACCACAACCTGAATCAGGCTCTGAAATCTCCCCCGGCCCACCTTGGAAACTCCAGTGCACTGTTTAAACATCTTCTGAGATAAATTGAGGTCCACCTGGGATCCCTGTTTTAACAACGTGCATGGTAGTATTTCCATCTGAGCCAGAGAGAGACGTGTACCTTTACTCTAGGATAAGTCTTTTTGATTAAGCAATGCCAAGGTGAAGAACAAAAGCAAATTCTTCAAGGGGCAGCTTTAAGACAAAACAGGAAAACTTTGGCAGGCACTGCTGAGAGTTACCTTTGCCAGCCTCCCCTACCCCAGGTGCCGGACTGTTAGTCAGGCAGAGTAGCAGCACTCTGAATTAAGTGCTTAAACCCTATATATAACTAAAAGAGAAAGTGATGTGCCTTTGAAAACCTACCTAAAAGTCCCATCTGGCTGAATTTAGGTACACAACTTAGGCAGGGAGGCTCTGGAGACCCTCAAAGGCACATGTCTCTGGTGCCTGTGCAGAAAGTTTTGGTGCTTCCTTTGGGATCTTGTTTCAACAGGCAGATAAATGCAGATGTAAGTTAGATGCCCAAGTAGACCAGACTGTAGCCTATGACAACGAAATGGCTGTAGTCTGCAAGCTGGGACTTTATTGAACTGTATTTATACAACACACATGGGGAATTTTGTAACTGCAGGAGCTAGCAATCTTTAAATTAGCTTTGCTGAAATAATCAGGAAAAGGAGAAACTGAGCCCGCTGTTCCAGTATATAGCTTTTTCTACACAAAGCAGACACTGTTAAACTATCCTAATTGCACATGACAGCATAGTTGTTTCCCTATGTAAATTATAAGATAGATATATATGTAATTCAGAAAATATTGATTTACTTTAGTTGCTCTGTAGGCATTTTCAGCTATGGGGAAAAAAAAGGAAAGAAAAAAAGAAAGCTGCAATTGCTTAATTGAAATTACTTTCTATTATAAAATTTAATTGAAGTAGATCCCTAATCTGGACCATTTTACACTGCTTTTATTTTGTTTGCTAGTAATTTGCTACTTTTATTTGAACTAATAAATACATTCACACATATTTGAATCTGCATTAATCAAGCTTAAACAAGACTATTGTGAGAATCTGAATCAGTTTAGCTAAATTCATTTAAACCAGTGTAACCTTTCCAAGGCAGGGGCATGAATTCATTTTAGAAAAATGGAGATTATGGCATAAACATAATTACCAATTTTCTCTGGCAGAACACAAATCAATACTGCTTATTTCCTTGTTTTAAGGAAATCACCAGCACTTTTCTATCAGATTTATTTTGCTATTAAGAATGGATGAATTCTGCAGTGAATCTTGTCTACCTTTAGACTTGTAATCAGTATGAAGAAATGCTATCAGGACAGTCAGATGCACTTTCTTACAGGAGTGTTTTCTCAGTGTGAGTAGAATCCCCTTGAAAAATAATGGTCCAGAGTACTATAGGACTGGTGCCTTTAATTTCTTGCTTGCAATCTCAAATATTGCATACTTTGACTTCTGCCAAAAGTAAGTTTCTTTCAACAGAAATTTAAAGATGAGTGAACCCTTTCTCCTTGTATATTTTCTGCAAAGTTGCCACTGGCTCCACTTTGTACATATGAATGACACTGGTGTCTTCAGGACAGGCCAAAATGTGTCAGTTTTATACATAAGTTGTCATAGAAGTAATTCATTGGAAGCAGAAAGGATAAATTCTTTACCAACAAGGAGCTCAGATTTTTAGTCTTAAACGTGAATTAGATTTGTTTGTAAACTTATTTTCATTGAGCCCCTATCTTTACTTTCTGTTTAAAGTATCAATCCAAGGAAACTCGAGAAAGTTTTTGCTTTCTTGCTTTGTGTGCAGGGTTTGGTTGAGAAGGAACATACCCAGGACAGCCAGCTGAACCAGCTAATGAGTATTCGATACAATGCTGACATTATGCCCATCCTGGAAGGGAAGGGGTGGCTGGGGCAAAGGAGGATGGGACTTGGAGTCCAGACTGTGATCTGTTACGCTTACTGTTTCTGGGGCTTTCTCCTTCTTCCACTTCTGGAATTCGGTTCACCCTCTCTTGCTCATCTTGCTTTGCTTTGCTTTGTCTCAGTCACTCCCTGCAAAATCTCTTGTGTGGGTTTTTTTGTTTTATTTTGGTTTTGTCATTGTTGCTGGGTTTGGGGTTTGTTTGTTTGTTTGGGGGGCTTGTTTGTTTGGCTTGTTGGTTTTGGGGTTTTTTTTTTTGCATTGTTCCATTAAACTGTCCTTATCTCAACCCACAGGACTTTGTTTTTCCTTTACTCACAATTATCCCTCTCATTCCCCAACAGGGTGGGGGGAAGGTATGTGGGAGCTTTATGAGAGTGGATGTGTTGAAACTTACTTGCCCATTGAGCCAAAATCATAACACTGATGTTTCCCCGTTATGGTGGGGCAACTGGGAAGTTTTAGCCATTTTAGCCATGGGAGCTTACCTCTCGAAAACCCATGGAGAACATCAGATAAGTGAGAAGCCTCCACTTCACCCATTGGTTAATAATGCCCTCTGCCAGAAGCTTTGCAAGCTCCACTTACCCTAGAATTCCCTTGGCAAATGCCAAGATTACATAATGACCTTATTTAGATTTGGCCTCTAAAGTTACAGAAGCAAGATTCACCATGTTCATCATCTTTTACTTGGGAAATGTTCACCACAACAAAAATGTTTTATAGGTCCAGTGTAGTATCATAGAATATTAGGGGTTGGAACAGACTTCCAGAGACCAATGAGTCCAACCCCCCTGTCAAAGCAGAAGCAGCTAGGGCAGATCACACAGCAATGCATCCAGAAGGGTCTTGAAAATCTCTAGAGAAGGAAACTTCACAATTTTCTGGACAGCCTATCCTAGTGCTCCATGACCCTTACAGTAAAAGTTTTTCCTCATGTTGAGGTGCAGTGTGACTCCTGAAGACAGCTTCCATAATCTACTGTTTTACCAAGTTAGTGATCTTTCTTTCCTTCATCAGAAAAGTGACTGAAGAAGAGTTATTTTTCTTAGTTATTTTCTTAGATCATGGTTTCAGAACTCATGGATGATTCTAAGATAGCGGTTACCTTTTCTTCACTCTGCAGCACTGAATAAGATTTCATAGCATTGTTAAGGCATTGAAACACTCTGATGTAAACTAATATTAAGAAATACCTGCTTCATCCTGAGACATTTAAAATTATCTATTTTCTTTCTGCCCTTCTATCCTGGAACCTTTAAAGACCAAGATTGAATGTGTCCGTGCATGCACCAGTAAATTAAGATTTTTGCTGCTTTAGTGAGGAAATGAAGATTTGCATGTGTCCTATGAAAGCTATTCTGGGAGCCCTCCCAAAATACAGAAATAAGATTAGAATATCAGATTTCCCATACAGTCTTGGGCAGATCCTGTACAGTGCCTCCTAGCAAGCACAAAAATGGTGTTCAGCTTCCACCTACTAAAAGCAGGTATTCCTGTCACCAAAGCAGAGGAAGGGATGTTTTCATCAAGGTTTGATACCAGGAGATATGTGCCTGTGCAGAACCCATGCTGTGTATGCACATCCAGATTCCAAAGCTCTCAGTTTCCTCATTTACTCTACATTTATCTTTAAGCAACCAAGATTTTGGATCCCTACAAATAGGTTGTTCATGTAAGACTCCACTGGGATTGTGAAGAGAAATCCGTAAAAGGCTTCATGTTGATACACCAAAGACTTCTGCATCAAAACTCTGCTCTGTATGTAACAGTATTGTTTGCTCAACAATCTGTTGCTCCTTCTCCCTCTCCATCTTACCTTCTCTACAACAACTTCTAGTATGAGTGTCTATGCATGAAGACCTTCTGCAAACAGTATTATTACTCTTACTCCCTCAAGAAAGCTTAACTAAGCCCCCTTTGGCCCCCTATGGCAGCTACCTTATTTATACTAAATCACAAGGAAAAAGTTCTCTTCCTGAGGAGATGATACAGTCCAGATAGACAAGCCATATTCAAGCTAAGTTAAAAATAGCCACAGAAAGTTTGTTTTTCATCTTACCTGTGCTTTGACTTCTGGGTCTGACAGTCAATTTTCAAATTAACACCCTTAGACCTTGATTCTTTAGACTCCTTTTAGATATTTACATTGAGAAAAACTGAGCTGATCCCTAGAAGCAATCACTTGTTGCATTTGGGCAACAAGCTGAGGTGAAGATCTCATCCACACACTGATATGGAATTCATAGACAGTGACAGGCATGAAATGAAACTAGATCTCTCCAATCCCATCTCATTGCCTAGCTATTACAACTTGCTGCCTCTGAGCTCAGTCTGTGGATGGACAATGTTCAGCGAAGGAGTGTAAAAGAAAGGCAATTTGCTCCTACTAGGTTAAAATGGGCAAGGCACTACAGATTTCCATCGATGGTGATACATGCTGACAAACATTAAGTTTAATTAACCGACCAAATTCTCCTTTAATTTATGCAAGTGAAGCTCTATTGGCTTCAGCAGAGTTAGCGCTGCTGCAATTGAGAGAAGAATTTGGCCCAGTGTCTGTAATAAATCATTAATGAGCATGTAGTAAGATAAGTTTTAATGATTAATTAACAATGTATTTTTTGGAGAAAAGTATTCTTAACATGCCCTTAATGTATCAAGTGATAAGTACAATATTAAAAGCCTACTGATTAAAGCAATTAATTATATGCTTAATTTATTTACTAATTAAGCTTTAATATATGTATAGTTAAGTAATTGCTAATGAGTATTTCACATTTGCTAAACAGGTCTGGCAGTAATTACATGGGAAACACTACAAAATGATTCTTCTAGTGATTATATAAAAATATATATAGCAATATTCTTTGTGGATTTTTCCCCTTCTTTCTTTTGTTGCCTTTTTTTTTTTCCCCCTACATGAATTACTTGGCTTGTATTTTTCTCCTTGGTGAATGAAATGTTTACTAGAATGTAAAGTTCATAGGTCTGAAAGGCCAGTGTTTCTGGACAAATCTGATGAAATACGCTTCTGAAGAACAACTCAGTCATAGCCACATGAAAACAGCAATCTTCTCTCCTTGAATACATGGTGCTAAAGCCTGCAGTTTTCTCAGTTTTGTATTCAGATCTTATTGAGGCAAAACCTCATGTGATGTTACTGAGAGTTTGGTATTCTTTGGTCGTGGCAAGAACTTTTGTCTCCTGAGCTGAACTCATGTCTTTAATTCATACAGACAGTGGTGGAGAGATACACATCTCTCAGCCAGATCTAGGTTCCTTAAGTTATAGCATACGCAGTATCTGTTGTTGCAGTCCTTACTTTAAGTCTTACACTTCATGCAGACAAAGCTGATTAAAGCTGATGAAAGTTCTGCCTAAGCAATCAGATCACTTTTAGACATAACTGACCCCAGGCAGTGAACTCCTGAGATCCTCATTCACTTTAATTCCTACTGTGTCCTAAGTTAAACCTGAAGCCCAAGTTTCTGGTCCTCGCCTAAACCATACCACAAACCATAGAAGAAAAGACAATCCTTCTTCCTCTAACTCTGTGGTCCACACATTGCCTTTGGCCAGATGTTACCCCAGTGTGGGTTCTGAAATGCTTGAAAATATAAATATCAGTGAAATACTGCACATAGAATGCTTTACTGGAAACTGCATGCCATGAGAAGTGTTCAAGAAAGGCTTAGTGTTATGGCTATAATTACTTCTTATTCTACTATGCAATACGATAAGTGAGCAAGGCACCTATAGCCTTGACTTGTGGGAGAAGAGCCTAGTAACAAGATGATCCTCATGCTTTTGGAGGATAAGGATCTTGAGATATTTTAAGCAGTTTTCTTCAGTTTTCTACTCTTATGCTTGCTTCCCTCACTTTCAGCATGCATGCATTTCTGCAAAATCCCAGCTGCTCTTTCTGCCTTCTCTGTTTGGAGCCTGGGGACACCTTTTACTCCCATTCTTCAGTCTTTTCTGTGCATATTTCTTAGTGCTCTAATTTGTATCTAGAAGGTGAAAGTGCATAATGACCAAGATACCTTCCTGGAAGAGCAAAATTAAATAGGTTAAATAGGTCTGAAATGCACATAAAAAGGTCTTAATGTAGTATATGTTCTCATTCTATGTATTAATGATGTGAGAGATGAACTGAATTTCACCAAAGCATGGGCTCTTCATAAACTCTTTATGCAGTTACTAGATCAGAAAGGGACTTGTATTTCCTATTATAAGCATACCAACGTAGCAACATTTGTGCTATGGTGGAAGATATCAACAAAATCTGTAGGGAGATCTGTACATTTATTGCAGCTGTAATTACTCCTGTAATTTTTATAAATTAGATTTCCAGGAAAAATATGTTTGTCTTCATCATGGTTTGCTGTGATTATTCTAGATATGTCAAGATGTCCACTGTGAAACTCCCACTGATTTAAATAAGGCCAAGATTTGAGCTGCATAGGATGAGATGGTTCTGAGTAGCCCAGCCTTTTTGCCATATTCAACTGCACGTCTCCCAGGCTCCTAAACACATTCCCTAGAGATGGTTGTCATCACTTCTTTTGAAGGGCCAGCCTGAAAAGCTAGTCCAAAACTCATCACCTTTACTAAAGCAGTGGTAGTGATGGTGAGGTTTACCCACACAATAAAAGTGAGAAAAGGCGGAGCACAGGACAAACATGGTAGAAGTGGAAGAATTGTCTGGCTTAAGACCTAAGACTTCCACTTGGCCAAAAATTAAGCCAAAGCAACTTTTGTTTGCAGATCACTGGGCCTTGTAAGTTTTGGAAATGAACTGCTGATCAAACTGGCTTGGCAAACTGAGACATTTTCCTCCATTTAAACTGAAGATTATGAGGCACAAAACATGTCCATCAATGTTCCCAGTTTAACATTACACTAAGCTTTTTAATACACTCTACCCTAATGAGTGCAATGTTGGTAACAGAGTAAGTCTTCAATACTCCAGGAACAATACTGATTTGTGGCTTTATTGGAACAGATGCCTTTAAATGGAATATTGGTTGGGATGTTATTGTAGCTCTTTCTAGTCTATATTCTCCAAGAGGTACTTAGGAAGCATGGGTCACTTATTCAGTGTATGGATATGAATTTATTGAAAATGCCAGTTGTTTATTCTGACTTTTCTTTTGACCATTAAGTAGCATCACATATTTGGAATATGATAGCCAGGTGCCTTAGACACCAGAAGCGACATTTACAGATTCACAGATTGCATTGGGTTGGAAGGGACCCTCAAAGGTCATCTTGTCCAACCCCCCTGCAGTGAGCAGAGCCACTTCCAACTAGATATTAAGATGCCATGGTCAGTTGTATGAGGTTTAACAAGGTCAAGTGCTGGGTTCTGCACTTGGGTCACAGCAACCCCAAGCAAGACTACTGGCTTAGGGAAGAGTAGCTATGAAGCTTCCAAGCAGAAAAGGACCTGGGGGCTGGCCCACATCTGTCTTAACACGAGCCACCATTGTGCTCAGGTGACCATGAAGACCAAAAACATTCTGGCTTGTAAAAGGAATAGTGTGGCCAGCATGAGTAGGGAAGTCATCATGACCCTGTAACTTGGAACTGGTTGTAGTGAGGTGCGTGCTGTCCTCTTCTCCCTTGTATGTACTGATAGAACAAGAGGAAATGGCCTCAACCTGCACCAGGGGAGGTTTAGACTGAATATTAAGAAAAAATTCTCTTGAAAGCATGGTCAAGCTTTGAAATAAGCTTCCTAAGGACAGGATAATGTCACCATTTAGAAGTGTCCAAAAATTGTGTAGACATGGCACTTTGGGACATAGTTTAATGGACATGGTGCTGTTAGGTCAATGGTTGGACTCCATGATCTCAGAGGACTTTTCAAACTGAAACAATTGTGTGATTCTATGTTATTTCCCCTTTTCTTCTTTTTGAGTTTTGGATTTTTTTGGTCTTCACTAGTTTTAAGTGCAGCTATCAGTAGTTCATAAGGGAATTTTCTAATGTTTACATTTTTAGTGATTTCACTATTTTATTTATTATTTTCTAGGGGATTAATGTAAAAGCTTGATGTTCACACTCAACAGTATTATTTCTGGCTTGATTTAAATGTGTTAGCTAAACAGCCTCTGGTTTGTTTCTTGTAGGAAAGCAAACATTCAAAGTAACCAAATATTTCACTTTGACTGGTTTACTAGTTATCAGAAGGGGTCAGTACCAGGATTGTTTTTTTCCCAAAGGCAAGATAGTAGTTCTCTCATTGAGCAGAGCCAGCTATTTTCCCTCCCTCTCTTTCTTGCTGCCAATTTCACTACTGATCTTGTGCAAGAAAATGTGCTTGTCAACAAAAAATGTCAACCAAGTTTAAAAAGAATAGTCTGAGTAAAACTAAAAAGTAAATTATTTAAGTAGAGTTGTAGTTGAAACTTGAAAGAATTCTGTTTGGTGGTTTTCTTTACATCATTCTGCCAATGGAGGAGGAACTCTGAACTTCTAACTAGTGAAGCCCTGTCATAACTGGGGTTGACAGTTCACATTGAAAATTCTGTTTTCTTCTTTCCCAGGAAAGCAAGTCAAAGTTAAACCAACAAACTATTGTTGGCAAGTGCCTTACCTTTGTTCTGTGCTTCCTTATAAATTAGCTGCTTCTGTCTTCTAGCTTGCTTGTAAATGGAATTCCTAGAATTTAGGGTCTCCCATTAGCTAGGTTATTTTAAAATGCTAATGTATCCTTTTAGACAGTGATTTGGTTTAGAGCATGTAAGCATCTGAATCAGAGAATGTTCACAGATAGTAATGATCAGCAAGGAAGTACACTGCAAATTTGGATCAGTACAAGATGAATTCAGCTAGAAATAGTTACAGTTAAACACCAGTGAAATTAAAGCATTTATATGAACACATGAATGCAGCATCTGATCTATCAGTACGACACAATGAATTTTGTATTTGCTTAACATATTCCCACATCAAAATTTTCACTGAAAAAAAACACCCAAAAACAAAAAACAAGACTGGACCTTTGCACATTAGAGCTAGAATGTATTTAAATGCAAAAAATTGTCTGATTTTCCTGTAGGATTGCTGCAATAGCATTGTGTGCATGGAACTCTATAGTCATACTTTTCTTTCTATATATCTATATATACATAACCTCTATTCTCTACTAATTGACTTATCAGTATATACTACAGTATATACATGGCCAGTTCATTAAGGTTAATTTGTTCAAAAATATTAGAAGCATTAATTTCTGGCTTATAGCTAATGGCTGCTCTCAGCCCGTGTCTTGTTTCATCATTAGTGTCAGCTAGATTATAACTCACACCCAACTGTTTTTACACTATCTAATAGAATCAATTGATGCAATGGTTGACAAGATGCTGTTTTGCATTTTGTCATCTCACTAATGCACATGGCTTAAAGGCATTGGCATCCATAATGTGGGGCAGTTTTGTAGGAGGCACAGAATAGGCTGAAGCTGCAAGGGCCATTTTCATAAAATATTAATGAAATTGAAAAATACACTGGGGTTGAAGGCTTGTCTGCTAAATGTAAGGTAAAATCTATTCTGTTCTGCTTTCTGATGACTGTAATTAGCAGCCCTAATTAAAAATTCAAACCTTGTGTATATTTGAAAGCATGAATCTT
Organism: Colaptes auratus; assembly: GCA_015227895.2. NCBI lineage: Eukaryota > Metazoa > Chordata > Aves > Piciformes > Picidae > Colaptes > Colaptes auratus. The sequence continues at coordinate 90,628,071 of CM037631.1, read as the reverse complement.
AGCTCTCATAGTGTTTATTTCCTTTACAAAGTATTTTATTTTACAACACTAATTGAACAGGATCCTTCCTAGCCTGACAGCCACAGCTGGCTGGAGCCAGTTTATGTATCCAGTCTCTCTAGACTACTTCCTTTTGTAAGCAATAAAACATCTTTAAAAAACATGTATATGCTCTCTATGAGCCATTAACTCTGTGTCACCCAGTGTGGAACTGGCCATCCGCACACATGCATTGTTGTTTCCTTCACTTAAAAGTGACCTCTTTGAAAAGGCAGCTTTTTTCTGATCTTCAATATTTAATGTGGATTTACTTACATTAAATGACCACCTTTCTTAAGGAGACTTGGCCCAATTCTGACATTATTTATGAACAGCATATGCTGTGCAAAACAACGGAAGGAATCACCATTAGTTCCAGTAGAAAAATCTACTTTTTATCATCACTTTGTGTAGTTATTTTGAAATTCATGGTCAAGATACTAAGGTCCCACCAGGGAGTATAAGACTGCAACTCAAGTTGAAATTGATTAAAACCACATTACTCTCTGCAATCCAATGTATAGCAGAAAAGACCATGTGAATGGGTTAAGTTTTCGCTGTTGTAGTTCTTCTTTTCGCTCTTTGCCACAGGAATGACTCTGAACTGTACCATTTCCTATTTTGCTTTCCATACCCCAGTAAGAAGAGAACACTGGAGTTTTAATATTCAGTATAATGTCCATAATCATGAGCAACATTCTCCCTCAGAATCTTGTAATTTTTAATAGGTGGACTTTCTAGCTTCTCATGTCAGACCAAAGAAGCTGTAAGAGGAGGGGACAAGGTGGAAAAGGGTATTGGAAGATACTGTGGTTGGCTTCACTAATAAAATTTTTCCTTGATTTATGTGAGAAAATTAAATTCGATGATGCACCCTCTTTGTGGCTTCAATGAGAGTTTAGTCTGAATAAGGAATGCTGGATCAGGTCCAAAAATTAGCAAGGGAAAAAAAAAAAGAAAAGGAAAAGGAAAGGGAAAGGGAAAAGGGAAAGGGAAAGGGAAAGGGAAAAAAGGAAAGGAAAAGGAAAAGGAAAAGGAAAAGGAAAAGGAAAAGGAAAAGGAAAAGGAAAAGGAAAAGGGAAAAGGAAAAGAAAGAGAAAGGAAAGAGAAAGAGAAGAGAAAGAGAAAGAGAAAGAGAAAGAGAAAAAGAGAAAGAGAAGAGAAAGAGAAAAGAGAAAGAAGGAGAAAGAGAAGGGGAAAGGGAAGGGGAAAGAGAAGAGAAAGGGAAGGGGAAAGAGAAGAGAAAGAGAAAGAGAAAGAGAAAGAGAAAGAGAAAGAGAAAGAGAAAGAGAAAGAGAAAGAGAAAGAGAAAGAGAAAGAGAAAGGGAAAAGAGAAGGGAAAGAGAAAGAGAAAGATAGAGAAAGGGAAGGGAAAGAAGGAAAGAAGGAAAGGGAAAGAGAAAGGAGAAAGAAAGGGAAAGAGAGAGAGAAGAAAGAGAGAGAGAGAGAAAAGAGAAGAGAGAAGAGAAAGAGAAAGAGAAAGAGAGAGAGAAAGAAGAGAAAGGAGAAGAGAAGAGAGAGAGAAGGAGAGAGAGAGGAGAAGGAGAAGGAGAAAGAGAGAGAGAAGAGAAAGAGAGAAGGAGAGGAGAAGGAGAAAGAGAAAGAGAGGAGAAAGAGAGAAAGAGAAAGAGAAAGAGAGAAGAGAGAAAGAGAAAGAGAGAGGAGAAAGAGAAGAGAGAGAAGAAAGAAGGAGAAAGAGAGAGAGAGAAGGGGAGAGGAGAAAGAGGAGGGGAAAGAGAGGGAGAAAGAGGAGAAAGAGAGGAGAAAGAGGAAGAAGGAGAGAAAGAGAAAGAGAGAAGAGAGAAAGAGAGAAGGAGAAAGAGAAGAGAAAGAGAAAGAGAAAGAGAAAGAGAAAGAGAAGAGAAAGAGAAAGAGAAGGAGAAGGAGAAGGAGAAGGAGAAGGAGAAGGAGAAAGGAGAAAGAGAGAGAAAGAGAAAATTAATCCTTTCCTGAAGAACATGGACCTGTGTGCTGGTGGACTCTAAAATTCAAAACTGGATGATATTTAGCACTAATTCCTAGCGAGAAAATCGGAGTTTAACCTGAAGCATACATCTGTTTGTAATGTTAGTAAGTTATTTAAACACTGCCAGTATTTAAACTTCTGAAGGCTGTTTCCATTCTGCATTGTAGTACAAGTGGAACTCTCCTAACAGTTTTAATAACTGGCTTTGAATTTTTTTTAATTTATCTTTAAATTTTGTTTGACAAAGTTAGGTATGGATAGGATTGCTGAGTTTTATGCTTCACGTCTACCCTTTCACCATTTGTAATCAAGGTGCATGTAATCTAAAGGTTTTCTAAAAATCCTGCTTCCCACAGATCTACCTCCACAAAAGTTTTGGCTCAGAAAAGCATTGCATGTCCATGAAATACAATTTTTATGAAAAATCACAGAATCACAGAATTTTAGGGGATGGAAGGGACCTTGAAAGATCGTCTAGTCCAACCACCCTGCCAGAGCAGGATCACCACCTATACCAGACCACACAGGAACGCACCCAGGTGGGTTTTGAATATCTCCAGAGAGGGAAACTCCACAACCCCCCTGGGCAGCTTGTTCCAGTGTTCCACCACCCTCACAGTGAAAAAAATATTCCTCATGTTTACATGGAACTTCTTATGCTTCAACTTTGACCCACTGGCCCTTGTCCTGCCATTGGGACATATTTATAAACATTAATGATGTCACCCCTTAGTCTCCTCCAAGCTAAAGAGACTCAGCTCCTTCAGTCTCTCCTCATAAGAGATGTTACACTCCCTTAATCATTTTTGTGGCTCTGTGCTGTACTCAACTGTTCTGTTTAAACTGGTCTGTTAAATGATTCTAAAAATCAGTGTGGTGTACGCTGAGCAACTTAGATGGATGACATAATCTATGTTTATTACTGCCTGGGTTCTCCCTACGAGAGATGTCTTCCCCTCTCAGTGCTTTCAAGAATTCATAGTTTTGGACTGTGAGGCCCATCTGTTACTGGACTTGGGAGTATTCACCAAGGGGGTTGAATACATGGTTCAGACATCTTAGTCCTTTGTTAGAATGAGAATGGGATTTGCAGTCTCCTCCTGCTTACGTGCTCTATTTTCCATGGAAAAGACCATGGAGAAGCTGCAGCCTGCTTTACCTCTCTGGCAGCACATGCTCTGGGACTTCTCAGTGGGTAAATCTGGAGGCATCCAGAGAGATTTTCAGCACATCTGTCCTTAACACTCAGGCTTATTGCTTTCTCTCCTTCCTTTCACTTGCCTTTCTTGAATTTGAAAACACATGCAGGTACTAATAATCATGTTGTGTGTTTTTCTGGAATTTCACAGAAGTTCCCTCCATCCTTTCTTAGATTCTTACTGAAAAAAGTCATACAATAGAAATCATGTAATGATCACCTTGTCTCCTAAAACCCAGACTGTTTATAGGCGGCTTTTAGCAACCTAACCATGGGCATCTTAAAGTAGGATAGGATATAGGATAGGATAGGATAGGATAGGATAGGATAGGATAGAATAGGATAGATAGAATAGAATAGAATAGAATAGAATAGAATAGAATAAACCAGGTTGGAAGAGACCTTTGAGGTCATTGTGTCCAACCTATCCTCCAACACCATCTAATCAACTAAACCATGGCACCAACTACCCCGTCAAGTCTCCTCCTAAACACCTCTAATGATGGTGACTCCACCACCTCCCCGGGCAGACCATTCCAATGGCCAATCACTCTTTCTATGAAGAATTTCTTCCTAACATCCAGTCTAAACCTCCCCTGGCACAGCTGGGACTGTGTCCTCTTGTTCAGGTGCTGGTTGCCTGGGAGAAGACACCAACCCCCACCTGTCTACAACCTCCCTTCAGGTAGTTGTAGAGAACAATAAGGTCTCCTCTGAGCCTCCTCTTCTCCAGGCTAAGCAATCCCAGCTCCCCAGCTTCTCCTCATAGGGCTTGTGCTCCAAACCCCTCACCAGCTTTGTTGAGCTTCTATGGATATGTTCCAGCAAGTAGTAAGCAAGTTTCCCTTGGTAGTCAAAGGGTGCATGGCTGAACTGAATAGTTCTTCTGAAAATGCTCTCTCTCTCACCATCTAAAAGGAAATTAGTTTAAAATAAACCACAGACTTCTAGATGACCACAGACAAAAGTGGTATATTCCACACTAATGTCAATAATTTGGATGACAGCCAGTTTTCCCTCTCTCACGACAACTGAATAGTCCACTAAACCTTTTAGAGGTCACTACACCTATGGAGGGCCTGTTCCTATAAATATCCTATGCCTTACTTTGTTGCACAATCTGAAAAATCACCAAAAAATGACCAGTCTAAAGCCAAGACTAGACCAGCAGACTGGGTAAACTGTGAGGTTTTCATTAGGTTTTTTTTTTACATCTTAAAATTATTAATTGTTAACCAGAGTTGAGCACAGAACTGTCTTGAGCTTTCTGAAACCATTTCATGCAGGAGAAAAACTACAAATGGTCCAGAGACCACGTGTCTATAACTCTTAGCCAGTGCAGCAAAAAGACAGGCATGTAATGTAAGAACACCAGCAATGTTAATTCAGTAGTTTAAAGAAAACACAGAGCTATAGAAGCTAAAGGATGTAGCAATGTTACAAGTTAGCTGATGCATTTTATTATTTGTTTAGTAAGTTGGATTCAAGAGCCATTGGTTGGGTTTGACACAACACTGTTGCAGGCAGTTTGCAACCTAGAGAAACACATGATAGTCAATGTCCCAGAGAGTTTGTTAGCTATGGTGTTTACATGATTATTTACTGATTTTTGGAAGAGGTGGCTGCCCCTGTAGAATTCTGCTCAAGTATTTGTATATAATTTTTTCTCACAAATGTTGTAATTAATTTTTATTTTAACCTTTAGTTTAATACGTAACTGAAGTTCCTATCACAGTATCACAGTATCACTAAGGTTGGAAGAGACCTCAAAGATCATCAAGTCCAACCTGTCACCACAGACCTCATGACTAGACCATGGTACCAAGTGCCACATCCAAACCCCTCTTAAACCCCTCCAGGGATGGTGACTCCACCACCTCCCTGGGCAGCCCATTCCAATGGCTAACGACTCTCTCAACGAAGAACTTCCTCCTCACCTTGAGCCTAAACTTCCCTTGGTGCAGCTTGAGACTGTGTCCTCTTGTTCTGGTGCTGGTTGCTATAGAGAAGAGACCAACTCCCTCCTGGCTACAACCCCCCTTCAGGTACTTATAGATGGCAATGAGGCCTCCCCTGAGCCTCCTCTTCTCCAGGTTAAACAATCCCAGCTCCCTCAGCCACTCCTCGTAGGGCTATGTTACAGTGGGTTTTGACAAACAAATCACGGAGGAAACCCACCCCCTTCCTCCCCCCCATACTATTCTCTTTCCGACAGAAAATACTTTTGAGTCACATTCACAGTGCAGAAGCTAATGTTGAATACTATAATAAACACAGAACAATATATTTCTCAGTTAAATTCAAAAGTAGGGACATATTGAAATCCTTTGGAGCAGGACCTCCAGAATAAAGTGTTTTAATGCTGTGGTTTGAAGTGATGAAGCTTAACATTGTCTTTAACAAAATACCCTTTGCTCACATGACTCATCTTTGCTCATCTGTGCCTTTGGCAGTAGAATGATCTAATACTTGCTTTGGTGCATTTCACATGAGTTGAGTTTTAAAATAGGGACTTTGGGGTTTTTTTTTGCCATGAGGGAAGGATAGAGCAAAAGATTAGTAACATTTTAAGTAGATTTTAAATTATGATGCAGAGATTGAAGTAATTACTTTTAAAGAGTCATAAACTGATATGTTGCTGAATTTGTCTCTTCCCTCCCTCGAGCTGTTAAACCCCCAGCTATTGCCTTCACTTCAGATATAAGTTATATCATTACTTCTCTCTCTCTCCAGTCAATGAGAGCATATTCCAGGCAAGGACCAACTGAAAATGAGGAGAGCCTTTCAGGAGCATTTTCAGCCTGTCCTCCTTTTGCAGTTCTTTCTCATAACAGGACCATGTCTAATAGCACCATTTCACAAACAGCAGATATGTATCACATGTTTTAACCATGTTCCACACTCACACATGCTAAGGATGAGCCAAAGGGAGGACTTGAACTGTTGACCTAAGCAACTTAACAGGGCCACCAATTCCGTGCTGACATCTACCTCCAAGCCACATTTGAAGGTGCTGCCCCTAGTATTTTTGAGATCCTATAGTAATAGGATTAATATAGGGAAAGGTGGGAAGCAAGACCTCACTACCCACAGGTGAAAAGGGGAATAGTCATATATACTCTTGTTATGATTCTTACTCTTATGTCAGAGAGTGGAATTGGTTGTTTTCTCCCTATTTAAACCACAGAGCAAGGACTGTTAGGACAGGCAGAAAGTGTTTATCTCTCTATGCTGAATCACACACACCATGCTCTCTTATTTTCTCTCTTATTTTCTATACAGAGATTATGTCTACTTGCATATGCACATACAGAAACTAGACTAGTTCTGTGGCATAATGAAAATCCTTGGGAAAGGTTTTTTCCTTACTTCTGCAATGTAATTATCCAAAGAGTATTGACTATACCACTGGTTTACAAATCTGTGCAGTAAGTGAGAAAGCAAAGAGGCTGTGGAAAGGTTTTCATATTTTTTTCTGATGGAAAGAAGTAATTTTACTATGCTTGGTTAGACAGGCTGAGGAATTGTTGATAAGTGGTTTTGGTTAGCTTGGTCTTATGACAAGACACTGTGCTCCAGTGACACAATTGCTGCGCTTGTATCAGGAGAAATAGGTAACTGAAAACAGACCACATAGATGGTGAAAGTATCTAGATATAATCTGTATACCTAATACTTTGCAACCTGTCTATTCAATTGCTTACACATTTCCTTACTGTAGATTATGTTTCCAAACTCTAACATTTACAGTTTCAGTGCATATTCAGTGATCTAATTTAAAATCTTAAAATTCTATGTTATTTACACCCTCTCTCCAAACCTCCTCATATTGCCATGCTAACAATTCAGAACACTTGCACCTCTTCACAATGATATGAGGGGTAATGATTACAGGTGTGAAGTTCAAATAAAATTCTCTGTTTATGATCACTTTTAAAAATCTTCAGAGCCATGTCCACTACATGCACTCGGCTGCATAACAAAACCTGAAGCAAACCAAAAGCAACAGCAGCAAAAGCCATGCAGGAACACTGCTTTGGAGTGCATATGGGCAGGAGGGAGAATTATAAATGAAGCCTAATACAAGGCCTGCTCTATCAGGAGGGGCTCTGGGTGGTAAAGTAGCCTTTTCACATTCACTCCTTATATCATATATTCCTACAGATCTTTCCTTCTCTCCCTCCAGGGTTTACTCTTCCTCCCACTACCCTTTTCTTCCTCTTCCCCACCTCCTTCTGCCATTTACGGATTTTGATTGACAAGAGTTAAACGGCACGCAGCCAGCCCGTAAAGCAGCAGCTGGGGTTGGCATTCCTTCTACGTAGGCATATAGGGATAGCTCAAAACACACCACTCTGTGATAAATCAACTTCCCAGATGCCTGGAACATGATGTGACTGGATAATGCTATGCGTCTGTTTTGACCCAAAAGGTGATTTTGCTTAGACTGTATCTTCCTTTCTACTGCTCCTAGATCCCTCCTGCTTTTCAAGACATCTGTCTGTCTGTCATTTGCACAGGTGCATGTCAGCCAGGGTGGCTTTTTGGTTCTTCTGGCACATTGGCCCTGCTTCTGCTGACATCTCTTGTGGGCAGAGGCAGCCATGGCACAGCGCAGCTGGCCACATCTGGGACTGCATCCCTCTAAGTGGCCAGCACAGCCCTACCCTCCTGCTGTAGGGTATGAATAACCCTCACTAAAGTCCACAGTAGTTACTCACATCCCACAAGAAGGAAACAGGGCCAAACCTCTCTAAAACGACTAGAGAGAGACCTGTAAATTTCCTAACAGTGTGGGCAGAAAGGCTCAGCAGGGAGAAACAGCATTGTGCATATGCACCCAGGCTGGTACAAATGGAGTACCGCTCCGTTGTTCCAAGGTTATAACAATCAGTGCACAGTCTGTTCAAAACAAACCAAACCAAACCAACCACCCACAAGAACAAATGGAAGCAAAAAAAGTAAACCTAAACAAACAAACAAACAATTTTTTTTAAATGCCCACGCAGTTTAAAAAGAAAGCAATAATTGTGCTAATCCTTGCTGTTTTACTAATGAAACACATTGATTTCACGTGTTTTTTAACTGCTTTGGCCATCTGTCATAAAGTAGATCTCTATGAAGTAATAAAATGTATATCCTATACTATTGAGTGCTTTCAACCCCGCTTAAATCTTGGAGAGAATTTGGGGGATGAATCATAGAATCATAGAACTGTTAGGGTTGGAAGGCACCTCAAGGATCATCCAGTTCCAACCCCCCTGCCATGGGCAGGGACACCTCACATTAGATCAGGTTGCTCAGAGCCACATCCAGCCTGGCCTTAAAAGTCTCCAGGGATGGGGCTTCTACCACCTCCCTGGGCAACCTGTTCCAGTGTCTCACCACCCTCATGGCGAAGAATTTTTTCCTAACATCCAATCTGAATCTACCCATTTCTAGGTTTTTCCAATCCCCCTAATCCTACCACCACCTGACACCCTAAAAAGTCCCTCACCAGCTCCCTTGTAGGTCCCCTTAAGGGCCACAATTAGTGTACAGACTGTTTCTGCCTGGATACTTGCAAAGTCATCTCGGTTTCCCAGCGAAACACACATACATGCCTTTCAAGACACATTAGGCCTGTCCAGTAAATTTTCAGCTTGAATTTCTGAAAGTTAAAATTTTGCTACAAGTATTTTAATAAAATCATCTATCTTAAAAGAGTGCTTAATAAAACCAGCTTAGTAGACAGCTTAGGCAGGGATTTTTTGAAATAAAACTCACCTAACAAATATGTGGGGTCAAACCTTTCCAGTGTTCTGCTATTATGTTTTACACTAGCTACTGTATTCACTGAGTCACACAGCCTGAAAGTCTACTGGACCTTCATGAAATAAATTAGCACATGGGAACCCACCATCAGGAAAGACCTCCTGCTCCAGCTCAATGGCAAATCTGCTCCATTTGTTAGGGATGCTGTGACTGCATCATTGATATTTTCCCAGAAGAATTCCTTTTGCAGAAGTAGCCAAAACAAAAAGCATCTGGGAATAGAGTAAAGAAATCCCAGCCTACTGACAAGTCTGGGGAACCCAAACAGGTTTAAGCTATCACCTCCAGCTTGGTGACCCTCCATGTCTTAACTCCAGGCAGGAGCAATGTGTAAATTACTGTCTGTCTTTTTAAAAAGACTAAAGCTAGGTATGTTTTTGCCCTGGTTTTGTAAAGTGCAGGGATACACATGTGGATAATGACTTCACCGTACATAGGCGTCACATCTACCAAAAGCAGCATCTGGGTTTAAATGACCAGGAAAAAAATCAAATCTGCTGTCAGAGCCTGGAGGTCCTTGCAAGAGCTTATGGAAATCAAATGAGGTTTATTGAATACCCATTCTAAATAATCTATTTATTTTGCAACTTTCCAGTTTAAAATCAACAGGCACAGCTGGTGGGCCAGATTCACGGGTATGCTTTGGCTGCACTGCAGTGCTTTGGTGATGTCAAGCATCTGTAAACTTGGATTAACTGGGCTTGTTGAAGTTGACTCCCTGTTGGGTTTACAGCTGCTTCACATTGCCAGGGCAGTGCAGAAAGTAAAAGTAGACTGGCCTATCCATTCTCACTGGTGTAACACACAGGTGAGTGCACAGGACAGTCAGGAATCAGGGCCACTGGCAGTAAATAAACATTTATAGTGGAAAACAATTATCTAATGGTGCTGTAAGGAAAAAGTATCTTTGTGGTGTGAGATTTAGGGAAAGGAAATCAAATGAGCAAAACTTCTCTGGTGTATTTCTTTCCAGTTTTAGGTACAACCACAGACAGAGTTTCCTGCTTACTGGCATGCTCGATGCTGCTACTTAGCCAGTTTAAAGCAAGAATGATGGATCACAATGGGAATTAACACCAGAATGTGTTGTCATTACATTTTAACTCTTGACTGCATCTAGGAGCAGTTCCTAAAGAATTTCAGCATTCCTGTTGTTCCAGGAATGTCTTGTTAACAGATCTCTATGTTTTATGAATGGAGACACACAGAACAAATGGCTTCTGGCAAACAAGGACAGAAGGTGAATGCAGGAAAACGTCATGTGCCATTCCATGGCAAAGGGCAAATGTGTTGGTACATACATTAAAAATGAAGTAGCAGTGCACTGTGTGGGTATATACATTTTAGTTTAACTGGAGTACATGTTTCAAACTGCGGCATACTCTATTCAGCTTTTATTTACGTTCAGTAGCTGCTGCTTCATAAATAGCATCTGACCTTACTAAAATTTACTTGCAATTTCCTCACTGCAGGCTTTAGGTCACTCATTGTTAATGAGCATGCTAGATAATAGATGTTAACTCCAGCATTTTGCAGCGCTTCAGTAGAGTGCATTCCCTCGCAATGAACACAAAGTGTCACTGTGACCACATACTAATAATTCCAAGAAATATAGGAACTTTTGCCTAATTTTTAATTTATTTACTTGTCATGTGTGTGCTCATTTGGAACTTCTGGCATTAATTATCTCTGCTCCAAGTTGGGCCAGTGTGGAATTCTAATTATCTTCATTTTTAGAATTCATATCTCTGAATTCTCAGTGTACTTTGGAGCTGAACTCTGGGCTGTATGTAATTAAGACAGAAAAGAGATACATAGTAATTTTGTACATTTCAGTTGCCTTGCCTTGTGTCCCTTTTGTAGAATAATGAACATTGGAGAAGGAAATTGGTCTGTCAGATTCAATCACAACCTAGTGCCCTGAGCTGCTGGTCATTAATGCTTCCTATAATTAATCAATGTGCTGCCAGAGCTGCTCTCTTCGAAATGGTTAAAGATGAGAAGCAACAACAGATTTGGCAGCATGACTGGGACATCCGCAGGCTTGGAGTTTCCTTGTGTTAGGGAAGTGACAAGCAAAAGAAAAAAAAATGCTTAGAGGAAAACTCTGCAAAGAAAAGAAGATACCCCACTGTATCCTGTTGGTAGAGAAGGAGGAGACCAGTTCTTTCCTCCACAGTGACTCCTTAAAACGACTAAGCAGAAGATTATTTCTACAAGAAGGAGTAGTATAAATGCTAGACACCCACCATTAGATTCAAACCATTAGAACAGCCAACATGAGAGGTAAGAATTTGAGAAGAATCAAAATTTCTACCTCCAGTTGTGATCAGAAACCCTGAACTACCAAAAGCTGTCGGTGCTGATAAAAACATTCAAGACAGCAGATCGTTTTGACCAAACTGGAAACATACCAAAACTAAGGAAAGTTTTGTAATAACAGAGCTTTTGAATCATGTCTATAAGTAGCTTTTGGAATTATTAAGTGAGCAAACAGAAACCAATGTCCGAGCAGGAAAAGAGAAAGGTGATTAGTGCCTAAAACACTAGATGTACATATGTTCAGTGGCTTTTATTGGCATAAAACTTGACAGCTGAAGGGTAGCTAGAAGTGTGCTCACAGAAAAAAATAGAAGATAACAAGAACAGATACATGATATACCAGAACATTTCTTATTAGACCTCAAAGAAGCAACTTATACCTTTGTGTTGCTGTCCAGAAAAAAATATTCTTAATGATCAAAGCAGACTATTAAGAAAGATATTGTACCCTCTACACCATTTGGGGCCTTTCAGATCATTCGGCAAAATGAGAACACAAAGGTCTACACTGATTTATTCCTAGGAGGTGGAAAGCGTTTTTGGGCAAGTTATATTTTGACCTAATTTATTGATCAGGGGAAAAATAAAGTTATATTAAATCTAAAGTTAAGCTAAAAGAGTTCTAACAAAACGGCGGTGGATCAGTCCTTGTCTTGAAAACTCAGCAAGGGAAAAGAAAAAGGTTAGAAAGCTTGAACTGGAGTTAGCATTGACAGAAATGGATTCAACATAGGGCTGTGCTAACTATATCGGTCTGAAGGTCAGTTGTTTCTAGTCTAAGCTAGACATTTATGTGCTCAAATAAAAGTTGGTTGAAATAAATAGGTATTTCTAAGGTTAGCTCATTCCTGGTACTTTGAACAGATGTTGTAGGACAGAAGGTGCATATCTTTCTCTACCAAGAGAAAAAACTGGGTCAGCTGAATCCCATCTTCTCTGAATTTGCAGGGGGTTCCTCTCTGACTTTTTCTAGTTTTGCTTTGATTCAGCATTTTTGCCTTCTTTCATATCAAACATATTTCAGTGATAGGGACAACAATTGATGTTAATTTTCAGAAAAAGTGTAGGGCTTCCCAAAACAAAGATAGTCAGAACTGGATACATAATCCTTCACATAGTGACTTCTTTTATTTTTTTTTTTTAACTGGGAAATAATTTTTACCAGTAGTTTGTTTTATTTGAGCAGAATTGGGGGAGTGAGTGAAAGGATTGGATCCAGGGGGTCACAGATTCTGAGAGATACTTTATTTTTAGAATAAAATATCTAAAAAAGAAGTGCCTGGACAAGAACAAATTCTAAAACTTCTTGCTTTAGACAGTTCCCCTTCCAACAAGTTTAAAACATAAGACTATAGAAGTTCTTGTGAAAGATCTAAAGCTTTACTTTGAAATAGAATAAACCAGGTTGGAAGAGACCTTTGAGGTCATTGTGTCCAACCTATCCTCCAACACCATCTAATCAACTAAACCATGGCACCAAGCACCCCATCCAGTCTCCTTCTAAACACCTCCAGTGATGGTGACTCCACCACCTTCCCAGCCAGCCCATTCCAATGGCCAATCACTTTCTGTATAAAGAATTTCTTCCTAACATCCAGTCTAAACCTCCCCTGGTGCAGCTTGAGACTGTGTCCTCTTGTTCTGGTGCTGGTTGCCTGGGAGAAGAGACCAGCCCCTGCTTATCTACAACCTCCCTTCAGGTAATTGTAGAGAGCAATAAGGTCTCCCCTGAGCCTCCTCTTTTCCAGGCTAATATAAAAACTTGAGAAAGAAATGTATGTTTTTAATGACCATTCCTTAAATATGCTGCTTCTTTTGGTAAACAAAGAAGAAATGGTCCAAACTAACCCAGTATTTTGTGAAATACTAAGGCCAAACTTCTCCCCACCCTGGAGAATCAGACTTATTCACAATTATTATGCCAACTTACGTACCTCTGAACAAATATTAAAATCCAATTCTTTCATCAGCTGTGGAACAGCAGCAGCTACAACTGACACAAGAGCAGAAAGAACTGTTGCAGATTCCCAGGACAGAGAATGAAATTAAGGAAACTGTATTTGTGTTGGAAAGCGGGAAAGCCTACGCCCCCAATGGATTTGCTGTGGAATTTTTAAATACATTTGAAAGTGAAATCATATCAGGCTTATAGGGCTATGTCACCAAGCTTTTGAGAGAGGATCGCTCCCAGACTCCCACAGGGAAGCAACTGTCTTTCTGCTTCTCAAACTGGATTATGATCCTCTGGAGGGATAGCCTTTCGATAATTAAGGTTACAATCACGGTCCCATTTTGCAGCTGATTTTGATCTTCCATATGAAACTTCTATTTGACTGCTCAATAAAGTCACACAAAGTAACCAGAGTATCTGCTCCAATCTTACATAAATATACATTAATAACTCATATTTCTAGCCACAGTTACCAAACCACAGAGATGCACTTTTTTTTTTCCCTGTCACCAATGAATAATACAAACTTCTTTTAAACTGCTTTAAAAGCACTTTTCTTGAGAAACAGCTATCTTATATTTCCAGATACTGTCCCACAAAAAAAAGGAGCAAGAACATTTTGGGTTAGCTGTAATATGTTTAACTTAAAAAAATAGATTCCCCTCCAATAAAAACCAAACCAAACCAAACAAAAACCCCCAATGACCCAAAACAACGCAAATCTCGATAAAGAAGTTATATTTGTCCAACTAAATGCTTCTTCACTAACTTGAGCAATGATAATGGAAAGGTTGAATTTCAACTCTGTATTAACGTATGTAAAAGGAGCAGTGAGCATAACTGTAGCAGTATCCAGTACTTCTCCTTAGTCATTAAAAAAATTAAGCAGAACAATATGCTCCCTTATCTTGCCTCAAAACTATTGCCTCTTAATAAAAAAGAACAAGATTTAGTACTTTCTTTCTAATAATTATGCACTGCACCTCAGGCTGACAAGCCTCATATACAGTCCTATCTTCATGTAAGACAACGTATCTGCCTCTTATTTTTGGTGGCTACAAGAGTACAGGACCCCACACCTTTCATTGATAAGAATTGTGCCATAGAAACACATGTCAACAGGAAAGATTTGTATGAATTTACCAAAGACTACCCTGCCAGCACATGGCAGAATGTCCTCAAGCATTTTAAAGCAGGCCAGAGAGTATCTCTTTTTTGTCCACTTATTAACAGCCTTCGTCTCCCTGAGGCCCTTGGAGGCAACCTCTATTAATTGTGGAATGATTCTGACATGATGACTCTCAAGGATATTTGTAATGAAAAAATATTTAGGCCCTTAGAGAGATTAGTGTAATATAAGTCATACACCAAAACAACGCATTTGTAGATATTTACAAATAAGACATTATCTGTGGGAGATAAATTGAGGAATTTTTGTACCCCTGAGTTCATTCTCTTCAAATACTAGCTTTTAATTATGGATAAAGACTGTGAAAGGAATCTACACTTGGTATCCTTTTAGGCTGAATAAATTCAGGGGAGATAAAAGCTAAGATCAAGTGCAAAAGCGATCTGGATCAAGAATTCTCTGATGAAGAATGGATTGAGATATGTAATCAAACAAAAACAACTTCCATTAGTGTAAGACACCAAATGTTTATATTTAATGTTATTCATGGAATATGTATGACTACAGAAAGTATGCACAAAGCAAATAGTGACACTGATGATATGTGTATAAAATCTTATTTTGAAAAGGGGCCTCAGCCTGTGTGATAGGACTCAAAGCATTCAGCAACCCTGGCACAAGGTTGCAGAATTTGTCAGGGCTAACCTACAAGTTTGTAAGTTTCCTGCATTGCCTTGGCTCATCTTCTATCTGACCTATTTTTAGACAGATATAACAAACAAGTTTGTGGACATCGTGTTGCCTGCCAATAGGACATTTATTATGAAGTGTATACCAAACATCACTGTCTCACTTTGGGGTGGTGGGAATAGGCAAAGCTGGCAGAAATATTTCATCTAGAAAAAATACATTGGTAAAATATGAAATGCTACCAGAAATAGAATTAAAACAGAAACTGATCTATGGACTACAATAACCTTCCATCTCCATAATAAAAACAAGAAATCAAAAAAAACCTTGTAAAATTAACCCATACATATTTTAAGATAGCTTTGTTGTGAAAATGCTTTTTAGAGTCAGACCTATACATTTCCTATATACTAAATTCCATTTCCTGTACTTGCACCTAAAAAAACCCCTTGGTCTTCATTGTTCCAGACACGCAGAAATAATGGCAAGATTTGAGAGATGTGGTTTAATTTGTCTGTGACTTTATTAACTGAACTCACCTGGGAATCATTCAGCAATAACATACTCAGGTGCAGGTCATCATTTCTTCTTCACTTGTTTCCACATATTTGGGGAGAGCTGTCACTCATAGCTGGGACCCCACTGCCCTCTCCTATGAGGAAGGTTAAGAGGCTGCAAAGAGGATGCTGCCTTCTTGCTGCAAGAGCTTCTTTTCTTTTTCCTCTTTGGCAAGCAGCTGCTCTTTGATTTAGTTCTAACTATGGTTTATCAAGGAAGCAGATCTCCTGGGGAACAGACACAGGCACTGGTCACCTACCACCAGGAAGCACCAGCAATTAGCTGGGCTGCTGTGTCCAGGTTCCCAGATAGTTAATCATTCTTACTTTGGCCAGAAATAAACATAAGGAGGTGGAGCACTCACCCCTGGATGGCTTATGTATCCCATGGACAGCTGTTTGTTTTTAGGAGTGCTTAAGAGTAATTCCCATTCCTGAACACATCTTGCCTCTTCAAAGCTCCTGGGTCTTCAGATCTAGCTCACTTGTTCAGACCTCTTGTTCCGATAGCACACATCCTCTGCCACTCATACAAACATCCTTACTTACAGCACTACCTTTCAACTTCTTTCTCTTTCCCCAGCCCTTCTTATACAAAGTGCATGGGAAATAGCTTCTGGCATATAAACCTCCTTTCAGGGGAATCCTATTGAACTGGTTAATGGATTATCCAGCATCAAGACCCACCTCCCATCACTTAATTTGTCTTTAATAATAAATAAGTACTAGCAAGGAATGAGGAGGCTGCTGTATCCCCAGCTGTCTTAGTCAATGCCTGAAATCTTGCCAGTTTATTAAGAATGAGCAGAGATACCTGCTCTGTCTCTAACATGCACAAGGTAGTTGAAGGATGGGAGTGAAGGAAGAGCAAGAGCTCCCTATTTCTTATGCTGCCAGCTCTCCCAACCAGCATGTGACTTGTACATTTTGGGTTATATATGTTCTTAAATCAACCTTTCCTGGAAATAAAAGCAGCTAAAGTGTCTACTAGAAAACTGACATTAACAAAAGACTAAGCCCCCGGTCACATTTAACCAGTATCTCATAGGGAAAGGACTAACAGTACCCCTTTAAACTCCAGACCATGGGTCTGTAACCTCTACTGTATGGACACAAGTGCTTCAGTTTACCAGGGGCTGCCTGAAGCTCCACTGCTGTTCCACTTCTTTCAGTTTTAGTGCTCAGATTTGACAGAGATTAGCTCTATCGTTTTCTTTTCCCAGGGCTCAATTTGTATGTCTAACCACAGATGTCTATAACCATTTGAGAGGTTCTGCTCCAGAACAGCAAAGGATTTCTTGTACCACATATGCAAACCCTTAAGAGGATTTACTGAACACCAGAGGGTGTCTTAAATGTACTAGATAACTCTATAGGCATCTGACTCAAGTCTCTGCTGTCAACAAGCCCTTAAACTTTACCAAGAATCACATTATCTTCTGCTCTGTTCTCTGGATCTTCATCATTGCTCTGCACAACCATGGCTTGGTTTCTCCAGTAGTGGGTATCACTTTATTGAGATTTCAGTAAGTTTCTTTGTATTTCTCCAGTAGTAGTGATTACAAAATGCATATTTTGCTTGATCCGCAGCTCACACAAAGACAAGCTATCACCCATGGGCATGAGCATCTGGCCATATAACCATTCCATGTAAGAAAAACTCTCTCAGTGGTCCTGTCCCCTCAATATATAAATATATATCTTTCCACCCCCACACCCCCACCAAGATGAGTCCTAGATACTGAAGTGGTAACATTTCAGTATCCAAGCTGACTTTTACTACGCTCACTCCAGTTTCTTATTTCATTACCTTCTGAGCTGCCATGAGGCTAGTCCCTAGAAGATGGTCATTCACAGAATGGAGACTATAAGGGCTGGTACATTTCTACCTTGTCCAGCCCACACAAGTACAGGGAACAAAAAGCCCTGATAATGTCTGCATTTAAGCCTTTTGCCTGTGCACATGGAAATTTTTTTCTTCATCTGCTCCAGGCCTGCTAATGTTCCTGCAGCCAGTTTCCTGCACACATACCTGCACAGTGAACAAAGAAAAATGCTCAGCTGTAGTATCTGCCATTCTGTTTCTCTTCCAACTTGCCCACCTCCAAGGAAAGTTTCCACTTAATTTTTCTTTGAGTCCTGCTGCTATTGGGCCAAGGCCACCAATTTCAGCTACCTCCTCAGCTTATCTTGTAGGGGAAGAGTGATGCAAGGAATATTTGCATCCACATGCAGTTAGCAAGTTCCTCTACTGCCTTCTTGTAGGTATTTCTTATATGCACTGAGCACACTGTTTGTTTTATCCTCTTCTCCTCCTTCCTTCTATTCCTCAGCAAGACCTCAGCACAGGCAATAAATCCCTTTCTTCCCATTTTTGTTAGACAAACTCTCTCCATCCACATTTATGCTCCCACTGAAGCTAACTGGAGATTGGTCATTTATATAAGCCAACAGGGAATGTGAAAACTAAGAGCAAAGCCTAATGAAGCTTGGGGAGAACAACCATGTTGTGCCTAATTGCATTCAGGATTTTTCAAGCATTTCCCCTCCATAACTCACATTGCAACAGCAAATTCATTGGAGAATGCTCTGCTGACTGATGCACCAGTTAGACATTACATACAGGTTTCCATTTAGTGCAGCCTTCTGACCTGGACATTTGTGATAGAGAGAGCAAAGATGCACCCTGGCTTAACGACAGCCAGTTTCAAAGCTCATTGAAATGGAAACTTTCTGCTGATATCTGTCAAATTTTGATGAAGATTCAGAGCAAACATTTGCAATTGACACAGCATTGCTCACAGTTTATTCCTTCATAGAGGTTTGAGGTTGTTGGGGTTTTTTTTCCTGAACGATTGTGAGGGAAGGTGGTTTGCTTCCTCCTCTGAGATCTTTAGATCTGCTTAACTTATAGAATGACTAGGAATCTGCCAGAACAAGATGACTAAAATGCTACACTTGTCTATCAAAAATACCAGAGAGCTCTGAAGAAATTCTTAGGGGCTTCCAATACCTATTTGTATTGGAGATATCCATGGCATTCACAATGTACAATGAATAAGAGAGGTAATTCCAAGAGACTACAATAAAGCGTTCACAACTTACAAGTAAATACTATACAACATGATCTGCTGCATTATTACCCCAATGCAAAGACATTGGTTCCATAATCAAAACCCCTTTATTAAGCAGATAATGGCTGACCCTACAAATATAAAATGCTTCTGTTGATCTTCTTGAGTTATTTTTCTGGAAAATAAGTGTTGATAACTCATTTCCAAGAGATAATAAATAGAAGGCAGCTACCTTCTTTTTATGTTTTGTTTTGTTTTGAATTAATGCTTAATTCCTGGTACATGAGTTAAACAGATAAAACTGCCAGCAGCTGATCACCACCAAAACACTTCACAGTTGCATGATAAAATGTAGATGATAACATTGCAGCGCTGTAAAACGGGGTTGTAGAAATGTGGGCATGCACTGATGACAAATTTGCCTTTAAATCTTCTTTGCTAATATTTATAGGCATGAAATCTTAAAGCACCTTTAATGTGCCTATAATCCTGCCCATTTGACAGCTTTTACATAATTTTCTGGGGAAAGGTGACCCGATCATCCCAGGCTGTTGACAGTGCAGCTGAAATGGCCCTCCAATAAATGAGGCAGGATTATCCAGACACTATGGCAAACAACAGCTCATAATATGCATCAAGAAATTTCCATAGCACATCGGATCTTTGTCTTCAATGACACACGGATCATGACGGGATTTCAAGAACACATTTCCCTAGATACTCGATAAGTTTTAACGTAAAAGTATAGCATAAAATGCTTCCTTCAGATAGATTCTGTTTTCCATATTAGAAAGAAATTGCTTTCAATCTGGAAAACTAGAAGCACAGTTTTTAGCTGGATTATCATGTTTACTTATACTGCTTAGTGTAGCTGTGTTCCCTGACACTCTGAATGTATTTTTGAGTTTATTCAGTTAAAATTATAAAACATTACAAGAGTGTTGGGGTTTTTTTTCTCTAGTAAAAGTCACTATTGAGACTAAACAAGCCTTGATGAAGACTAGGGGGAAAAAAACATGCAGAAGTTTTGCCAAATCTCTAATGGTTCTCTATAAAAACACCTCACAAAATGTGAGCTGTATGACTGCCAGGTTTACAAGATAATGTCAAGAAAAGGTTTTGATGCCTGCTGCCAATTCATATCAAAGGTGTCATGTGCTATAAATTTAGTTTGCATTGGGGTAATTATCAGTGGCATGGCCAGATTGTATTAATACTTCTGCTCCTGTTGCTTAGCCTAGATACTTAACAATCTGAATGCCACAAAATATCAATACTGATGTTTTATGGCATCATGCCAGAGCAGCCTGAGGACAAGCAAGGTAGAGCTGGCTGACAGTTTTTGTCCAAACGTGGAGTTTGTTTGGTCTCATAAGACATTTATGAGGTCAATTGGATGTCATTTAAAATATCAGGAGAGAAACATATTTAAAGTACACAACATGTCCCACTAGGAACACAGAACTCTGTTAACAAATACTAAAAAGGCATTGTGAGCACTGCATAGATGAGAAATAGAAGAGGATTGGGCAGAGGGTGACAAGAAAGAGATCTTCCTCAGGGCAATAACTGTCCTTTTGACACTCTCACAAAAAGAAATTAGGCAAAAAGAGAAACAAAACACAAAAGCTTTGAAACCAGCAAACATTAATTTTCACTTAAAATAAGGTGTACACTGATGATACAGATGCTTACCCAAGATATAACAGGGGACTAAGACGGCAAAGCAACTAGGAAAAACTCTCTGTTTGTTTTCAAGGTGGTTCCTTGGTATGATTACATGGAAAAAAATAAAACAGCAGAATATTACCATACAGTAGAATCATTAGACCACCAGTTAGCAGATCAGAATGTTCTGTCATTAACCCAACATTTGTCCTCAAACAAAAGTATTTTATTCTTCTGTGCCTCAGTTTCTTCATCTCCTGAAAACTAAGAGTAGTGGTACCTCAGTTCATTATGACTACTTTGACAATTAAAGGTTCATAATGAGCCAAAAATACCATAATATACAACAAATTATTAGAATTCACTGTTATTAAAACAGAGCAGTCAAATTCTATTGGTAATTTTTCAAAGACTATAGAATCATAGGAAGGTTTGGGTTAAAAGGAGCATTTAAAGATCATCTAGTTAACCCCACCTGCTATGACAGAGGCAGCTTTCACTAGATCAGAATGATCAAGCCAAGTCCAACACCATGTTCAACACTTCCAGTGATGGGGCATCCACAACTTCCTTGGGAAATCTGTTCAGCTATCTTATCACCCTTGTGAAAGATATTAAAGGTTTGGTTTTGTTTTAAATGCTTAAGAACTGACTAACCTACTGGGGTTGAGCTCTTAAAATCATGGATCAACAGAAAAGAAAACCACAACATACAACTTGTATGTTTTAAGAACTATGGGGTTCTAAATGCTCCTCTGACAAAAGAAGTGATGCATTATGCCTGATGAACTAACAGTCACCTTACTTGGCTTCTTGGCCACCTGGGCACACTGCTGGCTCATGTTCAGCCTACTATCCACCAGTACCCCCAGGTCCCTTTCTGCCCGGCTGCTCTCCAGCCACTCTGACCCCAGCCTGTAGCACTGCATGGGGTTGTTGTGGCCAATGTGTAGAACACTTAGATGTGTTAAATCTCATGCCGTTAGACTCTGCCCACCTGTCCAGCCTGTCAAGGTCCCTCTGCAGAATTCTCCTACCCTCTAACAGATCGACACCTGCCCCCAGCTTGGAGTCATCTGCAAACTTACTAACGATGGACTCAATCCCCTCATCCAGATCATCAATAAAGATATTGAAGAGGTTGGGGCCCAGCACTGATCCCTGGGGGACACCACTAGTGGCTGGCTGCCAGCTGGATGTGGCACCACTCACCACCACTCTCTGTAATTGTAATGATAAAGTAAGATGTATTTTGGGGTGTTGGCAGTCATTTAACCTTTCCTGAAAATTCCATGTTCCATTCTTACGTGTTCCTTAGTATTAGACAACAGCCATCCATTTTGCAAAACCATGCAGAAAAGAGGGACACCAGCTCATACTATGCCTGAGAAAAGAGATGCTTTGTTTGTTTCAGTTTTAGTAATGGCTGTAATGCTGAAAGCATTAAGCAAGCAGATGGGTCAGTAGTCTCACCTTTTACACTGAGGTCAAGGAGTGAATCCAGTTAGAGAAACCATTGCCCTTATATTTCAAGTACTTTATTCCTATAGTAAAGAAGTTTGTATACTATTTCAGGAGATCTGGAACTTGGACCAGAAAAATACAAAATGATTGCAGTGTTGTGTTTAACAAGAAAGATTCTCTAGCATCAATAAAATAAGTGGGACTCAGAGCTTGGAGCACAGGACTATCTTTCTGTCCTGTGTTTGCAGAGTTCCTGAAGGATATGCCCCTTGATTGCACTTATGAGCCCTAAATTAGGAATCTTTACATGTTAGACCACTCATATAAGCTCACCACTTCAGGCTTCTTCTACAGTCTACAAAAGGAAACAGGTCACTTCATGACATCCATTATTTTCACTTATGCTATGGCAAGATGAATTCCACTCTGAACATCAAGCACAGGCTGTAACCATGTTTAAGGTGCCTTAGCACAAGAGAGCTCTGGTCCTTGAGTATCCCTATCAGGCAGAGACTCTGCTGAAATGGAAATATTACAGTCCTGAAAGTGCTGAGATCAGACTCCAATGTGCTGGCAGATTTTGTAGCAGCAAGTCCTCTGAGCAATCAGGAGACAACAATTTTTGATTGTGTTAATAAAGCTTCTTTGAAGCTGCCCTAAGAAGAGTTGGTAGGGCAGAACGGAGTTTACCAAGACTCCAAGACTAACATTCCTAATCTTGAAAAAAAAGAGATGATATTGCATACTTATTTAATAGCCCTTTCATCACTTCAGTGATGATACTGTGAAACAAAAAGGCTGGAGAAGGCGTCACAGTGCAAAAATAATTATAATTAGGAACTGAAGGGTAGTAAATAAATCATCTTGTATATTGCTTTCTTCTTTTCGCTTTCATTTTGGGCGGATTTTCGCGAGTTCCAGGCTTCATTTGCATTCCGAGTGTTCTTATTAAAGCAGCAACATATATTCTACAATATATACAAGAGTTTCTATTTTTAAAATTCTATTTCAAGGCATGAGCTTGGCATACAAAGTCAAATCCCAGGAGTAAGTCCTTTCTTTTTCTTTAACACAAAAAAAAAAGAAGGCAAAAAAACCGCCATCTAAACAGTTTTAGGTTACATGAGGGGAAAGCAGAAGATGGTACTTTCATCCCCTCCCTCCCATCTTCTTCCCCATGCTGTAACACATCTGCATAAATGAAAATGAGAAAAAAAAAAGGAAAGAAAAAAAAACATGAAAGATGAAAGATTTCTCTTTCTTCCTACAATTTTAGACATTTTAAGTATATGTAAATATATATATCAATGAACATTAAAAAAATAATCAGCATATCCAACATAATTATTTTCACTGTGTAAACCTCACATACATATGCAACACAGCACTGCCCTCATATATGATTAAGTTAAGCCATGCTAGTCTATTTGATGGAAGTTCTGGAAAGGAATTTTATCCATTAATGTTCAGAAGGGTTGCTCTCTGTAGCAGTAAGGCCTACAACAACACAAATACACTCCTACCAAACAACTGCATTTAAAGAAAAGGCACAATTGGATTTGCTTGTAAGAATATGACTCCGTTGTAACTGAAGTTCTGATTGGCATTAAAATCTTATGTTATTTCAAGTATTTAAGTGAATGTTTGGAGTACTTTTACTACGAAGAGAAGAGAGAGAAGAAAGAGAGAGAAGAGAAGAGAAGAGAAGAGAAGAGAAGAGAAGAGAAGAGAAGAGAAGAGAAGAGAAGAGAAGAGAAGAGAGGAGGAGGAGAGAGAGGAGAGGAGAGGAGAGGAGAGGAGAGGAGAGGAGAGGAGAGGAGAGGAGAGGAGAGGAGAGGAGAGGAGGAAGGGAGGAGAGGAGAGAGAGAGAAGGAGAGGAGGAGGAGAGGAGGAGGAAGAGGAGAGGAGGAGGAAGAGGAGAGGAGGAGGAAGAGGAGAGGAGGAGGAAGAGGAGAGGAGGAGGAAGAGGAGAGGAGAGGAGAGGAAGAGGAGGAGAGGAGAGGAAAGGAGAGGAAGAGGAGGAGAGGAAGAGGAGAGGAGAGGAAGAGGAGAGGAGAGGAAGAGGAGAGGAGAGGAAGAGGAGAGGAGAGGAAGAGGAGAGGAGAGGAAGAGGAGAGGGAGGAAGAGAGAGGAGAGGAAAGGAGAAGGAGAGAAGAGGAGAGGAGAGGAAGAGGAGAGGAGAGAAGAGGAGAGGAGAGAAGAGAAGAGGAGAGGAGAGGAGAGAAGAGATTACTTGAATTTCCTTGGAATATAGTAATTTAATTGGGCATATTGTTTCCTATGCAATCAGAAAAGGAGGGACAGGCATGAAGAACCTGTCACTATTTGTGCTACAAGAAGTAAGAGAGAATCCTAGAGTGCCCATATAGATTCAGCTGTCCCTGATAGCTATTCCACCTACATAGATCAATCCATGCACAAAAGCTAACTTCATTTGCAACTGCAGAACAAGAATATATACTGGTGTTCATTGGGCCCACAGCATCCAAGTACTTCAGAAAGAAGAAACATTTTCCATAAAACTGTAGAACTGGGAAGTATTATCTTTTTATTTAATTTTATTTTAATGTGTTCAGTTGGAGTTCAAGGAGATTAAGCACTTGCATTTCTGAGGTATTGGCTATTTGCCATTCACATCAGCTTCATGCCAAGTTTTTGTTCCTCAACAGCTCTTCATATTAGAGCCTATCAAATTGTCTCATGTGGTTGGGAAGGGCTGTGGCAAAGTTTGAACGATAAACCAGATTTACACAGTTCTGTTTGAATCATTTTGTATAAAAGCATTTGTCACTATGCAGAGGATAACAGAAAAATAAAGACTTTGGAGTTCTTTGCTGAAATAACTTTTTGCATTACCATGGAATACCACATATGTGTTGGAGTGAAAACTTTTATTCAAATATGGGTAATTATTCTTTAAATTTTTATTAGGCAGATTCCTAACATAAAATCAACTCTCTTATATTTAAAGTAGTTGGCTTTATTTATAAAAAACAATTAAAAAAGGAAAAAAAAAAGAATGGACCTGAACTCTCTTTTCAGCCAAGTGTCTAAATGCATATTAAATTGCAGAACATATATACCAGGGCCAGAGTTTAATTGTGTGACCATTTTCCACTATCAGTACAAATATACCTACATTTGTGAGATACTGTTGCCACATTTCAAGGATTTTCTCCGTTCAAAAAGTGAAACCTCGTGGTTTATTTCATATTCAGGTGACAATCTGCATCTAATTTTATTACACTTAAAATAACCCTGGGAAATTGTCCTTCAAAGCATAAGCTGGGATGAAAATTAAATGCAAATAACAGCCTATATTGATTTATGGTGTGCACAGTTTTCCCGGGGTTTCAGTAATATTTTTATTCATTCATAATTAAGCATAAATTATTTTATTTTAGGAGGTAATGTAGTGCCAACTAGTTTGTAATAGATAGCAGGCCGATGTGATAATATTATTTTGTCTTTATCCTTTTTTTCTTATATTTTTTTCTTACAATTGTACTTCTTTCACACAATAAAAACATAACTACAGGAAAATCCTGTCTAGCAATTAACAATTACATCTATATTCACTTTGAGTCCTGTGTAGGTCACCTACTCTATATTTTTAATGGCAGCATCATAATTATTGTGACTTTGAGAGAGCAGGGTCTGATTTACATTGAAGATAGTTCAGGAAGGCAGAGTATTGTCTGCACAAATTAAATACAGAAGTGAAAAATAACAGAAAATTTTTGGTAGAATAGAATTGGAGATTGGCCCGATCTACCTACAGGCTTGGCATCTGCCACTGTGTTTGTTGCCATAAGCTCCCCTCAGCAATAATGAGAGGAACAGGCAATCTGTGGGAGGAAATTATTCTATCAGATATAGGCACCTTCCTCAGGATGAATCATATCATGACCCAGTATCAAGTGACTGTGTTGAGAAGAGCTCCTTCAACTACTTCTGGAAGTAATGCTCCTTTCTAGTAACACAGGTTAGATGTTCATAGAATCACAGAACAGTTTGGGTTGGAAAGGTCTTTAAAGGTTGTCTAGTTCTGACTTCCCTGTCATAGACAACAACATCTTCCACTAGATCTGGCTGCTCAAAGTTCCATTCAGCCTGGCCGTGGACACTTCCATGGAGGATTCATCCCCAACTTCTCTGCATGGACTGATCCTTTTCCATAAAATGATTATTTCTCCCACAAGTAAAAGCTCTGGTAATCTTAAAGAGTAGATAGAAAGAATGTCTCAAGGTTGACATGAACCCATAGGAAAAAATTGTAGCATCATCAAACTTCATTACCAGCCAGCTGTCATGGCAGTGTCTACCTGACTTCATACTCCATAGGTGCCATGTGCTCATGCTGCTTGATCAGGAGATGCTACAATACACAGAGCCATAAAGCCTGGTTCTTCTCAGAGACATGATATGTCATAGCATGCTCCTGCTCCATAGCAGGCAACGTGGCCCCTCTTGTGTTTTGGCTGTACAAGTGTGTGATTGTTGAGGAGTCTAGGTACTCCTAGGACATATCTCAGTCTCAAAGAGAATGAACAGGAAATTTGCTACTACTGTGAACTTCTCACTAATCAGATGATTTTATTGTTCTTTAATCCCAAGTACTGAGAAGTCTGAGCATTTACTTCTTCCCCATAGTTTTTCTTTGATTTCCAGTTAGCACAGGCAAGAACTGAATCCTGAATCCTGACATATGAGTTTGTAAGATTGCCACTTCCAGGGGCTTGCTCTGAAAAATGAATGGAGAGGCCAGCAGCAGTGTGCTGCTGAACAGCCAGAGAGTCCGTTAAAATGGATCAAAGGACATTGCTAATTTTAGCTATATGTCATAACCTTGCTGTAAGATAGTACAGCACTCACTTCAGATATTGGAAAATGTAGAAAGCTCTTTAAACAAATCCCTTTGGAAATGTGATACCAGGCTGAATGGCAGGAGAAATGGCAGTGAGAAACTCCTTGCACACCATACTGTGCTCAGACCCCTAGATTCTGACTCCTTATCTTACATCCCTTTTCACACATTGGGAAGTACCTGGGGAATGCTCTAACCTGCTCTTTCAGGAGCTCCTTGAAACCATGTGGTTTAAATTTATCATCCAGTCTTCCTTTACAGTCAGTAGGGATGGAAAACACCAGCCTATTTACCTACCATCAGTATCCATCCTGTGACAGAACGAATCACACCCTGGTTATGCCTCTCCCACTGATGATTAGAGAGTGAGCCTTGGAGAACACTTGAAATGAGAGCCTTGACTTTTACTAAGCTAATTTCCAATAAATTAAATTCCATTTTTGCTTTACTTATGCTCCTAGCTGCAGGGGAAAATAAAAAGATAAGTGAAAAGTTACTTCTGATGTAAATAGGATCAAATCCACATACTATAAAGTTAATACCCAGATGCAGCAAGGACAGCAAAAGTTTTTGGAGCAGTACAACCGAATTTACTAACTCCATATTTAGTTTTAGAAACTTTAATCTTCCCTCATTAAAAGACTGTAAAGTCAATTATATTGGCCATGAAGATGAGACACAGGACCATGCTCTTTGCAATTAATTAATCAAGTTTTTGTTACTACAATTCCATTCATTTTAATCACATTAAAACATCGGAAGCTATGTGTTTGTCATCATCTTCAATATGAAGATGAAAAGTCTGCAAGGACATCACTCTCAAAAAAGAAATCCATACATTTTGAAGTGTAAGAATTGCTATTACTAACTGTAGGGAGAAATCTTTGTTTCTTCTTTTTGCCTTCTGATGTATACCTCTTCCTATAGCTTGCACTTAGATGTCCTTCAACTCCTTCCTTTCATAAAGTCCACAACTCAACTCTACAGCTGAACGTAAATTTGCTCTCTGGTATTCTCCCCTCTTTTGCTTGAACCTAATTCTTTCTTCCTACTGTATTTGCCTGACTTAATCTGCAACTTTTCAGGAGCAGTGAAAGTCTTGTTATGCCTTTGCATAGCCTGTGTGGATTGTACCAACAACACAATTCTGAATTCTGAGTTCAAGAACAGGTTGTTGGGAACAGGTTTTTTTATGAAGCATTAGACACTAGTTTTAAGCAACATCATTCATGAAATGAAGACAAAATTGCCACTGAATTTCTTTGGTACTAGAATTGAAGTCTCCACCCCCCCCCAAAAAAAAAATTACCTTTAATTGCCTATAAGAAGTGGAAACGGTTGGGTATATAGGAAAAAACACAGGACCTAAATATTCTCTTACCCCTTCTCCAGCCTCGTGGGATTTTGGCAGAGACTTCAAAGGGGAATAAGTGTCTTATATAATCAAAGATGTAAAGGAAAGACTATGAAATGTCCAATCCTCTCCTTAAAAATGCATTATGATCAAGTGAAATCATGGAACAAAATTAAAAGGATTAAATACAGTCAGCAAGAAACTTTAGATAAATAATAATACATTTAGGAGAGAAGAATTAGACATAATTGCTGCATTAGTGCATTGCTAATGAATCTAGACTAAAACCAGGTGGAAGAGATTTATTTGTTTCCCATTGGCTCCTGCAGGCAGCAGAGAATAATATGGAAAAACACAGAAGAGAGAGGAAAATTTAATGAAAGCAGACTGACCTGCCAAATCAGCAATAATATTAGAATCTTTTGCATATAAGAAAGGGTAGATAATGTGACATTACCCTAAAATTAATGAAAGTATTACAGTGGTTATCATATAAGGCCATACTTTTGCATATTTAAGTGCCAGTGCTTTTTAAACTTTATTTTCTGGGGGGTTGTTGTTGTTTGTTTATTTGTTTTGTTGTTGTTAATTTGTTTGGGGGATACATTTGTTTGTTTGTTTGAAGAATGTTTTCTTCAATAAGGAGTGTGAGCAAAAGGGATAATAGTCAATACTCTGTTAATGTCAGAATTATTATTTTGCTTCTGCAACATAAAAAGAATCATTCTGTTTATAGATTTATCTATAAACATTCAGTAATGGCTAAGAAAGGGACTAAAGAATTTGAACAAAAATACTGTGTGTAAGCTGTTTTATCATCATTCAAGCTAGATATTTCCCTCTTCTCCTCCATTCCTTCCTTGCCCCATTCTTCTTAAGAAAAAACCTTTTCCCATGGTTGCTAAGCATGTGGTTAAAGGGGAGAAAAATCATATTCACTAACTGACTTTCATTTAGTGCACCAGGAGCCTTGAGCCACTTTGTGTGCAGATTTCCAGTTTCAATTAGAATGGATTTGCAGACATCAGATGATGTGAAAAATTATCTCATTTGAATCACATGAAACCAAACCACTAAGATATTGCTGATGAGGGAAACAGTGGTCTCATCTTTCCTGTGGTGTGCCATCTCTATTAGACTTTGTAAACTGCGGCAGTTTGAAATCTTTAACCAGCCATTACTAATAAGCATATGTTAATTGTAGCAGAGATCATAAGCAGGTCAATTAGGAGGCAAAGACTGGAACAGAATGAAACATTCAGCTGGAGGGAGAATTCAGGGCAGGTGTCGGCCAGCATGCGCTGCCCTGGCAGGAGCTCTAAGCATCTTGGGTAGAGCTCATTTAACGTTTTGATTTGCTGAATTTGCATTTCAGATTTCCATTCCTAATAGACAATATAGTCAGTCTTTGTTAATGAGGACTCTGATTACATGTGCCATTATAATTGGGAATTAGCAGGCCAGCCTTGTTTTGGAGATTAAATCCAAAGTAAATTGGATTAAAGACAATGCTGCTGAAATCCTTTTCTTTTTGTTTTCTCAAGCCAAAGGTGAGGAAGACTCCATTTGCTTTGTACATATGGCTCTTACCTTGATCCGTGTGTCTTGTGGTTTGTTTGTACTTTTTGAAAACAGCAATCTCTTAATGGTTCCATTATTAAAAGCAAGTAAGAAATTGCTACATTTACTTAAATGATCCTGACAAGGTACCTAGCTTTATTGTTGTGCACTGATGAACACAGAGTGCCAATAGAGAATTAAGAGCATTCTGAAACATTATTTCTTGTTATACAGTAAATGTCTTTAAGTGTTCATCTGCCTAGGGCAGATCTTTGCAATAAACATTGGTACATGAGTTTATCCTACCTTCGTTTACAACAGTTTGACTCCATTGACTTCACAGGAGTTATTCCAGTCTTGAAAATGCTGGATTAATTTGTTATATAGCTAGATAGATATTTAGGTATATTTTCAGTTAATTCAAAAAAAGGAAAACAGAATGATTTCTCTTTCTATTTGATCTCAGGTATTAGCAAAGAACAAGATACGTTCTGTCATTG
Organism: Colaptes auratus; assembly: GCA_015227895.2. NCBI lineage: Eukaryota > Metazoa > Chordata > Aves > Piciformes > Picidae > Colaptes > Colaptes auratus. Next base: position 90,597,918 of record CM037631.1, on the reverse strand, counting down.
ACTGGCAATAGCTTTTTTAAAGCTGCAGTCACGTCCAGTTGTAGCTCTTCTTTTACGGACCTTAATCTGTGGCTCATTCACGGAAGTAAAATATAGTCGCATATCTTTAAAATTTCAAAATAACTTAGTTTTACAATCTAAATATGCTGCAAATTTTTGCCTTAGTAAGTTCTCAGAGCAAACTGGGTTTCTTGGCATTTAAAATTGCTCTGCAATTTCAGGTAAAAGAGTCATGCAAAGAACAGCATATTCTATGTCATTGCATCTTGCATCTGAAAAGAAGTGGCTCTCTTCACGTATAGGTCATCAACAGTAGAAAGCAGAAAAAAACAAGCAAAAAAATCACTTCTAACAACTGAATCAGCATTATTCTTTCCTCTTTCAGGTAAACAAAGCATGCCATCCTAGTGGTTTTAGTTTTTCATTTGTAGAAGACAGTATTTATTTGCTGATTTCATAAATCTCTTAGAATAGCTGTTTGATCTTGCCCTGGTAACTCAGCAACTATTTGGGCAGGCATACATTAGCTATCAAAGGTGTATTAGTCCATGAGGAATCTTTGAGCATTGCTTTTCTGCTGCTTCTTAGTAGTCATACTGAAAAACAAGCAAGTTGAAACAAAATATGGAGTACTAGCTTTGGTTTTGTTATTTGGGTTGGGATTTTGGTTTTCAATTCCCTTTCCATTTTACAGAAGAATGGGGCACATTAGTTCTGAAAAAAGCCCAAACCAAACCAAACCAAACCAAAACAAAAACCAGATTTGCTGGAATCTGGGTATAGAAGGGTTTTCTGGGCTGTTGCATATGAACTGCCCAGCATAAGTAAGAAGTCGCTTTTTTGGCAGCCAAAGTTTCAGAACAGAAGAAAATAATGTTTAAGTATCTTCCATTGTTTCCATGTGCAAGTATTTTAGATCAGAAAATCATATTCATCCCAGAAAAAAGATGCAGAATATCATAGTGATGCACAAATAATCAGCTTCTGTACCTGTTAGATACTCTGAATTCATTTAGCACTCACTGCATCTTATACATTAAATAAGTATTTTTCTTACAACCTTGTCTGATTTTTGAGTATAATGGGGCTTAGGGAAATGCATTTCTCCATCACAGCTGTTTATTTGAAGGAAAGAAAGGAAAGGCAAAACTACTCAAGAAACTTCATCCAAGAAAATATCAGTGATCAGAGTAGCACTGTGATGGTTATGCTCAGTGCTGCTATTACAGTTACTACCCCTGCATTGTCAGTTTCAGTCTCTCACAGTGTGGTTCGAATATTAAGTTCTCCTCTCTCAGTGTTACCATGAAAATAGATTTAGCTACTAAATTGATGCCAGGTAAGAGATTGGAAAAATTCATTCATTTATGTTTGTCCATATATATCATATGCACAAATATGTGCTTGAACTTGTTTTCATGTGTACAGACAAGGCATGTAATGTTTTACAGATTTTAAAAGAAAGACTTAAAATATGAGCTGTAGAGACATGTAATATTCATAACAGCTTCTTTGGCATTTGTAAGACGTCACTTGGAAGTAAAAATGTTGGTGTTCTAGCAAAGAAAAGCCTATAAAGTAATTCTACTTGAAAAGAAGGACAGAGGACAACCCTCTGGAAAACAAAAGAATTTTGATAGGACAATTAAAAAAGCCTCACATGTGGTAGAAATCCAAGACTGCAGCAAAACCTACTGCTATAGCCAAGTACATACTAATTATTATTGGACAGCAACTTTAAAAAGGCTTGTGTAATTAACACCAAAGTCTCCCTCAACTGATTTTTTTTTTCCTCTAGGCAGAAGCTTTGTCAGGAAGTTCAGCAAATAGTAGATGATTCAACATCACTTTCACAGTGGAAGGGTCTTTGAACCTTGAATGTGAGAGACCTATTGTTACAAGATATTTATGATCCTTACTATGTGTCTTTTGTTTACAAGGGCCTTTTTAGCTAAATAGTCCTCAACAACACAGGGATATATAGATTCTACACTGACTAATTTACAAGTTAAGGTAGCAGTATGGCTCAAACCATGACTCAAATCATTCTGCTGAGAAGAGTACCTGCATTACTACCCTTATAAGTCCTAATCTGTGTCTGTATGTGAGCACATTCTAGCATTTATAAAAGATAGAGCTTTTGACAGAGATCTCAACATTTAATTTGATAGAAAACTTAAGGCAGACACATACTTGGAAAATCACACAATATGAGCACAAGTTTCACTTTTGTGCTGCTCCAATGTACTGAGACACACTCTGCTATTACTCTGGCCATTTCTTCTCCAGAGTTTCTCCTTTCTGTTAATTGTTTTTTATTGTTTGAGTTAGATGTGCACGGACATGATACAAATCTAACTGTGATATAACTAAGTGGTGGTCTCTAACATCTAGCAGTGAAAATTTAAAAAGAGGTAAGGAAAGGTGACCTAAAGGAGACAGGACAAATGGAACAAGGAGCAAGAAGGTTAAGATGAAGGGTGGTATGACTGATGTTGATGTGTGCAAGTGGCACTTTTCCTTTGTGGTCTCATATTGGATTTAGCTGGGATAGTTAATCCTGCTGTAAGATGTGAATACAGGGGAGCAGGGAAACATATTGGGGAAGTCTGTTAGACCTTACAGTTCCCTTGGGTCCTGTATTGACACTGGAGGCTTCCAAGGGTGAATGGAGCCAGTTGTTTTTAAGAAGTCTGAAATGTCAATACTGCTAAGACAATGCCCCACAGTGATTTGGTTCCTGCTTGAAGAGTGAGAGAGCTGCACTCAGAACTTCCTCTCTCAAGGCATTGCATTGACCCATGAAATCTGATTAGTAGGACTTACCTCCAGGTGGCCTTGATGGGATGTCTGGTAGAAACTGAATATCTGGCAGTAATCAAGATGCTTGTAAGTCCAAACAAATGGGGACTTTTGCCTGATTGCCTGTTTCACAATACTAAAACTAATAAGGACCTTGCAGTTCAAAATTAGAAGGACAAAATATTTTCCTTTCTGAATAGTCTATTATGCCCTGTATATTGCTGTATAATTTAAACAAGACACACATTTATTTTTAATGTGTTTGATGTTTGCAGTTTGTTTCACCAAGAGCAAGACTGGTCACAGTTACCAAGCTCTTCCTGAGAAAAATCCCAACAGACACTTGATATTCTGGTATTAGTGAGGCCGGTTCAGTCTTGACACAGGCCATAAGTTCACTGCTAGTGCTAATGACGCTGCTCCCACCCTCTCAGGGATGAAGTCAGGCCAACAAAATTGTGAATATTACTGAGTATGATCTCTTTTTTTTTTCCAGAGTACCCAAGGGTACAGGTAATTTGGACAGAAGAAGAACAAAAGAATTAAAAAGGAGGTTATCAGTACAGAAAATTGAACCTCAGACAGATTCAATCAACCGAGCAATAGGCTTCCTCACCTCTTTTGATACAGAGGCTACCCCAATACATGAGTCTCCTGAGGTCTCATAATTTAAATTAGTAGCTTAGTCTAGCAGGCAATGTACATGCAACAACCAAGGTTTTCAGAAAGGAATTTGGATTTCCAATCCCACCCCTCTGCAAAGTTCTGTTTGATTTCCAACCTATTCATTGACGTTGTGGTCCCACTAAGGTGCCGTTTCACTGAAAGCCAGTTCAACAAGTTTGACACCTTCTTCACTTCTGTGGCAGTAGTTTGGCATAGATCTACATGGTGCTGGGAAACATGAGTAATAGGAGGTATTTGTTGATAAGTGGATAATTGTTTGTATACAGTTTCACACAGGGAAAACATATGTTTCTGATCTCAGGGGACTGTCTTACATTTGTGCAAGGCCCCAACCTCTGCTTTTTGCCCAGACCAGTCCTTCCAACTATAAATATCACTGTCAGGAGGCTAATTATATATTCTGGCATTCTACATACATCCTGGATTTTCGTAAGTCAAGTTTTCATAACTGCAATACTCTAGACCAACATGTTTGTTGTCATGGCTTGTGCATATATATATATATATATACTTGAAGGTTTTGTCCTGTGTGCTTCTTGAGCAAGCCCCATCGTAGTCCATCACTTTATGATGCTGGATAAGTATTATTCTTTTCCATAATGTTGGATTTACTTCCTTTCCCCACCTTAGACCACATGGATCTCAGTAAGTGGTAGGTAATCATATAGAACATATTATATATCTAAATACACATCAAATGCTGTTTATGCTGATATTCATATACCTCAAAAATAATTTAAAAAAAAAGGCCTTGGTATTTATGTTTGCACTCAGAATACTGCAGTGCTCACTTTAACGTTTCAGTCTTCCCTCTCATCCTCGTGTCACTTTCATCAACAAAAACCCGAAAGGTTTCACAGCAAACACCTGCAGCCAGGGACTGACAAGATGCAAGGGGTTTCCAGAGTTGCCTCCTGTTATTATAATCTACTCACAGAGTCAGAGATTGATTGATGGTAACACCAATTTTAGGTCTTCATTCCTACCATCCCCCACTCCACTTGATGCAGGAGAATCAGAATTTCTAGGTTGAAGCTCTGGGGACAGGTAACAACTGAGGTTTCTGGTTCAGGACCCAAGTTTTCCCAGAATCAGCAGATTAAGTATGCTATCTACCCTGATGATTCAGCTTGCTAGTTTCTTGGCAAAGGCAATTTAGGTACAACAATGATGTATCCTTCAGTTTGGGACCCACTATACAGAGGAAAAATGGAGAAAAGCTTGAAGATCAGCATAATGAGAAGTGTGCCTATTGTACCTCACTTTCCATTGAGGCTCCTGAAGTACATATACATTTCCTCACTGTATTCAAAGCTGTTGCCAGGCTTCTTATTTAAGTGTTTTAATCAAAGAACCTTGAGTTGACACTTGAATTAAAGGGATTAATTTTTTTGTTGTTGTGTTTTGGGGGGTTGGGGATTTTTTTTTTCACATGAAAATAAAAAAATAGCTTTAACTGAGGGGAAAAGTTGCAGAATGTGTGTGTTTGCATGTGTGTGTACGTGAGTGTGTAGAAGGTGGCAGAGGCTATGACATAGCATATGAAGTCAATAGTGTAGTTGTTATTATTTATACATGAGTAAAGATTACAAATGCAGGCAATAGCTCAGATCTCTCACCCCCTGGATCTGTGAAACCTGTCACTCAGTCTCCTGCGGTGTGTCTTCCTGTCTCCGAGCCATTGGACCACCTGCTGCCATGACTCTCATCTATTGCATCGCCCGAAGGCCTCGATGATAACAGCATTGATTCCAATGTACATCTAATTACTTCTCATAATCTATTCATTTCACAATAGTGTAGTGAAACATCTGTCACATCATAAACTCTTTAGTATCCTTATCAAACCACCAAAACATACTCTGCTGCCAATTGGCAGCTACCTTGCATTCTCATCTTATTAATGTGATGCAAACATATCTATGTTTTTTTGGTTGCTTTAGATGAATTTCCCTGATGACCAGTGAAAAAGAATTGGGCAAACGGCAATTGTAACATCTACTTACTACTTAGCAAGGCACTGTTTCTGATGTCATACAAATATCAGTGAAAATTGCTTTGCTTCTTCTTGAGATAAAGGCTCTAAATAGGGTCTTTAACATTTATAACATGGTAATAGATGGCTTCTTTCCTTGGCTCAGTGTGATGGATTCATTTACTAAAATAAGCATCTCAGGGATTATTACGTTTGAGCGGTATATTGCACGGAAAAGCCTTTTACCTTTATAGTTTTTACTTTACCTGTGGGTAAATAATGCCTTTCCTTTCTCTTTCTTCATGCAAGAAATCAAGAGCAAGGAGACCCATTAGCACATATTTTTATTATCAAACTATAGAGAATCTATCTATCCCAATAGGATCATGAATATACAGTCATCTCTAATAAAGAGAGCTGATTAGTCCACTGAAAGGACCCTCAGATACTCAGGCAACATCATGGAAAATAAAGTCTGAATAGTGAGGTGTTGGTTTACCATTACATACTGAATTATGATGAACAACAAATCCCGAGTGAAAGGAGTGATGTATTAACTGCATGTTCCCTTTCATGGTCGATGTTAGCACAAACTAGATTTTGTTCTTGTTGTTCTAAATCTGCAATGGAAATTACTTTAGTGTTGATTTGATAGCTGGAGAAACAGGAGCTGTTTGTGCATCTGCGGAACAGATACAGCATGAGCAGCCGTTCTGGGAGCTTCCTCACGACGTGCCTCAGTCTGGCTTTTGGAGGATCCACTTTTTTGTGGCCTTTCAGTAGCTGGTGAGGAAACTAATTTGGATTCTCTGATAAAGCTGTAGTATAATGCCAGTCACTGTAGATACTTTTATTATCTGAACATCTAGCAGTAAGGGAGTAGACTGCCATCACCAACCAGTTCAGGCCACATTTTGTTAGTTCCTGGACTTGTTAGGAAGCACAAGGGTGACCTAAAGGTGAAGGAGTCCATATCTCACTCTCAACTCCCAAGACAGCCAGTCGCCTTTTATCCATTTGTTAATATATAATGCAATCCAATATGTAATGCATCCTGAATATTTAGGCACCATTATTTTAATCACTTGTGTATTTTCCTTTTTGAAATAGGTATAATTTGTACCTTTCTACTTAAAGTGCATGTTTTTACATCCAAAGTGTACTCAATACTCCTGCACAGCTGGAAGCATAGAGATACTTTTGGTGCTATTGGTATATCTTACAATACGCAAATATTCAATGGGTAAGTCACTTAAAAGTGAATATTTAACCTATTCAGTCCTGGGTGCTGCTTTGTAGAAGGGCCAAGATATGTGTACATGTGAGCATTCCTCTTCACCAGGAAGAAGGAACAATTTCAACCTAATGAAAAAGCTTTCAGAAAAGCTCAGAGCTCACAAAACAGGTCAGTGCCAGGTCCACAAGTAGGAACCCTTGCCTTATCATGGCTATTGAAGAACTGAATTTACACCTTTCTCTATCTGATTCACATGAAGCTACAGTACAGAGTCTTATCTGGCCACAGGAGAGGGTTATGTATTTCCACAGCAGTGTAGAGCTCTTCCGCTGAGACTAATGATGTTTTTGGAGTAGGTTGCCTTGTGAGTCTGCTCCAGGTGTCACATTTGCTCTTCATGCTTCTTACACTGTGGTTTCACTACAGGCCAAACTTTTCATATAGATTGACCATAGAATGTGACTCTAATAAGAGTACATTACCACTTTGTTAGGGTTACTGCGTCTCTGTCAGGAAACTTCTCTAGCTTCTTTGGTACCTAGTTATATGTCAGGTGGGCAATATGAAAGAAGTCAAATCTGAAGAGAAAACAATGATAGATAATATTTTTCCATAAACTTACTTTTTCTGTAAATCCACTGCAAGGTGATACTTAAGATTTCTCTCTAGCCGTGAGATTTATCTCTAGTTTTGAGATTCTGCAGAAGGCAGAGACTTTAGTTCTTCAGATTTTCTTCATAATCCTGATAGGTAAAGTTGATTATTTTTCTTTTGAAACAAAAATGTGATTTTCATGTTGTCACATTAATGTAGGACATGAGGATTTTTACAGAGTATCAGGAACAGAATAGTCAAATCACTGCTACCAGGCATAATATTAGGTTTATTGCAAATATTTTTCCTATGCCATTAACTCAGTTATGGAGTACAGTTAACGGTCAAATAAATTTGATAAGAGAAGTCTGCAAATGAACTGATTCTCAAAAAAAACCCCCAAACAACCAAAAACACAACAGAAAACCCAAACAAAACCACCCAAAATCCCAACAACAAAAATAAACAAACAAAATATATAGGGAGCTGAGAATAACATCTGTGGGGAAAGAGTCTACAAGCAATTGGAAGGGAAAGAACACCGGCCTGTCACTAGTGGTGTGCCCCAGGGATCAGTGCTGGGCCCCATGCTCTTCAACATCTTTATTGATGATCTGGATGAGGGCATTGAGTCCATCATCAGTAAATTTGCGGACGACACCAAGCTGGGGGCAGGAGTTGATCTGCTGGAGGGCAGAGAGGCTTTGCAGAGGGACCTCGACAGGCTGGACAGATGGGCAGAATCCAACGGCATGAGATTGAACACATCCAAGTGCCGGGTTCTGCACATTGGCCACAACAACCCCATGCAGTGCTACAGGCTGGGGTCAGAGTGGCTGGAGAGCGGCCAGGCAGAAAGGGACCTGGGGGTGCTGGTTGATGTAGGCTGAACATGAGCCTGCAGTGTGCCTAGGTAGCCAAGAAGGCCAGTGGCATCCTGGCCTGCATCAGGAACAGTGTGGCCAGCAGGAGCAGGGAGGTCATTCTGCCCCTGTACACTGCACTGGTTAGGCTGCACATTGAGTACTGTGTCCAGTTCTGGGCCCCTCAGTTTAGGAAGGATGTTGACTTTCTGGAATGTGTCCAGAGAAGGGCAACAAAGTTGGTGAGGGGTTTGGAACACAAGCCCTATGAGGAGTGGCTGAGGTAGCTGGGGTTGCTTAGCCTGGAGAAGAGGAGACTCAGGGGTGACCTTATTGCTCTCTACAGCTACCTGAAGGGAGGCTGCAGCCAGGCAGAGGTTGGTCTCTTCTCCCAGGCAGGCAGCACCAGAACAAGAGGATACAGTCTCAAGCTGCACCAGGGAGGTTTAGACTGGATGTTAGGAGGAAGTTCTTTACAGAGAGAGTGATTGCCCATTGGAATGGTCTGCCCGGGGAGGTGGTGGAATCACCATCATTGGAGGTGTTCAGGAGGAGACTTGATGGGGTGCTTGGTGCCATGATCTAGTTGTTTGGGTGGGTTGGATTGGTTGATGGGTTGGACGCGATGATCTTTAAGGTCTCTTCCAAACTGGATTATTGTATTATTGTATTAAGAACAACAAAAAAAAAATAACAACAAAACACACTGGATAGATGCAATGTAACATTTCCACGTTTAAGCTGGGAAAAAATCCATAAATTAATTTGGAATAAACTAAAATATTTTGACCACCATAAGCAAACAGGAGTCTTATCTGTTGTACAGTAGTACTGGAAAGAATATAAATATTTGCTTGTTTGGTTTAAATTTAAGGCATTTTTTTAAGTAGAATGAAAAATTTCAAAGCAGGAAGATCAAATATTTGTTTTCAAAGTATTAAAATACCATTTTAAAACATTATAAAAAATGTAATCCTTATTTCTCTTCTGAAGCCATAAACTTGACCCAGATTTTTGAATCCTTCAAGTTTTTCCCAAAGGGAATTTTTCAATAAATTCATTGTCCATCAAAAGTAAGCAGTTAAATAGATTAATAGAAATGTTGCAGTGTTGTTTCAGCAGAAATCTTTGGATTAGGGAGATAAAGATACGTTATAAAAGCATGTCGACAAATGTGCCTTACAGCAGAATATCATGTTGAGTTAATCCTGGATAAGGGCCAGATTTCCACCTAGCCACTCACTTTCCCTCCCCAACAGGACAAATGGAAAAAATAGGATGAAAACATTTGTGGACTGAGATAAATACAAGCAGATCAGTCACCATTTACCTTCATGGACAAAACAGGCTTGACTTAGGGAAAATTTAATTTATTGCCATTTACAATAGATCTGGACAGTGAGAAACAAAGACAAAAATTAAAACACAACTTCTCCACTGCCCCCTCTTTTTCTCACTCTCAATCATAGAATCATAGAATCAACAAGGTTGGAAAAGACCTCAAAGATCATCAAGTCCAACCTGTCACCCAAGACCTCATGAATATCACTCCTCCATTATCAACTCCTCTCCCCCTCCCTTGAGTGGTGCAGGGGGATGGGGAATGGATGGCTGCGATTAGCTCAGAACAGCTCCTCCCTTTTCCTTCTTCCTTTCTCTTGCTCTAACATGAATTCTGTCCACTGGCTGTTCTTCAAGACCTGCTCCATCGTGGGCTCTCCTGCTTCATTCTATAGCCTTTTCCAAGGTCATAGTTCCTTCAAGTATTCACCTGCTCCAACATAGGATCTTTCATGGGCTGCAGGGAAATACCTGTTCTGGTGTTCTCTCTTCCATCGGCAGAAGGAAAATATTTGCTTCAGTAGCTGGAGGACCTTCTCTCCTTCTTTTCCAACTTCAGTGTCTGCAATACTGTCTCTTTTTTTTATTTCCTCTTCCTTTCATTCTCTACTTGTGTGGATTATTTCCCCCTTTTTAAAAATACATTTTCCCCAAGGCTTCAGCAGCCTATCTGGGGGGGGAGGGGGCACTCAGCCATACTCTGTGTTGGGATGTTGTTGTCTGGAACTGGAAGTCCCCCTGCCATCAATACCTTGCTACGTACACCCAGTAGAAACAAGATGCTACTTCCAAGCATCAAACACTTTGTACTTCAGGTTATTTTCTTCTTACCATGGGTTTCACTGAGTATGACAGTTGTTACACCAAGACAGACAAAAGGCAAAAAGGTCACATACTACAATTTTTAAAAAATTAAATTCCTTACAGACTGAGTCCTTTCTAAATCAGTGAGGGTGCACAGAAAATGGGATCACCTTTTATAGTTTGTTTCTAGAATTTCCAACCAGGACTGTGTGAACAGAGACTGGATTTTATATAGATAGATTATATACCAATTTAAAGCAGCAAAGCTCTACCGAAGCCATCTGAGCTATACTGATCTGCCACAGCTAAGGAGCTCAGCAACTCAGTGAACAAAAATTACCTAACCCTCCTTGAGCGACTTTATTGATATGATACAATGACATCATTTGTGATGAAGTTCATACATGTACAGCTCTAGAAATTATAAGTGGAAGAGGAAAGGAGGCAGGTAGATAAACAGTTAACACAAGTCTTTAGTGACTTTCAGTTGTTTGGGATGTAAATACTCAGAATCAACTCCTCAATACCAATAGTCATAGTTATCAAGTAAATAACTTGTATCTGGCTACCCTCCCGTAATTAGCTTCAGCACCAGCACATCTGCCGTGCACTGGTGCAGATGTCCTCCCAAATGAACTTCAGAAATTTGCTCCATAGAGGAACCATGGGGATCATGCAAAGGAGAGCCTGCCTACTATAGAACACCCTGATCTCTGCTGCAGGGAACCTGTTGCTGTTGTTGTTGGGCAACAAGTTGGTGAGGGGTTTGGAACACAAGCCCTATGAGGACAGACTGAGGGGGCTGGGCTTGCCTAGCCTGGAGAAGAGAAGACTCAGGGGTGACCTTATTGCTCTGTACAACTACCTGAAGGGAGGTTTTAGACAGGTGGATGTTGGTCTCTTCTCCCAGGCAACCAGCACCAGAACAAGAGGACACAGTCTCAAGCTGCACCAGGGGAGGTTTAGGCTGGATGTTGGGAAGTTCTATACAGAGAGAGTGATTGCCCATTGGAATGGTCTGCCCGTGGAGGTGGTGGAGTCACCATCAGTGGAGGTGTTCAGGAGGAGACTTGATAGGGTGCTTGGTTGCATGGTTTAGTTGATTAGGCGGTGTTGGATGGTAGGTTGGACGTGATGATCTTGAAGGTCTCTTCCAACCTGGTCTATTCTATTCTATTCTATTCTATTCTATTCTATTCTATTCTATTCTATTCTATTCTATTCTATTCTATTCTATTCTATTTGATTCGATTCAAAATTTTGTTCTTGTCCCTACTGATGACTTTCATTTGGTGTTTAGTGGCAAGATAGAATGGTTCGCTAATCCAGGACGAAAATCTCCGTTCAGTTCTTCTCTTGCCTTGTTTACTCCTATTATTTTTTCTTAACACAAAAGGCCTTTGTAACTGGCAAATTCTCTAAGGCCTTTTACCATAACTTTAGTACCTGCCATCTTTTTTCCTTTAGTATTAAATAGGAGATAACCTTCACTCAAACAGAGAAGATAATAAGACCTTAGTAAGAGTAGGATGAAGGAACCTAAAACGCCTTATGGTTCTAGTAGAAAAAAAAATAATCAATTTTACTACTGCAGAGAAACCTCCACCAAAACAAGTGTGACAAAACACTTTATTTATATTTTCCTCAGAGTTATTCTGATTTTAGAAGTGAAAAACATTAATTGTTGAAAAATGTGTTTTAAGATTGTTTTAGAAGTTTGGAACTGGATTAGTGTTGTCGAAACAGATTTGTCCACACAAACATCCTAGACTCTACAGAAAGTTGCTCATGTTCCTTTGTCTTATTCTTCAGAGACTGCAACTTATAGCCCAATATCTACATAATGAGCACAATTTGCATACCTCAGATGTAGAATTAATTCCCAAATCATTGCAATACTGGCACAGGTGCATAGTACAAAGCTTTTTTTTGTTGTTGGTTTTTTTACTGCCAAGATCAGAGTGTGTGAGCTTTTCACACATTAGTTGAAGTAGCACTTCAAGGATCTGCAAAGAAGCAAGAGTTTAATAGTGACAGCAAAACCCCACTGGGTCGACGAATGCATAGATGGATTGGAATATTGAAGTTTTGCATAGTATGGAGGATGGAGTCCCATAATATAGAGCTTCATAGTATGTCAGTTGAAGAAGGATCAAGAGTAAACATGAGGTACTAACTACAAAAATCAGGTTTTTGACTCGGTAGACTCACTTTTTTCTGGTTGCCCATTAGACAACTAATCAAAAGGATACCTTTCTACAGCCATATTTGCAGGATTTGTCTTCAAAAATGGAAGGTTAAAGTTTGGGGGTTTTTTTAATATGCATGGGAACCTATTATATCAGACAACCTGAGAGAGAGACTTGTGTTGAGAGGATCTTCTATCATCTGATGAAGCTAAGATTTAAAAATAATAACTAAGAATGTTAGGGGGCAGGATAATTTTCTACTGGTGCTTAGTCCTGGGGTGTTGTCATGGGTTGACTCAACCCATGACAGGTGTGAAAAACACAATCAAAATTTAGATTCATTGTAGATAACATTAAGTGCCTAGCTGAGTTGATCAGAGTATACACATACTTTGGATAGAGATAAGTGCTTCAAGAGATCATTCAAATTGTATTGAAGCAGTTGGGCCCAGAAATTTACATGGGAAGAATCTTCTCCCATGTGGATTTAATTCAAGCAGTCTGCCATGCTTCCCTGCTTTTGGGTTGGGTTTTTTTTTTTTCCTTTCTGTTATTTTGGACCCAGTTCCCAGTTAAGCTGAAGTGATTACTAGTCTGAATCGCATGAACCAAAATGCAGAAACTCCAACTAAACTGCAGTCTTGGTTCTGCTAGTGTATGTTTCTCTCTGGTGTCTACTGCACTGGAAGACAAGTATAGAGAAAGTCTTTGCAGTCACAAAAACATTAGCACTACTAATGTTTTCTTATGCACTTGAATGCATGAAGAATCAGTCATCTGCTAGTATGATGCCAAAATCATTGACCATTCAATTCATTTTATATGTCAGGAAATAGATTTTATCAAAACTTGGGGTTTCCTTGCCTTCTGGCACAGTACAAGGAATGGGTAAAAATGGATAAAATAATTTCCAGACTGTTATGTAGTTTTATGTTGCTTCTTTGATAAGTTTTTATGGGCCTGTTTAATATAACAGATGGTATGTTAATTTTACCTTTAGATATTTAGCTTGAGGTGTGTTTGACCTATAAGGTCATAATCAGGTGCTCTGAAGCATCTCCCAGAAGAACCTCATTCTTTCCATTACCCAAGCAGTAAACGTAGGCTGCTAACTTAGCACCCTAAACCTGCTCTGAGTACCCCTCAGATTCTTCTTTTCTTAATTCAATTTGTCTGGCAAACATACCATATCTGTTACTTTTGAAAATCTTTAGACCTTTTCTAGCCCTTAGAGAGCCCCATGTAGGTACCTGTTCTGAACAATCCTATTTTATTCCACCTGTGGTTTACCTTTATTCAGTATTAGAATTCTCACAAAAGCCTTAACATAACTAGCTGAGTGCAGTTGGAGACTACAGTCTGAATGCCCAGACATTTGTAATCTATGTATACAAGCAAAATCGTCTCTAACATTCACTAAGGTCCCACCAACCTTCAATAGCCCTCCTGAATGTTCACTGCTTCTCCTTCACAAGGGCCCATGCTCAGCTCCTCTATAGGTTATGCCTGTACAGTTTTTGCAAGCAGGACTATATGTTGTTTCAGGATTATATGCCAGGCTCAAGCCATCCCAGAACCAGCAGTCATATTGGCATTTTAGCAATAATGATGTGAAGTAATTATTGGTTCAGGCATGCAGTCTTCTATAGTAATTCGGTCCAGAAAAGATCACAGAATCACAAAATTACAGAATCACTGAGGTCAGAAGGAATTTTTGGAGATCATCTAGTCCATGCCACTTACTGAAGCAAGAACAGTCAGAGCAAGTTGCCCAAGAACATGTTTTGCTTTGTAACATCTTGAAGAATGGAGACTTGAAGTCATGGTTTAGTTGTCATGAGGTGTTAGGTATTAGGTAATACGTTGGACTCAATGATCTCTGAGGTCTTTTCCAACCTGGTTGATTCTATGATTCTATAACTTCACAACTACCCTGAGCATCCTGATCTATTGTTTGACCTCTGTTCTCTTAAGTTTGAATGGGAATTCCTGTATTTTACTTTGAGGTCATTGCCTCTTGTCCTGTCACTGAGCAGCACTGAAAGAAGTTTGGCTCCATCCCTTCACCAGATTCCCCTGAGGCCTTCTCATCTCCAGGCTGAACCATCTCAGCTCCCTTGTCTGCTTAGAAGACAGTATGGCTGTTGTTCCAATCCCTTAGTTGCCTTCATGGCCCACTGCTGTACTTCAGCATGTCCATGCCTCCCTTCCACTGGGGAGTCTAGAGCTAGATCTAGCACTCCAGATGGGCTTCAATAGTGCTGAGTGGAAAGAGCACCTGACTTGACCTGCTGGAAACAGCTCCTTCTTCCATTGTTGATTCATGGTCAACTTGCTGTCTACCAGGATGCCTTTTTGCAGCTTTTTGCAAAATGCAGCTGGTTGGTCCTCAGACTGTATTGATGCATGCTTATATTACCCATACCAATCCCATGAGCAGGCAGTGTTCATTACCTGCTCACTATCTGCATGCTGAGATGCACTTTCTCACATATTCCTTGAACTCTCAGGCTTGTCAGCACTCATAGTTAACAAACTGATAGCGTGCCCCTAAGGAGATTTTTGTGCAGCACATTAATTTAAGTACTAAATAGTTTGTGTTTTACGTACACCTGCAACATTGATTGTCACTTTATCCCAATAAAGTTCTTGTATTAGCACACTCTTTTGAAACTGTCAAAATATTGAACATAAACATATTCTTAGACTGAATTGGTGTGAACCACTGTTTTGAAAAGCTCTTGACAGCTCTGAGTTAAACAGGAAAATATCTCCCGCTGTTTAAAATATTTTTTCTCGTTCAGCTCTCCTTTTCTGCAATAGGCTGATTTCACTGTGCAGTACAAATTAGACTTGCAAAGGGTTAAGCAACTACACAGCCTAACAAATGGCTTAGAGTAGATTTTTGTCTTCCAAAGGGTAACAAAGAAACAAGTTCAACATACATTGTGTGTGCTCCTGACCTTGCATTCATATTTTGATAAGTATATTGGAATTAATTTGAGGTCATATGTGCTTTAGTGTTGGAAACACATATAGCGCTTCACAGGTTACTCCCCCACTCCCCCCCCTCTTTGTAATACACACTCTTTGTAAGACCACAGAGGGGAATTACTGGCTTGGTGCTAACAATTCCTTTCAGAGAATTGCACTGCCTTGTGTGTCACAGTGGAAAATACATCAAGCTAATTCCCTCATCACTGCCTACCCACCCACCCGCTCCCTGTAGTCTGAGATGAACTGTCTAGTCACATATTCTAATGCTGCTTCTGGTAAAATGCTTGATTTTTTTAATTTTTTTAAATTTTATTTTATTATTTTTCAGAGTAGAGCTCTTCTAGAGCTGGTATTTATTCTGACACTTCCTTTTTTGGTGCATGCACATCACCTGTGAGAGGTTCTTTGTATATTGTCATCACTGATATCGTAAGAAATTCCAGAAGTGAAAAGGAATTAAAATGGATTCATGTGTGAGGGATTTTGTAGGAGTGTTTTGCAGAAGTTCCTTGCTACTTTCTGCTTAGCTTGGCATCATAATGATTTAAGAGAAACACACTCATGTATAGGGTGTGTGCTCTGGGATAGGAACCAAGAAAAAAAATTAAGCAGCAAACGAATATCTTTTGTTCTTAATGACAGAATATAATGGAAACCTAATCTCCTACTGCATATTATCATCAGGCAAATTAGTTACACATATAATAAGGTTTTGCTGTATAAATTATAAATGAAATAAACAATTCTGTCACCATGGTGTGCAATGAATACACCACATGTTATATGTAAATATATTAGTCATTTGCCTTTTGTTTATGTGTCACAGGAATCCATTTCCTTCATGGTGCAGTCCCCATTCCCTGTGGGTTCTTAGTAAAGTCATCTCAGCCCATCATGTACAAGCTTTTTAGAGCAGAATTACTTTCCTTTTATTTTTTTTTTTTCCATTTTTGTCTTTCAGCCCAGTTTTAATAATGGCTGCTTCTGTGCCAGTTTCATTTAGTAGTGCTTCAAACTGTAATTTTATCTCAGAGAAAGGCAGAAACAATAAGAAAAGCAGAAAGGATCTACATGATATATCTGCACAATACAAAAAACCCATATTGAAACCATTTTTTTATTTTAGGTTTTTTTTCTGCTTCAAAAATTAAAATATATCCCATAAAGCAACTATGCATATTTTTTCCCTTAGCAAACCTTTCCTTCTTTAATGAGATAATCTGTTTTTAAGGAATGCATCCTTCAGTCTTTCTTTTCAAGAGGTGACGTTTTTATTTTCCACGCATGACAGTATGTGGAAGAATGATGTAAATTTGGGCTTTTTCACTGGGTTCTTCACACCAGGCTGAAACCCCTTTGAATCCAACACAGGACACAGCTACTCTTAGCAAAAGATGGCTTTCACACACAAATTCCAATCGATAATCCAGAATTTTATATTCAATCACATTCAGTTCACACTCATCAAGGGCTGTCATTTGGATTCCCATAGGCTTTTCCACTCCTCCACAGGGAGACAAAGTTGAATTGAATATACCTCATTAAATTTGGCATGGTTGTGGACCCTAATGGAAGAGGCAACACTTAGCAAATAAGCAGACGAAACTTTCATGATCAAAACCAGCTAGAAAGCATATTTGTCCCCACTATCTTGGTGTCTCATGTAGTGTCAGTCAACATTTTCTGCAGGGTGAATGATTGCACCTTGACATTGTTTACAAGGCCAATTATATTTTTATTTTGAGAGCTGTTCCAAAGGCTATTAGGAGAAATTTTTTTTTTCAACTTGTTGTATGTATCTAGGGAGCAGAAGCAAGCAAAGATGCTGCTTTTGCAGTTTACTTGCAGCTTTATCTCTGTGGAGGGCTTTTTCTTCTCTCTTTTATTTATTTATTTTTTTTTAACTGGAGCAGACAGTGGTTAGCAATGGAATGCAAAAAAGCAATTCTACTGCCTCATAAGCTACAAAGTGGACTATGGAATTAACGTATGAGATGTTATTTCTAATTTATTTATCAGCTCTCTCTCTCTGTAGTACGAGTACTCTTGAAAGCACTTATGTATTTGAAGTCTCATAGTGAGATACCAGATAATGGGAAATGGTTTGCTGTGAGAAGTGATCTACTTGAGTGCATAGAAGAAGCCTCTTTCTATCAAATATTTCATGGGTAATGTTTTACTGTTTCTCCTAGATGGCATGCCATAGAGTGTAATAAATTTCAGTTTGTTTATATTCTGTGTCTGTATTTGCACTTTGGTGATTATATTTGAATTCATGAAAGATCCTTGTTTTTAAAAAAGAACTTTAGCATAATCTTCTCATTAATCCTGTCCTGTTTGTCTGTTATTAATAGGCCACTGTACAATGTATTCTGCTGCAAAACTCCACCAGGCATGACTAATTCAGATAATTAATTTGCTAGAACATTAACACCATCAAATGAGCCTGCTAAACCGGTAAATTTAAAGTAAATTAAACTTAATTTGCAGGTTATTGCAATTAAGTCTGCCTTGTCTTTCTGAGGGATTTCAACATCCTTAGTATTTGAGAGGCAATCATAATGCATGCAAGTGGGCGGGTTTTTTTGCTAATTAACACGAGTCTAATCTGCTTTTCAATTAGGGTGGATGTTTATAATGTGCTGGTGACAGTGTTGCAATTCAGTACAGCATAACAGGAGTGCATGGCATAATTATAGCTGAAAAGAAAAGCTCATGCAGGGCCTGTTTAGGGGTTAATGAGACATTGGCAGCTTCCAGCTGAGGAGATTGAGCCAGTTTAGTGCAGCTTCAAGAGGAAACCACCCATAGGGGTTTCCTTTGAAGTGTCAAAAGGTCCCCTTGTTCTGGGTGGCTTATGTTTCATTTGTCTGAGTGGCATATCAAAAATTGATGAGCTGCCAGCAGCAGTCCTCATGACATTAATTCACCAATTGTGTTTCTAATAGTTTCATCCTTAAATACATTTGGATGATGATAATGCTAAGAAAAATCAAGGTTCTGAAAACAATGAGAAGGTCTGTGCAGTTCCAAGAAGTGTATACAGACTACGCAAATGCATCAACTGCAAATGTTAATGATGCAGATGACCTACACCACTCATTATGAGCAGGAAGAAGACAAAGATCTATTGTACATCCCTTCTCCAAACAGCATTTGAGCTGTGGCTGTGATGTGGTGTTTATTGTTACTTAGGTTCTTGAAAAGCATAAAATAGGACAAATTCATCCCTGAACTAACTTAGTGGCTTCAGAGCAGCTATACCAGAGATGGATTTGGTCTGTTATACTAAGAGTGAAGGAAAGAAAGAAAAAAAGCAGAACTATAAAGAGCAGTAGGCCTTCCTAATGCAGATAGATGTTTTTTTCAGTCCACTTAAGCTATGCAGGTCCCTTTATGTGCACTGTGGTCCCTCACTGAGGTAATGGAGATTCTCAAACTTTTGGGCAAAAACAAATGTTTAGGTACTGTTTGCATAAAGCAGTGGTTGATTCCATGGTATCTTGCTGTTTGTGTACAGCAGCAGGTGATTCCAGTGAATATTAATTACATGGACAAGCAAAAATTATGGATGTATCTAAACATATTTAAATTCATAAAACAAAGAGAAAGGGTCATCAGTGCAAGACTGGCTAGCTAGATCAGTCATATAATTCCTGATTTACAGGTTTGTCTGCAGCATTAGCAACCACAACATAAGCCCATTGGAATGGTCTGCCCAGGGAGGTGGTGGAGTCACCATCATTGGAGGTGTTCAGGAGGAGACTTGATGGGGTGCTCGGTGCCATGGTTTAGTTGTTTAGGTGGGTTGGATTGGTTGATAGGTTGGACACGATGATCTTGAAGGTCTCTTCCAACTTGGATTTATTGTATTGTATTGTATATGAGTTTCTTACACTAGAGGAGAGCAGTTCAGCTGCTGTATGAGATGCAATTTTCAAAACATGGTATGAGCCAAGTACCATACTACATTCCTTTGAAAGCCTGGGAACTGTGTAATATATAACTTTACTTTTAATATATTGAACAGCAAAAAAACACACCCTGGGTCTTATTACCTCCAAAAGTATAATTTGTACCTTTTGTAACTTTTTGAAAGTTTATGTGGAGAGTGATATTCACAAGGAAGATTTGGCCCATCTCACTGGAGGTTATTACACTCTCATCCACCTAATTTAATTAATGTGCAGTATGAGACAGCAAGGGTGGAAGCACTGTTGCCCCAAAAGGCTGTTGTAGACACTATTCAACTCACCAAAAATTATGTCCTGATTTGGACATGCCCCTTCTCTCCCTTGTCTATAAAAAAATGTTTAGGCCAATTAGGCACCTAACTTGGACACTTGCATTTAAGCAGGCAGAATAAAGGTCATTATCTGCATCAGGTAGGGGGCACAGGCATCATTCTTTATATGAGCTGGGTGATTACTTTTGGGGATATCTTATGCTTGTGGGAGACCGAGATACATTAGTACCTCTTCATATTAAATGGATGTACTAGAGTTAAAGCGTATGAAAGGTTTTTGGCTACTTCGAGGATAAAGGGATCTTCCTTTTTTCAGTCTGGGGTAGTCCAAATGTTTAAGAAGTACACAAATGGTGCCTTCAAGTGATAGATGATTGTGTTAACTTGGTACCACACCATAGCACTCTAAACATCAATTTTGTGTAGGTCAGTAAGACTAAATCCCCATTGAGATTTTTTGGTTTGCTTCTCTGCTTAGATTTTTGATTGTGACTTGTGGTGTCATCAGTGAATGAGGTTTAGTAAGATTAAAAAAAAAAATACTGATGATGGCAGAAGTGGCTTCTAAATGAATAAAACACTATCTGAGAAATCATATATAGAATAGATATGACATAGATCATGATATAGAATCATAGAATCAACAAGGTTGGAAAAGACCTCAAAGATCATCAAGTCCAACCTGTCACCCAACACCTCATGACTACTAAACCATGACACCAAGTGTCAAGTCCAATTCCCTCTTGAACATCTGCAGGGATGGGGACTCCACCATCTCCCTGGGCAGCCCATTCCAATGACTAACAACTCTCTCTGTGAAGAACTTTCTCCTCACCTCGAGCCTAAACCTCCCCTGGCACAGCTGGAGACTGTGTCCTCTTGTTCTGGTGCTGGTTGCCTGGGAGAAGAGACCAATCCCCGCCTGACTACAACCACCCATCAGGTAGTTGTAGACAGCAATAAGGTCTCCCCTGAGCCTCCTCTTCTCCAGGCTAAACAACCCCAGCTCCATTAGCCTCTCCTCATAGGTCTTGTGCTCAAGGCCTCTCACCAGCCTCGTTGCCTTCTCTGCTTTACCAACACAGCACATGAACATATAGTTCAAGTGCACCTGACAGATCTTCATGTTTAAGCTCCATAACTGATGGATTAAATAAGAAGGCACAAAATACCTTTGTCAAGGAGGCAAACTGTCTCATTTCAAAGAGACTTCCTGTCAGTCTTTCCTGATCACCAGTTGGAAGATGGCACAGGTACAGCTGAACTTGCTGTTACTCACCAGCAAAGGTGTTCAAGTCCTTCAAGGGGCACTGAAGGAATCCTGTACAAACAATACTTAAAATCCATTTAAATGGGTTTCAGTGTAAATGTTTCCATCTTGTACTGAAGGAAAATAGCTGAATAAACATATGGATTAAATTATGTTGGCAATATTGGTATAAAAATCATAGTATGATATTCAGTTTAAAGCATGATTTACTAACTTGTATTCCCTAACTGGCTGCACATTACCAGCTGTAGAAAAAGAAAGGAAGATCAATTACAAGAAGCTAAAGCATGTAAAGAAGTATCAGAAATACTATGTTCTTATGTCAGAAATAATGTGGCCACAGAAGTAGGGAAATTATTCTTCCCTTATATTCAGCACTAGTGAGGCCACAGCTCAAATACTGTGTTCAGTTTTGGAGCCCTCACTATAAGAAGGATGTTGAGTTGCGGAGTAGGAACAAAGAAGGACAGCAAAGGGGTCTGGAGCACAAATCTTACGAGGAGCGTCTGAGGGAACTGGGGTTGTTGAACTTGGAGTAAAGCGGTTGAGGAGAGACCTCATTGCTCTCTACAACTACCTGAAAGGAGATTGTAGTGGATATCAGTCCCTTTTCCCAAGTAACAAGTGATAGGACAAAAGGAAATGGCCTCAGGTTGCACCAGTGGAGGTTTAGATTGAACATTAGGAAAATTTCTTCACTGAAAGGATTGTCAAGCAGTGGACCAGACTGCCCTAGGAAGTGGTGGAATCATCATCACTGAAGGTACTTAAGAGATGTGTGTAAGCAGCATGTATGGGTGTGATTTAGTGCTGGACTTGGTAGTACTAGGTTAATACTTGGACTTGATGTTCTTAAAGCCTTTTCCAAGCAAAACCATTCCAAGATTCTGTGATTTTAAGTCTATCTTGTTACACCTGCCTTCAGAAGTAAGGTCTGTCTTTATGCATTTGTGCAGACATCAAGAGCTTTTCAACTATTTGCAGACAAAGCAAATGAGGATTATGAGTGTAAAACAAAAAAAAAAGAAGGAATACCCTTGTTGAGGACAGAGGGACAGTCCTGTTGAGATCAGCCAATAAAGACCATATAAATAGTGTATGGGTTCCCATTCTTATCAGGGATACGAAAAACTGGAGTACCACTGTGCTGTAGAGTATGAGGTCTGTAATGACTGTGATCACTCAGTTCTGAAAAAGAAGGGACACCACAGTATTTGCCACTTCTGCTAAGCTGAGTACACTTATAAACATAAAATCCCTCCAGAAGTTTTAAAGATCAGGCTGCACTTGATCAATTGCACTTCACTGGGTGCAATTTTAACACAAGCACACAGGCAGTGGAGATTAATGCATTAGCTGCCAGTTAATTAACTGACACTGGTGAAATCTTCATCCTCCTTTTAACAGCATACCAATGGCATTTAAGGGGCTATTAGATAACTCAACTTTTAAATAGTCTACGGGGTATAACATTGCATGTCCACAAGAGAAAAGATGCATTAGAAAGATTAAAGTATGCATTCTTCTCCTAGTTCTCTACCTGCCCCTCCTCTAGGATCACAGCAACACAGTGGTGCCTGATTTTCAGTCTGTTCTCTGTGGGAGTCTTCCAGCACTCATGTTTTATAATGTAGGAAAAAGGAAGAGAAACTCTGAGAAGCTTCTTTTATGCAGATCCCTAATATCAGTTGAAAATATGTTGGGCCAATTTTTTTTATCAGTCTGAGTTTTTCAAAGAGTTGTAGTCTTGGAAAAGATCAGTTGCACAAGAATTAACACTTTAAAATTACATCCATGAAAGAGAGTATACCTGATCTTGCTACACTTGATGTGACTATCAGGGCATAAACTAACCAATGCATTTCACTCTAGCCAGTTTCAAAGTTTTATTAGGTCTTTCACTTACTTTGAGAGTATGGAGAAGTTCTATCAAAGCTTTAACACGAACATACAGTTACTAAGAAGCAACATAAAAATAACTCTGGTGGGTTGAAATTACCCCCAAAATAAAATTGCCAGCCCAGCTCAGTTGGAAAGCAAATGAAGGCATGTTTACAAGCAGAACTAAAATCTAGAAATATGAAAAGCAATGCTCACTGTGGCCTTCCAGTATCTGAAGGGGGCCTACAAGAAGGCTGGGGAGGGACTTTTCAGGCTATCAGGGAGTGATAGGACTAGGGGAATGGAATGAAGCTGGAGGTGGGGAGATTCAGGCTAGATGTGAGGAGGAAGTTCTTCACCGTGAGGGTGGTGAGGCCCTGTAATGGGTTGTCCAGGGAGGTGGTTGAGGCCCCGTCCCTGGGGTCTTTAAGCCCAGGCTGGATGAGGCTCTGGCCAGCCTGATCTAGTGTAGAGTGTCCCTGCCCATGGCAGGGGGGTTGGAACTAGATGATCCTTGTGGTCCCTTCCAACCCTAACTGAAACTATGAAACTATGTACAAAATATACAATATTTACATATATTAACCATTTAAAAACAAAACAAGAACCCCCTGGACAAAACCGGGGTTATCCACAGCTTTCCCTCTCTGCTACCTTCCCTCCCTACCCTGTACAAGGGAAAAGAGAGAAAGAGCAGAGAGTAGCTTGTTAGTACTTAGCCACAACAAGAATGCAGCCAAAGTCAGCAACAGCCAAGCAAAAGCCACCAGCTAGTATCTGCTAGAGCAAAGAAGCCAAAAAGAGAAAGAGTTAGTTCATGCAACTAACTTACATTTGTTATCAGACCAATGGGATTACCTAGACTTCATCATTATTTGTCTTTTGCATCCAGTAGTAATTTATTTACATTCTGCCACGTTCTACTCAATCTGCAGAAAATTTTCCTAGGCATCAGCCTTAAACTGCCACAATAACAAATTAAAAATATAACGATTATATATGCCAAACACAATTATTTGCTAATTGTAATAAACATGCTTGAAAGTAGCAGCACACACAAAATTTTAGTGCTGGCATGACATGAGGGCAGTACCTTGGGCCTTCAGAGAATATGCTGTTACACATTAACTCCTTTTCCTAGTGTCTTCATGTAACATATAACTGAAGTAGGACTCTCTGAATTTAAAGGTGGTCGATAAAAGGCTAAAGAGGCCCTAAAGGATAGTTTGCAGGTAAGCTTGCGCCCCTCTGACTTCTCTTTAGCACAGCAGCTTTAGTCTTCTGGATAAAACTAACCAGGGTAAAACTAACCAATAAGACAAATGAGATAGATAAACTGATGGGCATTGAAAACGCAGGAACAACTGCCATGGCCAGATACAGTTTTTCATGGGGCTTGAGTCCAAAGGCTCAGGGGCCATTTGTGAAGCAAAGGATTTATAAATATTTGAATAAATTCACTAAAAGGCAAAAGTAATTCTTAGAACAGCTCTTTCTACATATTACCATGGTGTTCATCAAGTGTTATAAAGTTCTGATTGCATACCAGAGTATAGTGTTGTGAAAACAGGGAGTATGTATTGTATTGTATTGTATTGTATTGTATTGTATTGTATTGTATTGCATTGTATTGTATTTTATAGAGTGACAACCCTATTAGAACATTGGCTGTAGCTGGGCAGAAAAAAACATGATCATGCTTTTGAAAATGCCAGATGAACCCTCACAGAGCTTTGTGGTTATGTGCTGATTAGAAAAAACAGCTCTGTGAGGCAGATCCATGGTTGCTACTCTTTGTCTTCTTTAACTTATTTTTTGTGTAATGTAGAGAACATATTATACAATTTAATGGTGAAAGAAGCTCATCAAAACTTTTCCTATGTATTGATTCAGTACTTTGGATTTTCTAAATCTAAAAATCACTTTTTCAGAGAGAAATTGTAATTACACAAACCTTGAAGATTATAGATATATAAAAGAGAGGCTAAGGGAGCTGGGATTGTTTAGCCCAGAGAAGAGGAGGCTCAGGGGAGACCTTATCACTGTCTACAACTACCTGAAGGGAGGTTGTAGCCAGAAGGGGGTTAGTCTCTTCTCCCAGGCAACCAGCACCAGAGCAAGAGGACACAGTCTCAGACTGCACCAGGGGAAGTGTAGGCTTGAGGTGAAGAGAAAGTTCTTCACAGAGAGAGTTGTTCACCATTGGAATGGGCTGCCCAGGGAGGTGGTGGAGTCCTCGTCCCTGGAGGTGTTCAAAAGGGGATTGGACTTGGCACTTGGTGCCATGGTTTAGTAGTCATGAGGTGTTGGGTGACAGGTTGGACTTGATGATCTTTGAGGTCTTTTCCTACCTTATTGATTCTATGATTCTATGATATAGATACATATAGATGACTTAATTTGTTCTCTTAACGCAGTGAAATAACTTTTGAAGTAAATAAGTGAAGAGTAACTATTAATATCTCAGTATCTTATGTGCCAAAAGGGAAAAGCATTAGTGAGAAGGGTAAAAGTACATTTCACTCCAGTAAAATCCAATAGCTGGGCTAGAGTGCTCTGAAAATGCTTTTACTGGAAACATCATCTAGAGTTTGGTATGTGCAGATGGTGTGTATTACATTCTTAAAAATACACAGTTCCACAACTGCTGAGAGGCAAACTGCTGAGGCTAACAGTTACAAATTAAGAAACATGTGGCATTTTAATTTGACCAAGAGAGTTCCACCCAGAATCAAAATATGAGATCACAGTTACTGTAAAAATTACAAAACCAACCCCATACTCTAAGTAGAAATGTATCTACCCAATAAGTAAAGAAACTTGTAAGGAAACAAATCGTATCATTGGTTTCTTGCTTGGAAGGAATCATTAAAGACCATTTTACATTGTTACAGGAGAAACATGTTGTCTTCCCAGCAAGAGTCATTGCTGTTTCTCATTCTGAAATTAGTTTTAGATTACTCATGTTTGTGTTTTCTCACAATCAGTCTCCAGCCAGTGGGAAAAAGCTGTGAATGTAAAGGTCATACTGAAAACTTATGCTCTAGAAACTTTGCTTGTATCAGTAATTTAGCAAAGTGTTGCAGTTAGATTAAATTATAGAAAGAGATAGATACAAGTTTAGAACAAAAACCCCTTTTCTTAAAGGACCTAAGACAACAATAAAAATACCCATCTACATATTGCTCTGATTTTATAGCCTTTAATCATTAATTATATTATTTAATCATTAACTATCTTAATTGAAGCTTCTTCAGTCTTACATTTGTGCGTGCTGTTGATGACTTGTTTTATTATAGAGATCTATTAATGCAGCTGAATTAGTTGGAGCCTTATGACACAGAAAATCATATCATGTTTTATCATATCATGTATATGAATCACGTTGTTGCTCATTCATGATCCAAGAATGATTCAATTGAAATAAGCTCAGCCTAGAACTTCAGACATCTCTTTCTATACTTACTTAAAATGTATACATTCACCAATTCACCTAAATTTCGTATTTTTCTCAAAAGCAGAGGTAAAGAAATGCCAGAAATAAACATTCAGATTACTTCTACTGAGAACTGTCTAGTGGGCATAGAAAAGGAAGCATCAAAACTCAAGAAGAGAGGACTCATCCAGATCTTGGTCAAATGAAAAATCATACATATGACAACTCTTACAACTAAAAGTAATTTAAGGTCTTGAAGTTATGTGACTGAGGATTATGTTGTAATTTCTATAGGTAACATGACACTCTAAAGACTAACATAGGATCATAAAAATACTGTTTATGATAATAAACAGGTACTAAATAGGCCATAAGAATTTTACACACCATGACTTCAACCCTCCAAATTATCACTGCACTTTCAAGGTTTCAGTCTTCCAGAGGAAAAAAAAGGTTTTCACTTGGAAGTTCTACTCATCTGTCTAACCTTTTTTTTCTCTCACCAGTACTCAGAGTACAACCAATCAAAACTCATACTTGGTTCCACATTTCATTCTTGTCAGAGCTCACAAATTGAACAGTCTTCTGTCTCTGTTGCTTAGGGTATGTCATTTAGGAAGTATTTAGAGAGTGTACCTGCTAGATTATATGATATAGTAGGTGTAAGTGGAAATGGAGCAAACACTATTTATCCATTTGTTGTTAATGTTTTTAGAATGTGAAATCAATGCAAGCCTGCTCTAAAAGTTCAACTTTTCTGTGTTTAGTATACCTGTTCCTGTGTCTGTCAGCAAACTCTAAAATGACTGCTTTATTCTCATAAAGAATATATATCACACAGTATGCCATATCACCTCTAGTAGTTTAGGAGTCAATTTGTGTAGTTGTTTGAGCCTTAACTGGGATTTAAGAGCTCAGAATGGGGGGGCAAGATTGAGAATTCCTCCTCTGCTCCCCCCTCCTCTTTCCCAATTGAGAGAAAAAGAAAGGGAAGGAGCAAATCTACTAAGAAATATTTTGGAAGTAGAGAGGTCAAAATTTTCATTAAACAATATATATATGTATGTATATAAAAAATAACAGGAAGTGTTCAATAGGGTAAGGAACAAGGATGGGTAGGGAAAAATATGTATACAAAGCCAGTCCTTTGAAGTCCTTTGAAGAGGAGTGGATGTAGCAGGGAGGAGGATCATGCCTGACCACGTGGCAGAGAAGCAGGAAGCCAGCAGCAGTCCCCCTTGTCCAGGCAAGGCAGAAGCGAAAGAGAGCTAATGGCTGCAGTGCCTTTCTTTTTATAGGCTTGCTGGACAGGGAGGGGGAGTGGAATAGACCCAGTTTCCCAGGGTGAAAACCCCCTCCAGGGAGGGCAAAGCTGTGACAAGCCCTCCCCCCACTCTGCTTTCAGGATGAGCATAACCCATCACAATATGTGAATTCATTAGATGTGAAGGAAGGGGAAGAAATGACAATATGAGCTAGAGGGGTAAGAGAACTCCTGGTTGCCTCAGCTGTTATCAAAGAATTGAGTAGAAAAAAATGAAGACGACGTCTACCCTCTAGACCCAAAATCAGCTCAGTGCATTATTTAGAACAAGTTATTCCTCACATAGACTATTTGATTTGAAAGAGATTGATGGTATCATTTCTGCAACTGAAAGAGATTTGAGCTGATAACACTGATGATAATAATAATGATCACTATCAAAGAAACCTTCTCCTGAAGTTATACAGCATTTCTAAAGCACAATAATTTCCCAAGTAATTCCCTGTTCTCACAGCAAGACTAAGTGGTATGTACCATAGTGATCAATCTACACTGGTTTTAGAGGTACTGTCCAAAGCATTAGAAAAGTAAGCACTTAATACAATCACTTGCATTTTTGTATTTGATGTTTCTCACTTCACTTCTTTGATATTGTTATTTGTATTCCAGTCCTGCTTAGACTTCACAATCAAAGTAAAAAACAATCGTGACTGTTAACATACAGGATTGTAATATGCGAAAGCTCTTCCTCTTTCTACTCACTACATTCAAATGGTGCTGTTATAGTCCAGTTTATGATGGTTAAAATACTGACAGTAATTTCAACAGGTGGCAAATTTTCTTCTAATATCTAGAGTTTGCAAAGCACCTACACCTAGGTATGGATACAGGCAGTCTATAGGCAGGCCAAAGATACTGAAGTGCAAAACTGGGATTGTAACCTGCTCCCTGCAATACACAGCTGCTGCTGCTTAGATCAGAAGTACCAAGCTCTGTATGTGCTCAATTTGTTATGTTAAACCTACCTCCCAATTACAAAGGTCTAAAACAGGGACATTACTCCTGGGAAAGACATGACAAATCCAGGAGGAGTGTTTCCTCCTTTTAATGCAGAGTGGTGCCAAGAAATGCTCAAAACCTTCTGTCTTTGTGATTGATATTTATTATTCTGTCTGGGAGCCAGAGAAATTGAGATGGTGAGAGTGAAGATCAGCAAGAGCTGTAATCATAGTTACAGCACATCTTTGCCTGGTATAGGTCCACTTCTGACTTCCATATGTGGGTGAGAGTCTCACAGATCCCAGTAGCTGTTAAGATACAAAGAAAAGTGAGATTGTCAGTTCATTCTCATTTATTCCAATGAGTATCTGTGTTGGTTTTGATATCTCATAAGAACTGATTTTGTCACTCTAAGAGGAAGACTGTAGATGACAAGGTATCTTCTTATATTGTAATTACTTTTACTCAAAGTATGTAAAACAGAAAAACAAAACACCATTACATCAGAATATATGTTAGATACAAAAGCATCAACATCACTTTTCATATAAATAAATCTCAGAGTTACAACTTTATTCTGTAGTTATCAATAAATCAGAGGAATGTTCAGATAATCCATCCAACCTTTTGTTATTCAATTTCCTGTATATCTTCCACAGCAAACATTTTGCCTCTTTTTTCGTTTGTTTCATATTTATTAAGAGGTATTTCTCCTTTTTTCCAAGAAAAGGAGGTAAAAGATTACTTTTAAGGAAAGAGAATTTGGAGGGAAAGGAGCACCTTCAGGGTAGGTGCTTGTGAAGAAATGCTTTTCATGGAGCTTCTCCTTACAGTAAATTAATGGGGACTGATATTCTTGTTGAATCAGAATGTGCACGGATTCAAGGCCTCAGTTACATGATTAATCTAATTGTAGGCTGAAGAGGGGCATTTTGTAATTCTCCCATTGGAGTTCTGTACAAAACAATTTGCTTAAAAAGCAATTGATGTCTTCCGGAAAACTTTGAAAAATGTACTAGTTAAAAACACTTTGTCTGGGTGTCATGTAGCTTCTGGGTTTTCTTCTATCATTTTTATCATTAGGGACATGACAATATTACAGTTGCATGAGAATATGCTTGCTTCTTAAGAATGAATCTGTCTTTCACCCTAAATTCTTTCATGGCACCATCGTAACTCCCACAGCAACAAGCTACGATCTAACAAGTAGAAGATTTGACTTTTAGAGAAAAGTAAGACTGACAGCACATATTAATGCATAAAATTAAAAATGTTCTTTCTTTTAGCATACACAGAAGTTGGTGTAGAGAGTCACTTGGGTGACAGACACAAGTTCAGAGTTCTGTGTTATTTCTTCTACATCAAGCAATACATTTCTTATTTTCACAATGCATGTAATAATAAATTTTTCTCATCCATAATTTGTTGAGGGAATGAGTGATGCTAAATGCTAAAACAAAATTTCATCACTACATTTAATAAGGTATACTACAATTACTAAGGCATAATATAATTAATAAGGTATACACTGAACTGTCTTTAAAAATAAAAAACCAGCCTTGTGCAAATCAGCTGGTTTCTCAATTTAAATTATTTTAAAGCATACAGGAATGTATCATATAAGTACTGTGCAGCCTGGTTAACTTCCGATTCTGTATTGTGTATAAAAACTCTCTGCACATTTTATGCAGATTTATGGAATATTAAAAAGGCTATTTATTGAAACCTGAAGTGCTAAAAATAAAAACATGATCACTCTTTACTCCCTGTGTTTGTCAGCATCATCTAGCAGTGATGAGGCAAAATGCAGGTACCATTCTTTCTCTGTAGAAATGAACTTTAGGGTGACTACATGCCTTTAACACCTCAGGTACCTACATCTTCCAACCTGGTCTATTCTATTCTATTCTATTCTATTCCATTCTATTCTATTCTATTCTATTCTATTCCATTCCATTCTATTCTATTTCACCAAAACAAATTTGTGTCTGAGTATCTCTTCATAAGGATACGCATGTCCTGCATAGGCATAGAATGAAATTTAACTAAGGCAGTACTCTTTAAGTTTGGTCCTACATTCTGTGTATTATTTCAGGCTTTATTTGAGTTAGTTGTTATCCTGACCTTTTGTAACAGATGTTGTTAATGTTAGACTCAGGTACTTTTAAGGCGTTCTGGACCCCTCAGTTTAGGAAGGACATCAAGACACTTGGACGTGTCCAGAGAAGGGCAACAAGGCTGCGGAGAGGCCTTGAGCACAAGCCCTATGAGGAGAGGCTGAGGGAGCTGGGGTTGTTTAGCCTGGAGAAGAGGAGGCTCAGGGAAGACCTCATTGCTCTGTACAACTACCTGAAAGGTGGCTGTAGCCAGCAAGGGGTTGGTCTCTTCTCTCTAGCAACCAGCACCAGTACAAGGGGAAGTTTAGGCTCAAGGTGAGGAGAAAGTTCTTCATGGAGAGAGTCATTCGTCATTGGAATGGGCTGCCCAGGGAGGTGGTGGAGTCACCATCCCTGGATGTGTTCAAGAGGGGATTGGACATGGCACTTGGTGCCATGGTCTAGTCATGGGGTCTGTGGTGACAGGTTGGACTCGATGATCTTTGAGGTCTCTTCCAACCTTGGTGATACTGTGATACAAGGTCTTCTTTAGTTGCAGTGAGAACTGGAATACACATATATGAATAAAGATAATGTACACAGGTACAGTAGAGTATACAGATAAAGGCAAAATCTGGAGATGTTTGTATCCTCCTGTGTGCTAACATATTATGAAGTGTGTGCACAGGCTATAACATCTAACAATATCTCTTGGAATTTTTAATGCTCATTGGCTGAGGAGCTAATTCATTCTGTCGATATTAATTGCCTCTTTGAAATTACATCTGAATACATCCCAGACCACGCTTTTAAATGAAAAACCTATCCTGCACAGCAAAATGGAAAACATTATAGATTTTAATTTTGAGCATGTTTTCTCTTTATAAGAACTTTTTTATGATATATAAGGAGCAGTTATCCCCAAAAGCTGAGAGATGGATAGACAAAAAATAATAGATCTTTTGCACAATCAGCTGTCAGTTTCCTTTCATATCTTTCACATTTGTTGCTACCACTTGAGTTGCTTGATATTTGTGGTGGGGTGAGAAAGTTCCCTCCCCACACACAGGGAAAGAAACCACAGCTAGCTCAGTCGGAAAAGCAGATGAAAGCTATATTTACAAGCATAAATGGAATGCAATGAATATATACACAAATATACAATATTTACAATATATACAGGAAAATATAACAATGAACACAATGCAGAAAAACCTTTTCCCTCCCCACCTCCCCTTTTTCCCAAAAAGGGTTAGAGAGAGAGAGAAAGGCAATTAAGGAAGGAAAATTCTGTTAGCTCAGAAAGTGCATGCAAGAATTAGTGTTCTTATCTGGTTAGCTGCTAACTCAAGGCCGTTCCTGCTTCAGAAAGAGAGAAAGCCGTCCAGCCCACAGGACAGAGAAGCACAGACTGCACCCAGCCTGAACCCAGACCAGACACAGACTGAACTAACAGAACCCAAACTCAAAACTGCTCTCACAGCTACCAATGAAATTAGTTTAGACTATCTTGTTTTTGTTCAAATATCAAAAACATTCAGCCAGAGTGTTCAGCAACTGTCTCTTTCTTAAAGGCATAGCATCAACCGGTCACAATATTCTACATTTAAAGGAGAAAAATTACATATATTAATAAACTCAGACTTAAAGAAATGTCAGCCCACTAAAATATCTAAAGACTGCTGACATCAGTGGACCCTGATTTCATTCATACAGTTCTGGATTTAAGGTTTTGATCAAATAACACCTTTCTGTAAAAAATATGTTTTTTAATCACATTTTTTCTTTCAAATTCATAGCCAAAAGATAAATATATTTTTTTCTGAGCTTAGCACTCTACAATTGCAAACATTTATGCTTCTATTTCAGGTGCAAGAAATCCCAACCTTTTCAGCTGCATTGGAAGCAAACTGGAAAATTCACAATAACTTTGGAAAGTTATTTGTTAAAATATGAGACCAAAAATGAATGAAAAATAATTTTAAAATTCATTTCAGTAAGAGTGAAATCAGAAGAAACTTTTTTTCCTTTCTTTTTTTTTAGTGTTGTGGGTTAAGCTGTCTAACCATAGTGGTCCTGCCAGGGGACTGGAGTGCCCATCCCTCCCAAGGGGTATGGCACCAGAAATTATGTTATTCCATCCCATAATATTGTATAATTGTCTGTTTCAGCCCTTTTCCTCCCTCTTTCTTCTCCCACCAGTGCATGGATGGTTATCTCTGGTGGGTAAATCTGAATTTCCAGCTGTGTCATTTTGGCCTAGCTGGGGGGCAGAGGTGTAGGAAGTGGGGGGGGGTGGAGGGTAGAAGGAGAGGGGGGAGTGCATTGGAATGGGCTGCCCGTGGAGGTGGTGGAGTCACCTTCATTGGAGGTGTTCAGGAGGAGACTTGATGGGGTGCTTGGTACCATGGTTTAGTTGTTTGTGTGGGTTAGATTGGTTGATGGGTTGGACGCTATGATCTTGAAGGTCTCTTCCAACCTGGTTTGTTGTATTATTGTATTATTATTGTATTTGAGGCCTGGGGTACTGAGGCCTGGTTTTGGGGAAAGTTTGTTGGAAGCTTTGGCTTAATGGGGTTCTGTGATAAGCCCAAGCTGGAGAGCTGGGCTGAATATGATTTCTCGAGTATTCTTGTATGTTTTGTATTGTTTTATAGTTGTGAGTAGTACTTCCATTTACACATCCAATTCTTTCCAGTCCTGTGTGGAGCATTTTCTTTTAGTCCTTTGGGGAGGGGTAAAGAACGTTTGCCTTGCTCCCTAAACCTGAGACATTTAATCAAAATCCTGTTTTAAAAATAAGATATCCATAGAAGTCTCTCATTTTACCAGTTAAGCTGCTTTGTTATATTAACCTTCATCAGCAGGGAGAAGGTTAATTCTAGTATTCACTTTTGAGTTTGCAACTACAATAATCCTGGTTTCTTCTGAAAAGGATCTACTAAGAAGATAAAAAATCTCAGATGCATTGCATCAGGAAGTAGAGCTTTCAGTCTAGATTTAAAGGCTGCAAGGCAGCTGGTTAATTACAGATGTATGGGTCTGGAGACCAGCCATAGCAGCACTTGTTCTGGACTCTGGCACTCTTTCTTTGGCTGGCATGTTGACTGAACTTCTTTCATCATATTTTCTACTATTCAGACTGGATAGTCAACACACTGTATTCATTCCAGCCCTGTTATTAGGAGCAGTCCTTAGGTTACATGAGCAGAATTTTTCATAGGTACTAACCTTTCTGAAAATTCTCTTTACTAATAAATATTCATTGCTATGGACAGGGAGAGGTCAAACTGCATCCTCAAAGTTTTGAGTTTGTTCAGCATCAATCGTTCCTGTGATCAAGGCTCTCACCTTTCTCTCTTCCCCTTCCACTTCCTGCTCTCCTTAGACAATGAATCCAGCAAACATGTTCTTAACCTTCTCTTGCCTTTTGCTTCCTTAAGACTACAATCCCTTCTTCATGAGCTCATGCTTTTCCCTCATCCATCAAAAGCTAATTGTACCTGATTCTAAGATGATCCCTGTGTGCCCTCATCTGTGGCTCACTGGGTCCTGTAAACACTATAGCTTCTAGCTTTTTGAGCTACTGTCTTCTTGTTTGCTTGCAGATCTGTGAGGACATCTGCACTGCTCAATAAGACCAGGCTAGGCAATGATCTTTGGATCTGGGATAAAGTGGCTTCACACTGGCTCATGGTCTCAATCCTTGACTAAGGAGAGACAAAGAGTAAACTGAAATTAAGCAGTATTGAGGAGGTTCTGTGCTAGAGCTTGCTTCCAGGTCCTCTTCTATTTATCAGCACAGATGCAACCCTTCTATCCCTATCCCAGTGTAGCATCACAGAAGCTCTGAGCCTCCCCTTATTCAAACAGAGAGGCATTGTGGAGATGACAGTGGCCCCTTCCTGCAGAAACTGAGGCATGGAGGAGCGGGAGAAGGGGAAAAGAGTACATGCCTCAACAGTACCCTGACATATGGTCAGGGATCAGCAGGAGTGAACACCAGCTGGGAGTTAGAGAGCACTCACAGCATGGTGGTGTTGGAACAGCATGCCAATCTGAATCAGTGATACGTCTCAGTCTACATATCCATAAATACATGCATGCATTGGGAGGGGTGGAGATGGGATTTTATATATATATATATATATATATATATATACACATACATGTATCTATCTATCTATCAATCTATATTTATATATATAGATTGCCTTGTCTCAGTTAGCCACAAGCAGCTAGACAGGTAAACAGCAAAATGTCAACACAATACACTGAAGGTCTCTCCATATGAAAGTGATTATGTTTGCACAAAGTGTGAATTTGCAGGTGATATTTTTGCAGTAGATAGTCCCAAAGATGACCTAGATGTAACTAGGCCCCCCAGACAGGTTAGCCTTTGAGCATGCTAATTGTCTTAGGCACTGTAAGAAAACACTGTATTGTTCTAAACTTGTATCTAACTCTTTATCTAATTCAATCTAATTGCAACGCTGTGCCAAGTTACTGATACAGGCAAAGTTTTCAGTTTGCAGCTTTTTCATTCTTTTATTCTTTCTTTTTTTTTTTTTAATAAGAGGATGGATATATTAAATAAAATTACTATAAATATATTAACATTGCCCTAGAAAACCAGGATAAACTGAGTGAAACAAAGACAAGAAACAGGCTGAATGGAAATTACTTTCCTGCTGTGGAAAAAACTGAAACCAAACCAACCTAACAAACAAAACCACCAACCCAAAACAAAACAAAACCAAAAACAAAACTCATAGAATAAGGGAAACCTTAAATCTGATTAAGAAACACAAATGCTTTATCACTGAAACCTCACAATAAAAGTACATTTCAAATGGGATCAGCAAATTACTACACCTGTACATAAAAGAAGCAGCACACTTTAAAAGTAAACTCTGTAAATTACAGATTCTGAATGCAGTGCATAACTCTATTATAAAGAAGACTTTGTTTCTGCTATAAACCCTTCAGTGCTAATATCTGTTAACACTTCTCACTGTCAGGATATTACATAAATTACAGAGACATTCTGCTTTTGATAATCAGAATTTGAAAGTAACATAGGCTGTAAAAAAAAAGTTACACATCAATGTTTGCAAGGTAAAATATTTGAATTCAGAAAGCTGTAGAATTTGCAGCACTCTTCTGATAGCTGTGGACTTAATTCCATAATGAATTAAAACCTGTGCCCAGCTTAATGTCCGTGGCCAGCCCCACTGTCCCCAGCTGGTACAGCCACATGTTTAAACTTCTCAATTTATGGGTGAACCAGAGCCCAGGAAGCACGTCAAACATGAGTCTCATCCTCTGATGGGATAAACTGGGCAACAAAGCCTTCCAAGTGGTCTCATGAATCTCTACAGCATGTTTCCTCTTTTTTTTTCTTAACACTTATTTTTAGAGCAATAAACATCCAAGTGTAAGCTAAAGGAAAGAATGGGAAATGTACAGCGTGTATGTTTATATTAGCCAGAATTCATCTACTGCAACACAATGCACAGATTTTTTTTCTAGGCCAGATAAATATGTCCTCAGGCAAATAATCTGTCTACTTAATAATTCAGTTACTGTACATATGGAGTCCCATTTTCTGTGACCAAATGGAACACGTTTCTGTTAAAATTAGTGCTCATTTCTATCTCTTCAAATTAGCAAACTGACTCTGCAGACTCTATTCTGGCAACATTTCCACTGGCAAAAAATAGGAAATAGGAACAAGGAGTACCAACCATGCACAATTTAAGAGATTTAAACTAGGTGGCTGGAGGGCTGGTATTTTAAGGTAAAGACAACACAATACAATACAATACAATACACCAGGTTGAAAGAGACCTTCAAGATCATCACGTCCAACCCATCAACCAATCCAACCCACCTAAACAACTAAACCATGCAGCCAAGCACCCCATCAAGTCTCCTCCTGAACACCTCCAATGAAGGTGACTCCACTACCTCCACAGGTAGCCGATTCCAATGGGCAATCATTCTCTCTGTATAGAACTTCCTCCTAACATCCAGTCTAAACCTCCCCTGGTGCAGCCTGAGACTGTGTCCTCTTGTTATGGTACTGGCTGCCTGGGAGAAGAGACCAACCTCTGCCTGGCTACAACCTCCCTTCAGGTAGTTGTAGAAAGCAATAAGGTCACCCTTCAGTCTCCTCTTCTCCAGGCTAAGCAACCCCAGCTCCCTCAGCCTTCCTCATAGGGCTTGTGTTCCAAACCCCTCACCAACTTTGTTGCCCTTCTCTGGACACGCTCCAGCAAGACAACATCCTTCCTAAACTGAGGGGCCCAGAACCGGACACAGTACTCGAGGTGCAGCCCAACCAGTGCAGTGTACAGGGGCAGAATGACCTCCCTGCTCCTGCTGGCCACACTGTTCCTGATGCAGGCCAGGATGCCATTGGCCTTCTTGGCTGCCTGGGCACACTGCAGGCTCATGTTCAGCCTACCATCAACCAGTACCCCCAGGTCCCTCTCTGCCTGGCCACTCTCCAGCTACTCTGACCCCAGCCTGTAGCACTGCATGGGGTTGTTGTGGCCAATGTGCAGAACCCGGCACTTGGATGTGTTAAATCTCATGCCGTTGGACTCTGCCCATCTGTCCAGCCTGTCGAGGTCCCTCTGCAAAGCCTCTCTGCCCTCCAGCAGATCAACTCTTGCCCCCAGCTTGGTGTTGTCCGCAAATTTACTGATGATGGACTCAATGCCCTCATCCAGATCATCAATAAAGATGTTGAAGAGCATGGGGCCCAGCACTGATCCCTGGGGCACACCACTGGTGCCTGGCCGCCAGCCGGATGCGGCACCATTCACCACCACTCTCTGGGCTCGGCCCTCCAGCCAGTTCTAACCCAACGCAGTGTGCTCCCGTCCAAGCCATGGGTTGCCAGCTTGGCCAGGAGTTTGCTGTGGGGGACGGTGTCAAAGGCCTTGGTCCAGGTAGACCACATCCACAGGCCTCCCCACATCCACCAGGCGGGTCACCTGATCATAGAAAATCAGGTTGGTCAGGCAGGACCTGCCCTTCCTAAATCCATGCTGGCTAGGCCTGATCCCTTGGCCATCCTGTAAGTGCTGTGTGATTACACTCAAGACGACCTGTTCCATAGTCTTGCCTGGCACTGAGGTCAGGCTGACAGGCCTATAATTCCCTGGCTCTTCCAACTGGCCCTTCTTGTGGATGGGCACCACATTGGCCAGCTTCCAGTCTTCTGGGACCTCTCCAGTGAGCCAGGACTGTTGAAAAATGATGGAGAGTGGCTTAGACAGCTCATATGCCAGCTCTCAGCACCCTAGGATGGATCCCATCCACTCCCATGGCCCTGTGGGGGTCCAAGCGGCTGGTAAGATCTCTAACTACCTCCTGGAGCAGCGGGAAACTATGCAGCTCCCTGGCTCCTTCTGCCAGCTCTGCAGGCCAGCTGTCTGGAAGACGTTCTGCCATCCTAGTAAAAATTGAGGCAAAGAAGGCGTTAAGTACCTCTGCCTTTTCCTCATCCTTTGTTACAACGTTCCCCTCTGTGTCAACCAAGGAGTGGACGTTGTCCTTGCCCTTCTTGCTATTAATGTATTTATAGAAGGACTTTTTGTTGTCCTTCACAGCAGAGGCCA
Source organism: Colaptes auratus (assembly GCA_015227895.2). NCBI lineage: Eukaryota > Metazoa > Chordata > Aves > Piciformes > Picidae > Colaptes > Colaptes auratus. The sequence continues at coordinate 90,559,606 of CM037631.1, read as the reverse complement.
GTCTAAGTTCTAAATGGGCTTTTGCCTCCCTAATTTTCTTCCTACGTGTCTCAGATTGGCAAAACTGCATCCAAAAAAGGACTTGAGGTCAAATTTGCAATCCAAAAATTCTAGCTGTCAAATGACTTCCAAATTCCTTACCTTTTTTTCTCATCACTTACTCTGTTGTGCCAAAGTCTCTTTATTTTATGGCTTCCATCATGTTATTCAGAATGAAAAATACCAATTCCTATCAATTATCACTCAAATCAGGAGCCAGATAGCTAAATCCCATGGCCATGCTCAGAATATGTCCTTAGTAGACATAAATAATCACAGAGTCACCAAACAGTCCAGGTTGAAAGGGACCTCTAAAGATCATCTGGTCCAAGATTTCATGCCAAAGGGAGCCTCCATGAGATCATCTAACACCCTGATCTCAAAAACCTCGAGAGAAAAGGACTCTTCCATGTTCCTCTGGAGGTTGTTCCAGTGACTGCTCTCACTATAAAATATTCCTTTCTTCTGTATAGATGAAAGCTCTGCCAGTGCAATTGTCCTTTGTCTTCTCCATGCAGCTCATTGTGAAGAAAGAGCCTCCATCCTGGAGACTCCACTGAAACACTGTGATTACATTCCTCCAGAGCTTTCTCTTCTCCATAGAGAAAAGGCCAATCTTTCTCCCTTTCTCTCTCTCTCTCTTTTTAAATTTTCTTAGTAACTGGCAGATGATCCTGCTTGTGCAGGAAGTTAATTCAGAGATTCAGATCTAATTCAGATTTAATTTACATCTAATTCAGATTTAGATTTAATTCAGAGATTTAGTTTGTAGAGCTGCCACAATGAATGAAAGGATTGAGTGTCTGCAGGTTAAAATCAGAGGGAGGCCTAACAAAACTGACATCCTGATTGGAGTCTGTTATAGATCACCCAACCAGGATGAGGAGACAGATGAAATATTCCACAAGCATCTGGAGACTGCCTCAAGATCATCAGACCTTGTCCTTGTGGATGACTTTAACCTGCCAGACATCTGCTGGGAACTTAATTCAGCAGAGATGAGGCAATCCAGAAGGTTCCTAGAGTGTATGGAGGACAGCTTCCTGATGCAGCTGTTAAGTGAGACTACCAGGGGTCAGGCTCTGCTGTCTAGGGTGCGGGGATCATGAGATAGTGGAGTTTTCAATATGCAGGGAAATAGGGAGGAGTAGTAACAGAACCCTCACTTTGGACTTCCAGGGGGCAAACTTCAACTTGCTTAAGCAACTAATTTGGAAATTACCCTGGGCAGCAGCCCATAAGAACCAAGGGGTCCAGAATGGTTGGACCTACTTCAAACAGGAGCTCTTGAAGGTGCAGGAACAGGCTGTGACCATGTGCTGAAAGATGAGCCGAAGGTCACTGGCCTGGATGGGCAAGCAGCTCTAGAAGGAATTAAGGGAAAAAAAGAGGATGTATCACCTTTGGAAAGGGAGGAGGCAACTCGAGATACATTTAAGGATGTTGTTAGGTCATGTAGGAGAAAAATTAGAGAGGCAAAAGCCCAGTTAGAACTTAAGCTGGCCAATTCTGTGAAAGATATTAAAAGACATTTTAATAAATATATTAATGCTAAAAAGAGTGGCAAGAAGAACCTCCACTCCTTATTGGACCTGGAGGGGAACATTGTAACTAAAGATAAGGAAAAGGCTGAGGTTCTAAATACCTTCTTTGCCTCAGTTTTCAACAATAAGGCAGGAGGACTCCAGGATAACTGGCCTCCTGAACTGGTTGATGGGGTCAGGGAGCAGTGTAGTAACCCTGAAATCCACAAGGAATTAGTTTGGGATGTGCTGAGCCACTTGGATACTCAAAAGTCTGTGGGACCGGATGGGATCCATCCTAGGGTGCTGAGAGAGCTGGCAGATCACAGCATTTCACATTTTTCTAAGTCACCAGAATTGTGGAAACACCCACAACTTAAAAATAAATCACAAAATCTAAGGGTCAAATTTTGGTCTTAGTTCCACAGATATGTTACAGCCTATCAGAAGCACACCCTTTTTATACAATGCATCATGGATCTATAAAAGGTATCCTGATGTGGGAAAACTTACTATTTGGTTGTTTCAGATGTGTGGAATTAGGCACAGCATGAGTTCAATACAGCCTGGCACTGTAGGTCATTTAGATTTTCTTCTGTTCTTGTTTTCTTCTTGTCCTTTCTTGCCTCAGCTGTAATCTCGTTAGGGCAAGGGCTTCAGCTAAAAGGCTGTTCCTACATTCAGGGCTGGGACAGTTCTGCATTTCCTGCCCTTTTGTCCCCACATATTTAACAAAAATTCACAAAATATTCAACAGTTTTTGATATCATCCTTTATCATCTCTGCGGGGCTGGAAGAGTGATTGAACATTGGGGTACATTATAAACATGTAGAGAAAAGGGTTTGAGACCCCTTTGGAGGGCACTTTGTTTTTCATTCTGCCTGCAAGGTACACCTTTGTATCTTTGGTTAGAAGTGTAAAAAAGCAAAAGCAGATGAAAGCAACAGACTTTTTTGTCAAGCTGTGACAGGAATCAAATGCAAATAGAGCTCAGTTCAAGACTGTTTGTTAAGTGTCACATCGGCGAGCATTAAATGCAGCATATGTCGTTTTACAATGAGCATACTGTATATGAATTTTATTGATTTTTTTTTCAAAGAGGATACATCGAATAATGTACTCTTCCTCACCAGTGCCAGCCTGCAAGTGTGTCTTCAGACTTGCCTATGCACATTCATTAGGCTCCTAAATGCTGCTGCCTTACTTAGCACATCTTGTTTTGTGGAGGCTGGGATTCGAGCTGTAGAAAGAGTTACACAAATTACTCTCTCCCCCTGAGAAAAGTGGGACAGAGTCATTTAGACTTCTCAGCATGAAGCTGTCAATGAGCAGCTTTTCAAAATGATTCACAATTAGTGCACGAAGCTTACACTAGGAACAGGTTCTCAACTGATTTCCTTTCTACAAAGGAACAAGTCTGGGGCTTCATTCTGCTATTGAGAACACTGCAGATGTATAGAAAAATCATCAGAGAAGGTTAACTCTGCTGCATATATATACATGCAGTCTTTATGTTATACTATGTGAAAAACAAATATGATATCTCAACTACATCTTTTTCTCAGTAATATTTAGAAAATTTTATGCTGTCATAAAAATGCACATTAAAAGCAGCAACAGCAGCTTCATATTTATGTCCATGCACTAGGATAAAGCCATTAATGATTCAGCAAAGGGGTCGCTGCTTCATGGGAGATGTCAAGTACGTCTGCTGAGTCCATCCACATGAAGTTACACCGGTCTTTGAGCTGTGTTTGGCTTTGTGCGTCTTTCCAGTGCTTGTTGTGGGATCTCTAATTCCCCAAGCATGTCCCTACAACATTCAGATAATCAGGGTCCTTAAAGGAACATTAAAATCTGTGGCAGTTAGACAACTTGACAATCATAGAATCATAGAATGGTCTGGGTTGGAAAGGACCTCCAAAGGTCATCTAGTCCAACCCCCTCTGCAGTAAGCAGGGGCATTCTCAATTAGATCAAGTTGCCCAGAGCCCTGTCAAGCCTCACCTTGAATATCTCCAGGGATGGGGCCCCAACCACCTCCCTGGGCAACCTGTTCCAGTGTTCCACCACCCTCGTAGTAAGGAACCTGTTCCTAACATCCAATCTCAGTCTGCCCTTTTCTAGATTTAAGCCATTGCACCTGATCTTATCACCACAGACCTTTGTAAACAGTCTTTCTCCATCCTTCTTGTAGGCCCCCTTCAGGCACTGGAAGGCTGCTGTTAGGTTACCCCAGAGCCTCCCCTTTTCCAGACTGAATAACCCCCAGCTCCCTCAGTCTGTCTTCATGGCAGAGGTGCTCCAACCCCCTGATCATTTTCATGGCCCTCCTCTGGACCCACTCCGTCAGGTCCATGTCTTTCCTATATTGAGGGCTCCAGACCTGCACACAGCACTCCAGTTGAAGTCTCACCGGAGCAAAATGGCAGAATCACCTCTCTGGATCTGCTGACCACACATCTTTCGATGCAGCCCAGGATGCGATTTGCCTTCTGGGCTGCAAGCACACACTGCCTGATCATGTCCAGCTTCTCATCCATCAGCACCCCCAAGTCCTTTTCCACAGGGACGATTTCTATCACCTCATTCCCTAGCCTGTATTGATAGCAAGGATGGTTCCAGCCCAGGTACAGAACCCTGCACTTGTTCTTATTGAACCTCATCAGGTTCACCTGGACCCACCACTCTGCACTGTAACAATCAGGTTTGGTTGTTTAAATGCCTATGACCTTTAATGCATGTATTAGTGAGCAATCTTACCTGCAGACTTAGTGACAGATATTCAGGGTCTGGAGGCTGCAGGATAAGCAATGCATTTGCACTAGACTCTTGTCAGCTGATATGACTTACCTCCAGGGGCACAACAATGTTACACTTGAGCCAAAACAGAGGCTAGGAATTTGGATAATGCTCTGAAATGCTAGCTAACAAAAGGCTCATGATGAGAAATCTCTTTCTCACATGTTGAGCACTTTGAAGGTCAAGATTTCTGCTGGAAATTTGGCACTTCTCCCCTAATCCTCCACACAGATATTAGAGTTTCTTCTTAATCCATTTAATCACTGTTTGTGATCTTAATAAAAGGAGGTGGAAACAGTGTTTTAAACGAATCATTCCTCTATTGTGTGCCAAAACACAAGTCAGCAGGGAAGAAGGCTTGCCTTGCTAAATAGAGAGATTTGTTGCAACTCAGGGAAGAAAAGAGAGTTTATGGTCTGTGGAAGAAGGGGCAGACCCCTCAGAAGGACTGTAAGTTATTGTGAGGTTGTGCATAGAGAAAATTAAAAGGGCCAAAGCCCTGCTGGAAATAAATTCGCCTTCATCTCTTAAAGAGAACAGGAAATCCTTCTACAAATATATTAGAAATAAAATGAGGACTAATGAAAATCTCTGTCCTTTGTTGAATGCAGTGGGGAACATAGTGGTTAAGGGTGAGGAAAAGGCTGAAGTACTCAATATGTTCTTTCCCTAAGTCTTTAGTAGTAGGACCAGTGTGATGGATATTCAGCCCTCTGAGATGGAAGATAGGGATAGAGAGCAGAACGAAGCCCTTATTATCCAAGAGGAGATGGTTAGTGACCTGCTGCACCACTCAGACATCCACAAGTCTATGTTATACACTTAAGACTAATGAGTGAACTGATGGAAGTGCTCACCAAGCCACTTTCCTTCATTTGCCATCAACCCTATCTGTCCAGAAAGGTGCCAGTTGACTAAAGATTGGCAAAAGTGATACCCATCTGCAAGAGGGGCCCCAAGGAGGACTTGGGGAACCACAGACCTCTCTGTCTGACCTTGGTGCCAGGGAAAGGTATGGAGCAGACCATCCTGAGTGCCATTACACAGCATGTGGAAGGCAACCAGGTGATCAAGCCCAGTTATCATGGATTCAAGAAGGGTTGGTCCTGCTTGACAAACCCAGTCTCCTTCTATGACAACGTGACCAGCTTAGTGGATGAAGATGTAATGTGCATGTAGCTGTAAATATTGCTTAGCTGGACTTTAGTAAAACATTTGACACTGTCTCCCACAGCATCCTCCTGGAGAAACTGGCTGCTCATGGCTTGGATGGGTGGATACTTCACTGAGTAAAAAACTGTCCAGATGGCCAAACCCAAAGAGTGGTAGTGAATGGAGTTAAATGTGGTTGGTGGCTGGTCACAAGGGATGTGTGGGCCAGGGCTCAGTATTTGGGCTAGGAAAGATGTTGGGGTCCTGGGGAATGTCCAGAGAAGGGGGAACAAAACTGGTGAAGGGTCTGGAGAACAGGTTGTCTGAGGAGCAGCTAAGGGAAATGGAGTTATTCAGTTTGAAGAACAGGAGGCTGAGGGAAGACCTTATCACTCTCTACAACTATCTGAAAGAAGGTTGTAGAGAGGTGAATGTTGGTCTCTCTTGCTCCTTGGTAACAAGTGATAAAATAGAGGAAATGGCCCCAGGTTGTACCAGGGGAGATTTAGATTAGCTATTACACACAATTTCTTCACTGAAAGGGTTACCAAACACTGGAATAGATTCCTCAGGGAGGCGGTTAAGACACTATCCCTGGAGGTGTAGAGCTAAGGGACATCATTTATCATCAGATGTGGAAAAGCTAGATAATTGCCGGACTCAGTGATCTTAAAAAGTCTTTTCCAACCAAAAGAATTCTATAGTTTTGCTCACAAACATGTGAAATAACCCATCTCAGTACTTTAGTTCAATCCTCTTAAATATGTTACAGGTTCTGCCAAGCATGGACTTTCTCATCTACTAAACACTGCTTACAATATGCAATTAATTAAAAAGTTAAAACTAGTTATGATACAATACCTTCATGTTCTTAACATAGCCTCCAAAGCACACCTTTTCTTTGCAGTCAAGTCACATTACTCAGAACATACAAGAATGAGTTTGGTCTATAGGGAAGAGTACAAGAAGAACTAAGGCAAACAATGCAAGAAAGATTTGAGCAACATTGGTTTGCAAGAATGAAGCTTTGGGAAGAGCAAGGAAGAATATCATAAAAGAGGCAAAAAAGAAGTAAAAGAACAAAAATGTAACAGTACTCCCTAAAGGAGGCAAATTGGTAAAAATGTTTTGGAGGAAATGTAAAGAGACAATGAAGAGACACAACTGCAAAGGACAGAGAAGACTTGGAAGGCATCAAATTATCCTCTGAGAGGACTGTCAGCAGAGAGAAAGAGAAAGAACTGAAAATGCATTTATATGAAACTCTACTTCTTATTTGAGTAAATAAAACTCCTTCTTGCTTTTCATAAAAAGAATTAAAAAATCTGGGTACAATTTCTTTATGTCCTCAAAAGATGAGATATGAATTAAAGCTGAATGGAAATTGTGGTGGGTTGAGATTTCCCTCCCACCCCCAAAATTAACTTTGCCAGACCAGCTCAGTTGGAAGCAAGTGGAAGCTGTATTTAAGCAAAACTACAATCTACAATGGAATGCTGTAGCAGTTTGGGCTGGGTGCCCTCTGCTGTGTTTACTTCCTGTGTCCAGAAGTCCAGCACAGAGGGGTGGACTCAGAAAATTAGGTATTTCGTACCATAATTCTCTGCACCACTATAAGATCCAGCGCGGGGTCTGGCACTTCCTCTTTCTTTCCTCTCCGCCACCCGGTAACTGGGGGAGATGTCTCCCGGCCATGGGCCTGGCTAAACCCAAGGCCACAGGGGGATGGGCAGTCCCAGATCTGGCCAGCTGAGACTAGCCTAGCAGTGAGGGGGGCAAGAAGGACTCCTGGGGGTCTTGGATGTACCCCCAAGTGGGGATGGGATGTTTCTGGGTCTGCTTTGGGGTTTCTTTTTTCACTGCGCTTCTGGCCCTCTGTACACACTCACTGCTTTCCATTTAAACTTTCCATCACTTTTGCAATCCGTTTGTCTGAGTCGTTATTTCTGCCTGTGGTGGGGAGAGGATCTGCCTCAACCCACTACAAAATGGTGACTATGTACATAATATGCAGTATTTACAGTATTTACAGATATTTACAATTAACAAGCAACACAACCCCTCTCCAGCCAAAGACCAGGAGACCTGTCCCTCTGCTCCTCCCCCCCTCCTTCTCTGTCCAAAAGGGAGAAAGCAGCAGAGAGAAAGCAGTGGTTAGACTTCACCAAAACAAGGCAGCCAAGGCCAAGCAGAAGCTGGTTAATCCCTTCTGAGTGAAAGGAGCGAAGAGATCAGAAGAAAAGATTGCTTTGGTACAGCCAATCTTATAGCAGATATTTCTCCAATGAAATTGTACAGAATTATCTTTGGTTTTCCTTTTTGCACCCAATAGTGAATTATTTTCATAGTTTCATAGTTTCAGTTAGGGTTGGAAGGGACCACAAGGATCATCCAGTTCCAACGCCCCTGCCATGGGCAGGGACACCTCACACTAGATCAGGCTGGCCAGAGCCTCATCCAGCCTGGGCTTAAACACCCCCAGGGACGGGGCCTCAACCACCTCCCTCGACAACCCATTCCAGGGCTTCACCACTCTCATGGTGAAGAACTTCCTCCTCACATCTAGCCTGGATCTCCCCACCTCCAGCTTCATTCCATTCCCCCTAGTCCTATCACTACCTGATAGCCTGAAAAGTCCCTCCCCAGCCTTCTTGTAGGCCCCCTTCAGATACTGGAAGGCCACAATGAGGTCACCTCGGAGCCTTCTCTTCTCCAAACTGAACAGCCCCAACTCCTTCAGTCTGTCCTCACAGGAGAGGTGCTCCAGCCCTCTGATCATCCTCGTGGCCCTTCTCTGGACACCTTCCAGCACCTCCAGATCCCTCTTGTAATAGGGGCTCCAGAACTGGACGCAGTACTCCAGGTGGTGTCTCACCAGAGCTGAGTAGAGGGGGAGAATCACCTCCCTTGACCTGCTGGCCACACTTCTCCTGATGCAGCCCAGGATCCTGATTGGCTTTCCGGGCTGCAAGTGCACATTTTATTTATTTATTTATGTTTTTCCAGTTTTCTTCTCAAAATCTGTAACAAAATTTGAAAGGCATGGCCTAAAACTACCACACAAATGGAACAGGCATTTGTATCAAATTGTGTTATCTGGCACCATTAATATATCTGACCATCTTAAAACGCAGTTTACAAAACTAATTGTACTTTAACTTCATGATAAAGCCAAAGAACTGTTTGAAAATGACAGTTAATCCCCAAAATAAAAGTGCCAATAAGAAACAGCATAGTTTAATCAACATTGGTTTACTGGGAACTCAGCTGAAGAGAAACAACTTTCACAGGGTTAATGTTGTCTTTGGTTTTATATCTTTTCCTTTCAAAAGTTAAGGCATATGCTGCCTACTACTCTGCCTAGCTGCTTTACTACTCTGCTTAGCTCACAGAAACAGTGACCTTTAAATGACTACCACCCCATATGTTTTCTACTACGTTACAGAAGAAACTGCTGTTCACCTTTCTTGGAAAGGAGGAAATATCTACAAGTCAGAAGGATCTGCTGTCTAATGGACTATCAATTTTCTCTGAAATATAGATGGGATAGATGGACAGTGAAGGGATAAATAGGCAGGCTTGACACCATCACATGATTCTAAGAGCTGAATTCTTAACTTCTGCACCCTTTTCAGACCACAGCCTGCTAAATCTGTCATTATATTTGCTTTCATTTAGGCAATACCACATAAACTTGTTCTTTCAGGCATTGCTTAGCTAATGCTTACATAATTCATTTTTTCTTAAGAAAAAGGTAGGAAAAGCTTGAGGACTTTAAGATTACACGGAAATTGAAGCATATAATTGTTTCAGTTGGAAAAGAACTTTAAGATCATTATCAAACTCTACCTCTGTCGCTTACTAGAGTTGGTTCTGAAGTAGCTCTCTTGGTGACTAGCAAGGACAAAAGATCAGTGTGTCTGTTCTCTTTGTATGCAGATGTTTTAGTGACTTGACATGACTATTTGCTCAAAAACACTCTTTAGCCTAAAAGAGTATTTTATTGTATCCATAAACTGACAGCATCACGATGACATATTATTTTTCCAAATTGGGATAATTCGGGAACTAATTCTTTAATCTGTAAGGAAAATACATTTTTCGGCAGTGTTACTTCTTCAGAATCATGCTAAACCAGGGAATAATTAATCCTGATTTCTCCTAGTATGTGTCCTAAAGACATTTTATTCTGCAGATGAATTACAAGGAATGATGTGGTTATTGTAAAAGTCTCATCTTTAAAGAAGAAAATTACTCTAATAACGCATTGTAGTCTTCCATAGAGAGTTATTGGACAGCACTTCCACTGTTTATATAGGACTGCATCAACAGTCTAAGTGTGAAGCAACAAAAATGAATTTTGTCTAACAAGAGTTCTGGTATTAGAGGAAATTAACTTACCAGAATGTCATAGCTGACATTTCAAGTCCAGAGAGTGCCACAAAAATGTGTATTCAATTTCCCGGTCTCAATTATTATATTACTTTTGACGTTGCCCAGTGATGTCCAAGATTTCTGCATGAAGCTAGGAGTTCTGAGCACCAGACCCACTAGAGACTCTTGACCTTCCACAGTACCACATCAATCCCAGACCACTGAAGGTAAACCTAAAATGAGATCTGGGTCAAGATTTAGGCATTGAAATTTTGATCTTCATGTAGCTTTTAATGTAACTCATGCAAGCCACATTTCACTCCACTGTATTCAGTAAGGATTAGACACAGTTGTGCCCACGCAGGCAGCTAGTGTAATTTAAAATGCTGTAAAGCATTTCAGTTGACCTCCAGTTATTATTCAAGAGGGGTAAGAATCTCTGGTAGGTTCTACTTGATAGATATCAGCCCAACAGGGCATCTAGAACTTATTAACAGGTCTGTAGAGCACTAGATAGATTTGGTGTAGTCTGGAGAGCTGTTTTGTTTGGACATTTACTTCCAGTGTCTCCAGAAACTACTGTATTGTAACACAAGTCTGAGCACAAGAACACTAAGCAAAAATTGCTTGTACACTAAAGAAAGAATATCTGAACAAACATAGCAAGCAAAAGTGGGAGACAGGAATAGTTGCTCTGTCCTCAGCAGAGGGGAAGTAGAGGGCAATTAACAGACAGCCAAGTGACACGACTTGTCGAGTTTCACAGAGGCAGTGCTTGGCAGAGGGACTTTACTGCAGAGACTTTTCTGCCAGACTTCATCCAGCTCTCCTGCTATATCTGAAGACAGCAGACAAAATTGACAGAAATGTGATGTGAAACAGCCAGAAGGGCCACATGCTTTTTTCTTTCCAAGCACTACCTCAGTGGAACATCACAGGAGTTTTGCTCTCTGTGGCTTTGAGCAAGTTCTAGGATATTCCCAAAGAATTTCTGCAAGTACTTAGAAAATTGTATTTGTTCAGATAAAGTAAATAATGGTCTGATCTCCTTCCTGCATTCAGAAACCTTTGAACAGAGGGAGAGGAGCATCTGCCAAAGTGCATGACCTGTGCAAACCTGTAGATGTCCTATTCAATTTGCGGACTTCCTATGGCTGCATCTTTTACTCAAGATGTAGCATACAATATGCTGCTCACACCAACTCTCTTTTCTAGTTACTTCAGAATAGACATGATCTTGTTTAGACATGGCCAGGGTTGTTCTGCCTTGTCCAAATGTCACAAAATGATCGTTACTCTGTCAGTACAGAAAAATGATGTTGGTAAATCTGAGGAGAACTCTCAAATGAGCCCCTAGAAATATCAGAGAACCACAAGTGCATTAAGATGAGACTGTTCTCTGGCTACATGCTATCTAAGGTGCCTTTTCTGTTTCTGACTATAAGGACTCCCTGTCACAGACATCTTTCAAAAGGACCTTGCCAAACTGTACAGGGTGCGTTTTTGCTGTGATCTTGACTAACCTGTTAATGACCACTATTATAATTGCTAGAGAAAGCAAGCCATGTGTTTGGGCTAAAAGCTAGAATGGGACTTCTACCTATTAAAGGAACAATTAATGAATTATGATATAATATGATGCTTTGGCACTCATTCTGATGCTAAAATTGAAACCAATTACATATCAAGAAAGCTGGTAAGGGACTTTTTAGGGTGTCAGGCAATGAAAGGACTAGGGGGGAATGGAACAAAATTAGAAATGGGTAGATGTTAGGAAGACGTTCTTCACCATGAGGGTGGTGAGACCCTGGAAGAGGTTGCCCAGGGAGGTGGTAGAAGCCCCATCCCTGGAGGTTTTTAAGGTCAGGCTGGATGTGACTCTGAGCAACCTGCTGTAGTGTGAGGTGTCCCTGCCCATGGCAGGGGGGGTTGGAACTGGATGATCCTTGAGGTCTCTTCCAACTGTAACAATTCTATGATCCTATGATCACATATATCATTCTATGATTCTATGATCAAAGCAGAAGGTGGAAAAGAACAACTGAGCTAATTTATATTCCTGCTGAAGTTGTGCATGTGTGGCAATCTTCTATTGAATATATCACAGTATCACACAGTATCACATTATCGCCAAGGTTGGAAGAGACCTCAAAGATCATCGAGTCCAACCTGTCACCCAACACCTCATGACTAGACCATGGCACCAAGTGCCACGTCCAATCCCCTCTTGAACACCTCTAGGGACGGTGACTCCACCACCTCCCTGGGCAGCTCATTCCAATGACGAATGACTCTCTCAGTGAAGAACTTCCTCCTCACCTCGAGCCTAAACTTCCCCTGGTGCAGCTTGAGACTGTGTCCTCTTGTTCTGGTGCTGGTTGCTAGAGAGAAGAGACCAACCCCTTGCTGGCTACAACCACCTTTCAGGTAGTTTTAGAGAGCAATAAGGTCTCCCCTGAGCCTCCTCTTCTCCAGGCTAAACAATCCCAGCTCCATTAGCCTCTCCTCATAGGGCTTGTGCTCAAGGCCTCTCACCAGACTTGATGCCCTTCTGTGGACACGTTCAAGTGTCTCGGTGTCCTCCCTAAACTGAGGGGCCCAGAACTGGACACAATACTGAAGGTGTGGCCTAACCAGTGCAGAGTACAGGGGCACAATGACCTCCCTGCTCCTGCTGGCCACACTATTCCTAATGCAGGCCAGGATGCCATTGTCCTTTTTGGCCACCTGGGCACACCACTGGCTCATGTTTAGGCAGCTATATAGCCTTTGTGAAAGTAAAACGTGACACAACTGGGGCTAGTTGCTACAAGCCCATAGCTCATGATCACTGTAGTGCATAAACCATATACTTACATAGAACTGCATTCATGCAATATACATGCTTGCAGGAAAAAAATAATTTCATGCATATGTAGCACAGCAAAGATACTGCAACAGTCAGAGAGAAAGACTTTCAATGAAAATATGGAATTTTAAAAAGGTGTGCTTACAAAGGGAAAGTAAGCATTTTCTCTCTGTTATACAGTGATGGCAGATATCTTAAACACAGAAGATATTCAATATTTAGTTATGAATGCAATCAGCACTTTTAAGAAGATAATATTAGGTCACTTCGTTTCATTGTACTCATAACCAGTCAAAACATTGCTCATCAAATATCCTGATCAACTCCCTACAAATACTATACTACCAGTTGTGAATAAAGTTTGTCACTGCATTTCATTGTACTCATAACCAGTCAAAACATTGTTCATCAAATATCCTGATCAGCTCCCTGCAAATACAACACTACCAGTTGTGAATGAAGCTTGCATAATTTAGGTGTACTGATTTTGTTTCATTTTTTAAACCATGTTCCCATTATACCTGTATTTTATGATTTCAAAGACAAATATTAATCTATGTGTTTGGTCTTCAAGATGGATAGCAGCACTTGCTCTTAGAGGTGAAAAGATACTTAAATCTTCACCCAAAATCAGCTAGGACTTGAGCTATAGAAACACGGCATATAAAGTAAATCTACAGTCAAGGCTGTTGGCAGTCTGTGGACTGAAGACTAGTTTGGATTCATAAAATAACTACAAAGAATTTGAACAGGTTTGATAGCTAAAAGTTCATTTTGTACAGTACTGTAAGAGTAGCAGTTCTTTTTTGCTGAATGTAGAATATATTTTCTCTTAGATCAAACCATAAGAAACACTTTCACCATCTATATGAGACAAAAGGACAGCAGCCTGTATTTGGAGCATCTTGGTGTCAAACGTTCATGTCAACAGTAAGGCTGGCACTATTTGTCTTTCAAGTGAATGATTCATTGATGTTTGTCACCAATGGCAACCAGCAAAAGCAATGTGTCTCCAAAATGCCACTTTTTGTGGTCAAACTTTTCTGGATGGTTCTTGCAGTTTCACTTTGACAAAGGACATAGTTTTCACTGTTGAGTAAAAATACTCTTTCTTTCATTATATAGTCATTAAAATAGCTTTTAAAATTCAAACTGAATCACATTTAAGGCTCTAAAGAGAGGCCCAAAAAGAGATTGTGTAATGGGTTAACACCCATCCTGGAAGCTGGAGGGGGAGGGCTTTTAAGAGCATTGTCTTTTGCCTGGACGAGGACTGCTGCTGGTTTCCCTGCTTTCCAAAACCCACAGCCACATATACACATCATATTTCATATATTAACAAAATGATCTGTGACATTTACCTCACTCTTAGTTGTTTAGCTCCAAATCCAAGAAATTTTACTATAAAGAAGGACTTTTGTCACCCAGATAAGATGGAGTGATCTACATTGACAAATATTTTCTGAGAAATCAAACATTAAGACTAAAGGAAACAATGCCATAGAAATTAGGGACATTTAAGATTTATGTGAGTGTCATAGGGATTCTAGTATGGCATTATCAAGCCAACAACCTATTAGGTTTTGTTGTTGCATTGGTTTGTCCTTTTTTTCCCCAGTAGGATCTATTTAAAACTCTATATTGTCAAAATCAGCCAGGGTAATAGCAGTGTGATGTACAGTGCTGTTTCAAATGTATTTTTGACTCTTACCTGAAAATAACCACCAGATAAATAAATTTCTGGGAATTTACCAGGGTATCATAATTTCTCTGTTGGTGGGTTTAAGTACATGCAAAATTCTTTAAAATGTCTACATTTCATAATTTATCCTCAAGACTCCTGAACAATAAAGATACATTAAAAACAGAAGATTACTGAGACTGTAAATGACATTCTGTTTAAATGTCGTTTATGTGCTTAAAACAACCCACAAATCTGTATTTTAATTTTGCTATTAAAAGTCATCATCAATATATATATCAGGAGAAGTGTGGCCAGCAGGTCAAGGGAGGTGATTCTCCCCCTCTACTCAGCTCTGCTGAGACACCACCTGGAGTATTGCCTCCAGTTCTGGAGCCCCTATTACAAGAGGGATCTGGAGGTGCTGGAGCGTGTCCAGAGAAGGGCCACAAGGATGATCAGAGGGCTGGAGCACCTCTCCTGTGAGGACAGACTGAAGGAGTTGGGGCTGTTCAGTCTGGAGAAGAGAAGGCTCTGAGGTGACCTCATTGTGGCCTTCCAGAATCTGGAGGGGGCCTACAAGAAGGCTGGGGAGGGACTTCTCAGGCTACCAGGTAGTGATAGGACTAGGGGGAATGGAATGAAGTTGGAGGTGGGGAGATTCGGGCTAGATGTGAGGAGGAAGTTCTTCACCATGAGGGTGGTGAAGCCCTGGAATGGGTTGTCGAGGGAGGTGGTTGAGGCCCCGTCCCTGGGGGTGTTTAAGGCCAGGCTGGATGAGGCTCTGGCCAGCCTGATCTAGTGTGAGGTGTCCCTGCCCATGGCAGGGGGGTTGGAACTAGATGATCCTTGTGGTCCCTTCCAACCCTGACTGATACTATGATATAGGGAAGAAATTACAAGTATGGATTTAGCAGTCCTGTTACAGCCACTCCAGTCACAGTATCACAGTATCACAGTATAACCAAGGTTGGAAGAGACCCCAAGGATCATCAAGTCCAACCTGTCAGACCTCACAACTAGACCATGGCAAAGTGGTCCTCCAGGGACGGCGACTCACCACCTCCCTGGGCAGCCCATCCAATGACAAATGAGTCTAACCTGGCACAGCTTGAGACTGTGGTTTGGTGCTGGTTGCCTGAGCCATCCTGTTTCAGGTAGTTGTAGAGGGCATGAGGTCACCTCTGATCTGGCTATCCCAGTCCCTCCTCCCTCATAGGGCTTGTGCTCAAGGCCTCTCATTGCCCTTTTCTGGACACGTTCAAGTATCCGATGTCCTTCTTAAACTGACCCAGAACTGGACAGTACTCAGGTGTGGCTAACCAATGCGATACAGGGCAGAATGACCTGCTCTGGCCACACTATTAAATACAGGCCAGGATGCCATTGTTCTTCTGCACACTGCTGCTCATGTTAGGTGGGTGTCAATCAGCCTCTCTCTTAGCTTTCAGCCACTGAAGCCTGTATCTGCATGTTGCCGCATTATCCTTTCCTGTGGCTGCCACATAATCCTTTCTTTTTAACTGAAATAGCTTTAAACTACATCTTTTGTTTCTAAGGCTTCTCCCTTCCATGTATTAAATTATCCATAGAGGAAAAAGTAAATTTGTGAATGTGTGCTCTTGTAAATAAGCAGCAAGACCAAAATTGCTGTGACTGATCTGAAAAAAAAAAAATTATTGCAGTATGACAGCTTTCTTTTCCTTAATTATAAAATACAATTACATTTTGGGGCTTTCATACCTGAACGTTACAAAAGCTGAGAGAACTATTTCTGTTCTACTTCTGATTAGATCAGCAATGCCACTTCTTCAGGTCTTATCAGATTGGTTTTGATAATAATTACTTGGGAAGTGTTTGATCTCAATGATGAATACTTGATTAGTTTTTCATGAAATCAGTCAACCACACCACTCAACACTACTCATGTGAGACCTTGTTGATTTAGCTGTTCGAAAGCATGCATTCTTTTTCACTGCTGTTATGGGATGTCAGTCTTTGGGGAAAAGAGGGTGGAAAAAGGGCAAGTTTATGGGTAATGATATTGCAGCAGCAGATATTTAAGGTTTGCTAATTCTCTTCTCAATTATGTTCATTCCCTGCCTCGTCACACTGCCTGCTGTATGGCAACAGAATCAATCTCAGCAGTGGAATAAATTTTTCCTTTTTCAAAAAAGGTTTCATGACACCATTGTCATCTTTGAAACCCTTGGAGGGTTTTGCCCTGATGAATAATATTTCATATGTGGAATGTTTATGTGATTTTCACGGAGTGATAACCCCGCTACCACCTAACTTTGATGCATTGAGATTGCTGCTTTCCCCTACTAAAGTGCTTTTACACACCACCTCCTACAAATTGACTTAAGAGTTAGAAATAGAAGATTCAACAAAACTTCAACTCTCCATGGAAAAAAGGGGTCTTACAGAGAAATTTATACATTGGGCAGTCTGCTTTAATTATTTAAACAGGAGCTTTTGCTGAATAAGAGTTCTAAGCATTTTTCCCTCATCTTTTTTCTTTGGTTTATGCAGTTAGAATCAGTTATCCAAAACTGATTGTACAGTCATATTTTAAAATGATTGGTTTTTTAACCAAGCTTTGTTTTAAGGCAATAACATTGTCTCTATAAGTAAAAGTTGCTCACATAATGAGACACTCGATGGATTAGTCTCCAAGATGTAGGGAAGAAAATCCTATATCTCAGGTACTGATGATTAAGCATCTGCCCAAGAAGGGATTTTCAGGACAACATCCTTCCTTGTCAGTCATAAAATAGCAAGGTAGAGCTTTTTATCAAAAGAGAAGTTAGTGCTGCACTAATTAAGAGAAGGGAAGAAAATTTCCAAGGCGGCACTATTTCCTCTAACATTTTTCTCTTTAAAGTCATTAATAGGATTATGATAGTTTTAACAATCAGAAAACACAATACATTCCAAATGTTTTTTTTGTTAATTATAAGATCTCTGGAAATTGCCTAGATCTTTAAAACTTAATGTTTCACTAATAAGCTTAGACGCCCTTAGGTTGTTGTTTGGGGGGTTGGTTTTGTTTTGTTTTTAATATCAACTGTGACTTTGGTGGCAATAAACTTCCCTTTGAAGATCCAATTTAAGCAGGCTCTTCTCTCAGAGATCCAAACTGCTTAAAAAGAAAATAAAGTTCCAGCACTGTAATTATTTTGGTTATTGTGTCAGCATATTAATGTTGTACTGGAAGAAATATTCATCTGATTTTATACGTCTAAAAAAAATAACCAGGAGAGCAGTCCAGCTGCTAGGTGGAGCATCTCTCTTTAAATGGTGAAAAGCAGTTTGAATGAAGTTATCTCCAAATATAACACAAATTCAGCAAATTTTATTTAAGTGTTATGCACTGTCAAGGTACCTGTCATCCTAAGATATTCATCTTTATGTAATAGTTATTGGTTCACATTTCTGAGGGATTCGGCTCTCTGTTTGGAGCTCACCATTTGAAGAAGAAAAAAAAAGAAAGAAAAAAAAAAGGAAGCTACCAGGTGCCAGCTCTTTTGAAAGCTTGTCTTCTTTGTTATGCCTTTTAGGAAGAAAGGTAGCTGAGGTTTTCAAAGGAACCTAAAGGATTTAGGTGTTACAAAAGTGCAAGTCCTAATCCAGCACCCCTGAGAAGCCTGGGTCAGGGCTTTAAAATTTTGTAACACGTAAGAACAGAGCAAACATCCACAGTCAAGAAAAAGCCCAAGCCTGGGGGATGTCAGAATGAAGCTCATGGATCTGGTACCCCAAACAACACAAACTATCCAAGACCAAAAGCAGTAAAAAGAAGCAATTATCTTTACATTGTCCCTGAATTCAACTCATTGTAGCCTGTTATTCAAGTCATATGCACCAGTTACCCATAGACACTACTAATGCTTCTGTTGTTTTCAAATTCTTATGCATATCAAACAAACAAAAAAAAAAAGGATAATTATAAAAAGTTCTGCATAGCATAGAGATTTCCTTCACATTGCTTTCTTTATCAGTAAAATCCTTGTTGACCCCTCGTTTAATTCTTCCCTCCTTATTCCCTTAAAAAGGAAGTATACATTCTGGACAACAATAAAAAAAAAAAAATCTATAGAGTAGTACCATTTCTGTCATTTGCAGCTAATGAATGCTTTTTAGTATTGACCAGCAACTGGTCTAATAATGACAGTGACTCCACTGATTTAGAGCAATAAATTCAACCACTTGGCAGGCCTCTATTAGTATAATAAGCTCAAACATTCATTCAGGAACATTAAGAAAATGGGCAGCAGGCTCTGGAATACTACAGCTTCTCATTTTCTTTCCTTTCAGTAGCACTATCTGTCTGAAAAAAAAACCCATGATTTTTCAGTTTTTAATATGTAAATTTAAGTGACAGCAAAGGTAACTGTTAGAATTTCTTTTTCTTTCTCTGTTGGCAAGAGAGTGGGTCAATTATGCCTAATATTATTACTGTAAGACTATGAGAGTCCATGCTAACAGCATCTATTAGGAAAGGTTTGGGGGGTTAAATGCCTGTGTTCAACATCCACTTTGGACAATGGCTATTAAGAGTGGTTCCAGATATTATCAGAATTGTATGTTTGATACTCCTCATAGTGAACAAACCTCTCAGTGTTTTATCACTAGATGAAAGGCTTAAAAGACTTCAGATAAACAGCAGTGATATGCCTGCCTTCATCAGCGACAGAGGAGTGAAGATATTTCTCCAGGTATTCCTCATTTGGTTTATGTACATTTATTTTTCTCATTCAGGGAGGATGTATTAGTTGTTTGTTATTTTCATTGTTACATGCATATGAAACAAAGAAAACAGATTAATTACATTGGTGTCATCAGATCACTGTGCAGACACTGTCCCCCCAAAAATTTCTAAATAAAGTAAGAAGCAATCTTGTCAGATCAAGTCAAACAAACAAGCCAGTCAGAAAAATTGTGAAAGAAATCTGTCCAGTTGGTCTTCAGTCCAAACTAAATCCCTCCCAGAAGCAATGTTAAAAACTAACCTTTTGTGGCATCCTCCTTGTACACATGTAGGATATTTCCCTTTTTGTTCATCTGAGGGTTTGATACTTTTCCCTATAGCTGCATAATACAAGGAGTGTCCAGTAATAGCCCGTAACAAGCTGTGTGGGTGAAACCGCTTCCTGGTGAAGCTATTGACCAAGTTGCCGGTCTTCATAGTTGCATTTCTTTTGTCCAGATTATGTTCACAGCTGAGCCTTGGCAAACAGAGGCTTTTTCAGAGCTGGATGGAAGGGACAGAGGCTTGCAGCTCAAGCACTGGAGTGTCTGGGTGGCAGATGCTTCTACAAAATTATTTTTTCCTGCAAGTATTGTAGATAAAAGCTGTAGACCATAACAGTATGAAGAGCAGGAAAATGTGACTAATGCCAGAGTTCCCATGACACTTTGCATACAAATTTGTGGCTGGAGGTGGATTCATTAATAAAGTCAACACAGAGTTTATGTCAGTTCCATGAAGGCAGATAGCCATAGGAGAATCTGTCTAACTTAGTACTTCATCTGAAGTATTTAATTTGCAGATTTATTTTGTAATAATGAGTGGATTTATTGCATTTAAAAATGGAAAGTGCTTTACAATATGAAATGTACTGCTAGAATAGGTCTGGAAATACATTGCAGGGACGATGGCAAGGATGGAGAAATGACTGGAAGTTCATAGGTCATTATATGAGAGCAATGAAAGTAAAGAACCCTTATTTCCATTTATTCATTTATTAGTGTTTCTGTTATCTTGCCACCGTGCTTGATCCTGGTGAAGTGCTTCTTACAGTCAGCCTAGTGACTTTCAGTCACATTGTCAGCTCAATCTGATCAGCAACCCAGTAAAGAGGGAGGACAGGCTCAGGAATTTAATGATTTGCTATCCCCATACACTCCTCACTTCAGACAAACTCCATCACTGGGTTCTATTTCAGCAAAATTTCAAGCATTATTTGTCAGTATAAGTGGGTGTTTGTGGTCTGAGGTAACAATAAAGAGAAATATTAAATGGACAGTATTTAAATTCCCCTAACATTATTGTAAATTGCAAAATGGTGTAAGAAAAGCCAATGAAGGGTTCAGTGCACCCACAACCAAGGTGGGGGGAGGAGGGGGGAAGAAGCTTGATATGTGGATGTCCTGCGAGTCCATTAAGCATCCTATCCCAAGTGCCTTGTAGAAACGGAGTGCATAAAACAGGAAAACTCCTGTCTATCTCACGTGAAACGACAAGCAAAACAGGCTCCATGTTCAGTACAAGAACTTCAGGAGCATGATTTAAGTTCCAGAGTTTGGTTGTAGTCTTTTAGTACTGTGTATAAGAAGGCACCTAAGTGGGTCTTATATTTCCATGACAAATTCCATGTGAAGCTGAAAATTATTCCAGTCAGCAGTTTTACTGGCACACTGCCAGAGGATTGCAGATGGTACAGTTACTGTGTCTTGAGCATGGAAATCAAGAAAGCTTGAAATGATAAGACTTCAAGCAGAGGAAGCTGTTTCTATGCCACTTGCAATTGTAAATGCAGGTGATTCAAGAGACATCAGGATCCACACATCTGGTCTTCACAAAAGGACAATAACTGCAGAATAAGAGAAGCATGCTTGTAGCTAAAAATGAACCACATACAGAAGATGTATGATTCATAGTCATATTTCCAGATCCAAAGGCATTTTTAGCATTTTGATCACAGTCTGCACCCAGGAAAAGAAAAAAAAATATTAAATCTCATTTTCTGTTGCTTATTATGATGAAAAGAAGATTGCAGTTGAAATGGAAACAAATCTCATTGAAAAAAATTCTTGGAAACACACACCAGATCACAGACTAAAGAGTCCAGGTAGAATGTAAAGAAAATGCTTGCCCTATTTATAAAACTTGTGTCTTTATCAGACTGAGTCTTGATTCACAGAGTACAAAGACAGTTCTGAGTTCATTTTAGCAGATGCACACTGCATTTCTAGGTGGGAAAGATGATGTGTATGTTGCCTGTGACAAGGGAAGTCATCCTAATTTTGTTGATCAAAGCCCTCTTTAGAAGTGGGGCTGCAAAGGTTTCCTCAACCACGGAAAAGAAGCTTTGAAAAAGAAGGATGATGTAAAGAAGGAACAAATTCCTGAAGCAAATGAGGTAATTGCTAACTGGACATAGTGCTTTACACTTTGTAAGAAACTTATGGTGAAACAGTGAGCAGATTGCATAGGTAGACATGATCACAAGCATGCATGCCAGGTGCAGAAGCAGCTGTAGTAAAGACAATGGAATAATAAGCACTCATGCAAACAAGAAATAGGTGTTACAGACACAGCTGCACAGTGTGTGCGTGAAAACATAGACTACAGGTCATATCACAAGACAGGAAAATCCTTTGAAGCAGTAACTCTGAAAAAGGTTTAGATATCAAAGTAAGAGAATCAGTTTTCTGCGCCACTCTTTACCAAAAGGGCAACTGTTGTTGTTTGTATAAAGAGATCTCAAGTAGCAGTTGGAGAGCTTAAAAGACTTTTTGCTTGCACTTACTTCGAAGTATTTTTATTGATAGTGAAACTCTGTATACACCTCAAAAAGGATTTTGCAGATGTTAAGAAGGTTCAGAAAAGAGCAACACACCTGCTATAATGAAGGAGCTATGGACTTAAACCTATTTTTTTAGACGCACAATCTACTGTGACTTCAGCCAGCAAGCACCTATATGAAAGACAGAAATCTGGTAATGAAGATTCTACTTTTTAGCTAAGGAGTAATAGAATACTAGTGGAGAAAAAGTGTGATTCAGAATAAACAGATCTTTAATACTGAGCAAACAAACCACTGGAAAAAAATCTGAAGGCTGGTGGTGGTGATTTTTTTTTCCTTTTTTTCCCTTTTTTCTTATTGCTAACAATTTTTAATTCACACTATTATGCTTTTTTGGGGGTTGGGTGGGTTTTTTTCCTGAGATTTTTGTCTAATTCAAGATACAGTGTTTTTAAAGTAAATCTACTGTGCATGTTACGCACAAGATTGGATGGGATATTCACAGTGGCCATTTCTTACACTTGAGTCCACACATTTATGAATTGAACAAAGACCAGCACAAACAATGAGCTCTAACAATACTGTGAATATCAAGTTTGGGGCAATAAAATGCTTCTGAGGTTGGGAGTGCAGCTTGGAGCTTTGTGGATGTGGTATTTCCATACACTGGCTGCATCTAGCCTGAGGATACACAACAAAGAAATGCCTATAGGTAGAAGGTTGCCAAGACCAATAAATTCTATCATAGTAAGTAAAATGTTGGTTTTACCAGCAGTCCCTACATAAGTATGAGAAATATCATTTTTTTTCCTTGCAATTTTAAGGCTTGCACTAAAATTTACACACAGCAGAAAACAGTTGTCAATATGTAAAGCAATAGCATTAATGAGGATAACTGATTCTAGAAACATATTAATTTAGCAAACATTACTTGGAAGATTATTTTTTTTTTTCTTTGAAGGTGCTGCCTGCATTGAGTCCATCATCAGTAAATTTGCGGACAACACCAAGCTGGGGGCAGGAGTTGATCTGCTGGAGGGCAGAGAGGCTTTGCAGAGGGACCTCGACAGGCTGGACAGATGGGCAGAATCCAACGGCATGAGATTGAACACATCCAAGTGCCGGGTTCTGCACATTGGCCACAGCAACCCCATGCAGTGCTACAGGCTGGGGTCAGAGTGGCTGGAGAGTGGCCAGGCAGAGAGGGACCTAGGGGTACTGGTTGATGGTAGGCTGAAGATGAGCCTGCAGTGTGCCCAGGCAGCCAAGAAGGCCAATGGCATCCTGGCCTGCATCAGGAACAGTGTGGCCAGCAGGAGCAGGGAGGTCATTCTGACCCTCTACACTGCACTGGTTAGGCTGCACCTTGACTACTGTGTCCAGTTCTGGGCCGCTCAGTTTAGGAAGGATGTTGAGCTGCTGGAGTGTGTCCAGAGAAGGGCAACAAAGTTGGTGAGGGGTTTGGAACACAAGCCCTATGAGAAAAGGCTGAGGGAGCTGGGGTTGCTTAGGGTTAACCTTATTGCTATCTACAACTACCTGAAGGGAGGTTGTAGCCAGGCAGAGGTTGGTCTCTTTTCCCAGGCAGCCAGTACCAGAACAAGAGGACACAGTCTCAGGTTGCACCAGGGGAGGTTTAGGCTGGATGTTAGGAAGAAGTTCTATACAGAGAGAGTGATTGCCCATTGGAATCGGCTGCCCATGGAGGTGGTGGAGTCACCTTCATTGGAGGTGTTCAGGAAGAGGCTTGATGGGGTGCTTGGTGCCATGGTTTAGTTGTTTAAGTGGGTTGTATTGTATTGTATTGTATTTAGGTGGGTTGGATTGGTTGATGGGTTGGACGTGATGATCTTGAAGGTCTCTTCCAACCTGGTGGTGTATTGTATTGTATTGTATTGTACTAATGTCAGCCCTGTAATAACTAAGGGATAGCTCCCTCTCAAGAAGAACCTCTGACAGAATGTTCCCAAAATTATGAAGATGTTGCTTGTCACAGCCAGATGACAGGCAACTCCTTTCCTCCCTAAAATTCACAAGCATCATCAGAAAATCAATCAACACTGCTAACTCTGGTGGAACAAGACACATTTGTCAGTGCTGATAGGACACGTGTTTGTTACTGAAACTCTGGAACTGCTACAGGGAAGTAGCACACCCAGTCTTACGTGTACATCCAGAGCTGCAGTACACAGGGTGTTTGCCCTCCTACTGTAACAACTATTTCTTTCTTGATTTACAACGGTACATCTGTCGTGGGAATTATGTCATAATTATTCATGTTCCCTGAAGTACATCTTAACAAATTCCCCTCATAATAATTAGCAATCAACAATCACTGTTGTGGTGTTGTTTTCCAGGCGGTTAATCCATAAACCAAAGAAACAAGGCTGAGTGATTTTCAGTAGATTGCAACAAAGACAATATGTGGCATGGAAGTTGTCACAACATTTGGTATAATTCTATTCTGAACAGTTGCTATATCTGTATCTGGGCATTCAAATGTGCACATTATTTAAGGTTTGGTAGTAAGGAGCATATCTGAGTACTCCCAAAGACAAGAATTTAACACATACACTTTCTACAAAGACTCACAGTAAGACTATTTGTCCAAAACTTCTGATACAGTTCTGTATTTTACCCTCCAGTTCAGACCAGTTCTTCTTGCTGTTTTTGCCTGAGCCTATCAGATGATGAATTTTGATGGCTTTTATACCTTTTTAGTGTGAGTCATCCTCTGTCAGGGCTGCGGCCTCGATTTGGTCATATTCTGAGAAGGGACTGTCTGCTGTTCCAAACTATGTGGCGGCTCCTGGGGATTGGGCAAAAATGCATCAAAAGTATTTTCATTTGTGATATGAGTGAACCTTAGATACTGATGTTAAAAAAACAGCTGCACTGAAGCAGGACACCGCCCAACTCTTAAATATTAACCTTCTCACCACATCTCTAGCTAACAACAATTTGAAGAATCACCTTTTCGATTTTTGACTGGTGTATTTGAATGACATTTGTGGGTTTGGTTTTGTTTTTTTTCTTTTCTGATTAACAGGACTAATGGACTAATAGAATTAATAGAACAATAGACTACCTGAGTGATAGAATGCACTGAGCTTTGCCATATTTCTTCCTCTTTTAACAAGGTACAGGGGGAAAGTTTTCTTATCAGCTGAGTCATTTGGGTGGAGGCTAAAAAGAGGAACGCTAATCTTTTCCTAGGCTATCAAATCTGCTGGATCTTACTTGTGACACCTATGGAAGATTATAAAATTGCTTCTAGACTATTCCAGACTCCTCTCTCTCAGGTTTATTCTATGGTTCAGATGTGGTTTTTGTCTAGTTTTGGAGGTTTGGTTTATTTTGGTGCTAGTTATACATTTCACAGGCAGTGAGTACATGAATCCTAAAGTAGGGGTACTGGAGAACAAGAAAGGAGCAAAGCCTCAAGGATAGGACAAAATAGAGAGATGACAGAGATGAAAGAAGTTCTCTGGGCCCACACACACTCTAACTTGTACATCCAAGTGATGGAAATAGTGCTGAGATACCTAAAACATCTCGCTGCTAATCACATGGCAGGGAAGGTAGGCATACCCTGCCCCACCACTCAGCAAGCATTTTGGTCATGTGACAGAGATCATGGGCATGCAATGGTGCAGCAAGGAGAATTTCTGACTGTGTATCAGAAGATTCAAGGTCACCCCATGCAGCACTACAGGCTGGGGACAGAGTGGCTGGAGAGCAGCAAGGTAGAAAGGGCCCTGGGGGTGTTGGTTGACAGACATCTGAACATGAGCCAGCAGAGAGCCCAGGTGGCCAAGAAGGCCAATGGCATCTTGGCCTGTATCAGGAATGGTGTGGCCAGCAGGAGCATGAAGTCATTCTGCTTCTGTACTCAGCACTGGTTAGGCCACACCTTGAATACTGTGTCCAGTTCTGGGCCCCTCAATTCAAGAAAGATGTTGAGTTGCTCAAATATGTCCAGAGAAGGGCAACAAAGCTGGTCATGGGTCTGGAGCACAAGCCCTATGAGAAGCAGCTGAGGGAGCTGGGGTTGTTTAGCCTGAAGAAGAGGAGGCTCAGGAGAGACCTTATTGCTCTCTACAACTACCTGAAGGGAGGTTGCAGCCAGGTGGGGGGTGGTTTCTCCCAGGCACTCAGCAACAGAACAAGAGGACACAGTCTCAAGCTGTGTAGGGAGAAGTTTAGGCTTGCTCTTAGAAAGACGTTCTTCACAGAAAGAGTAAATGGCCATTGGAATGTGCTAGCCAGGGAGGTGGTGGGGTTGACATGCCTGGAAGTGTTTAAGAAAAGTCTGGATGAGGCACTTAGTTGATTAGTTAAGGTTGGGTGATCAGTTGGACTTGATGATCTATGAGGTGTCTTACAACCTGGCTGATTCTGTAATTCTGTGATTTTGGGGTCCCTGGCACAATGAAGTCAGAGCTCAGGATAAAGCTGTATGAGTTTTGGTGACAGACCATTCCAGATCACTGTAAGTTCGTTAGAGACAAGAAATCAACACTCTTTCTTTTCTCTATCACATGCCTGTACTATGAACTTTAGCACGTCACCTTTCCAATTTGTGTCTCTTTTTTTGCCTTTCTCTTATTTTTATAAACTGTGAATTCTTTAAGACAGTCTCTGGCTCCAGTTTTTCTCAGTGTTTTTTCAGAGTAGGAGCCTCTGGGATTACTGCAATACAAATAAATAACACTAAACCTGTAACAGAGGTATTATGTTAAACAAGCTGAGATTTTCTGTATGAGCCATTAGATGTGTGGGATAAGATGAATTCATTAAATCTGAAAACATAAACATATAAAGTGTGCATACCCTCTTAGTCTATTATATCTTAGTGAGCACATATAAACATATATATTATATATGCTTAGCCTGTTATATAAAGTGGATCTGAAATGCATTACATTAAATAGATTCCTTTAGTACCGTGCACATTACAGGCACTCAGCAAATAATAAATACAACTGAAATGCCATGAAAATTAGAATGGACTGCATTCATCACTTCTTAACTGTAATTTTTAATGACACAAGGGGGCAAAAAGGGACATAGGTATGTCAGCTTGGCATTCCTGGGGTACCGATGACTGGAGTTCATCAGGTGCTTTCAAGCACCTAACACAACTGTTTCACCAGCACAGCCTTGAGTCCTGGCTGCAAAAACCTTCCCTGATCCCTGGCAAATACCCAGCAACTGAGCCGCATACTGCCTCAGCTGTAATATTATTGGGTATAATAGAACATTAAACGAGATTATTTAAAGCTAGCATACACACATCTATTTGCAGTGTAGCTAGGCCCCTGGATTACCGTGTAAATAAGGTCCAAATATCATGTTCAATGTTTTTTATCACAAAAAGGAAATTCCGTGTTTTGACTTTGTGGACTACTGCAGCACTACATCTGTGACTGGGATTGCTGCCTCTGCAGTTTCTACTTCATGAGCAGAGTAAACTGGATGAGAGTCATCTACACAAAAGCTTTTATTTAGCATTGTGTCTTCTGCTTCAGCACCTATATTGCCCCTACCCTGGAGTATTTGTCCCCTTTTGCCTCCCTAAAAGCCATGACAACAGGATGCACAATGAAGATCTGTGTTTACAAATCTTGCATGCAAATGATTACGGAGCAGCCGTGATATGCAGCAATTTAAATTTGTTGACAGAGTTGCTAAGAAACAAACCTTTTGATTCTGTGAAACCCTTTTTGATACAGCTCCATACCCTGACAGTTGAAGTTATTGAACAAGAGTGAGGACTCTTTAAAAGAGGAATTTCTGACATTTGTTATGTTTTCAGAGGCTGTAACATAACATTGAATATTCCTTCAGTGTCAGTTTTATTCAGTAGCAGAGTGTCTGATTTCATATATATATATATATATATTTAAACTATCCTATATTTAAAAAAAAAGGCTTCAGCACTTCAGTGTGACTTTCTCCCACTCACATGCACAATTGTTTTGCAAAGAATTGTGATCTTCACATACTTCCCTGACAAATGTTTTGAAAGTTTCTGTATTTTTTTCCCAATCTGTTCTTTAAACATCCTTTCTCCAGGGCATTTTCACAAAGGAGCTCATAGTATGCTATTCGGGTATCAACAGTAAAATACACCATTATTTTGACATTCTAGTGCTACAGAGACAGCTGACACTTTAAGAACATATATTCACGCTGTAGATACCTAACCATTATATAGTGAAGCAGAGATGGGGAAAAGAAAACAGGGCCCAGATTCATCTGAAGCCAGATTACCTGAAGCACTTAGTTGAAGCTCTGACGTGTAAAGTCTTGTCACTAAATGTGAATGATTTAGCCCTTAGGTTGGACGAAACACATTTTGGAAGCACCTAGCCTTCATTTCATTACTAAGGCAGCCTAGAGCTACAGTCCTAATTTAAACATCTCAGTTAAGTGTTTAAAGCTAGGCAGAATTAATCCTAGCCTAATTGATCACATTCTTATTTTGCTTAGCAGGCTTTCCAGCTGTAATTGCATTGATACTACCTTTTGTGCACAGCTGTCACACTGTTGCATTCCGCGCACAACAGGAAAAAGGCAGGTGAGCAAATATTTCAGCATTTTGTGGAATGGGAGAGAAGGAAAAACAGTTATGGGATAGAGGCAGAAATGCGAGACCCAGCAAAAGAGCATGTGACATCTTCCCCCACTGATGGCTTCACCTGATTTCCACAATCAGCTTTTGACTTTTGTGGACATTTTGCATTATTTCTGGATGTGCAACACAGGAACCTGATGTCATACACCTGCAAAAGTGCTATTGTTAATCATATTAAACGGCTGCATAGTCACAAACTGAACCTGCAAAGGCAGAAGGTTGACCCTGGGAGGAGGTAGATCAGTCAACAGTAGTCAAAAAAAGCACACAGGAAAAGAGAGTGGGTTAAGAAAGAATCAGTCACTTTCAGATTTGCTCAGGAGCACTGCAGACTGTCTCTGCCTGTCTTTTTCTCTTCACATTTTATTCATAAGGACCGTTCTTTTTTCCTTGTGAAAAAACACATCTCCTGAAATCGTGCAAAAGTGTTTTGAAAAGGATTTTTTTAAATGTGAAATAAATGTAAAAATAATGAGTCATACTCCGTAATGGCCATTGCAGAGTGTGCATTAGAAGGCAACCAGAGCACTCTCAGCATGCACTAATAGCTTGCTAATGCACAGCCTTCAGTGCCTTATTGCTATAGTCGACATTTACCACAACGAATACTTTGCAGCAAGAAATATTTTGGGCTCCATTATGCCTCCACAACCTTGAGCTGTGCTGGGAAGGGCTAGAAGCAGAGTGCTGTGCACAATGGGAGCTGAAGGCCTGGAGAAAAAACTCACATCTTTGCCATTTGTTGGTATACAGATGAAAAAGATCCAGTCTTCATGTGACAGAAAGCACCATTGGGGGGAACAAGAGATATTTCACTCAACCTGGCTCTGCTGGAAGGCAGTAGGGCAAACCAGCTTGTAAGAGGGCCTTGGCTTCCCTATTTCACAGGATTTCCACCCTGGAATCACTGCAATGTCACTGAGTTCCTGCCCCTGTGCATCCAGACACCTGGAATCTCACTGTGGTTGCTTGCATTTTAAATCTCCGTCTCATCCCAAGCTTTGGAACAGTGATTTGTTTCCTATCTCAGTCTCTTCTTTGTCCTGTGTGTGTGATTGTCAGTAAACTTGTCAGCCAAGGACTACACATCTGTAACTACTGAAAAAATACTCCTTCCAACAGGTTTTTCCAGCTCAGTATCTGAGCCGGAACAAAAATATCATAACCAGCAGTTTGGATTGATTAATTTTGTATCTTGATGGGGGGGGGTTGTGGCTGTTGTTTGGTTTCTGGTCTTTTTCATCAGGTGAGTCACTTGCCAGAGAGCAGAAAAATCATGAGATGCTCCCAGTGCCCCACCTGATGGGGGACTGCTTTGCACCTCTGCAGAGTGGCAGTGCCAATACACTTACACTTGCAAAAGCTCTAGGGGGATGCAACGGCAGTCTACGTGCCTGTGGTCAGCATGCTTGTTTGGGAGAATGATAGTACTATAAAAATCCCATTTGGCACAGAAAGAGACTGTATCCTAATCCCAGCCTGCCTAATTGCGACTTCTGTGAACTACCCTTAATGCTGGAGGGGAAGATGGGGAAGGAAGATGACTTCTGGGTTTTTCTTTTGGTGATGTACAGGACAAGTAGTTCCTTAGAAGCAATAAATATTACAAATATAAAAGAAGGCAGTTCAAGTATGAAGTGTCACTTACACTTTATCTCAGTGTAAACACCCATTACACTAATTGTCTAAAAAATATCTAAGAAAGGGTAACTTAATATTTTATTTAATAAAAGATCTTTTGCTGTCTTTGTTCCCTTTCTAGTGGTCTCATACACCAGTATGAGTAGGAACTCTTGTTAGCTCAAGTGAACCCAACAGTCCACCATCATTGCACTGCTACTGCTCTTCCCTGGGTATAGATTGTGAACTGCAGAAGAGTAAACAAAGTGTAGTCTATTATAATGATGCCCAGAGACATTATTACCAAAATACATCATTCCCCTTAACCTAAACCTTTGACTTGCAAATTCTTTGTGGGAATGGTTCATGAAACAAAGCCTCCATCCTCCCCTGAGTTTTTGTGAGAAACCAACCCCAGCTCACAAGGGATGGAGCCACAATGGCACAGAAATTCAGTTTCATATATATTCTAGTCACTGACCAAAGCAATATTGTTCATGAAAGTAAAGGTGTAGAGGATCTTTTTTCCTCATTTGCAAATATTTTTAAAGAGAAGAAAGCTAAATTCCAGGAAAAGACAAACCCATTTAGAATAGATCTCTTAATTTTTTCTTCTGCAGATGTTTTTTTTGCCATTTCTAAGAGAATAGCGGTTTGATTTGTTTTACATGTGATCCAGATAAACGGTTCCTATCAAATGAGGCAATAGAGTGAATAGCTGCATAAGTCCTAGAAGTCAAACCAACACATTTCATGGCTGGCTTTGCTTTGTTTTCCTTTAATGCAGACAATTTGATGTTATTTGTTTAATCAGTGAATTTTCCAGCAAAAATGGGAAGGCAGTCAACTTGAAACGTAGTATTATTAGCCATCCTCTCTTCTAGTGTTGTGCGCACATTGAGTGATCTGGGATGAAAAACTAACAAGCACTTGTCAAATCTGAGACATCAGGTTTTTTGACAGCGGGCCCACTGGACATTCCTATCAAGAGAGCCTTTATAAGTAAACCGTGGAAATCTCTCTTAGACAAAAAGGAAACAGAGCTCATCAGATTCTGCAGACCCTTGACTTGGAGGGCATGCTGTCTCCAATGAAAGGCTTTTGATCACAATGCTTTTTTATTCAGATTTGACTTCACATTATGGCTAATCAATACCTTGCAACAGTCTAAGTCCCCAGTTAGATGCACATCTCACAGTCAGGCAGGAAGACCTACTAATTGAGAAAAAGTCAGAGACCCAGGTACCATCACCCTCAGGCCATAGTCTTGCCTCAGCTCAATCCTTTTTCCTATCCCTGTCTCTCTCTTATCACAGTTCTCTAGAAATGGTGGAAATAAAATTTAGAGACATGACAGGCATGGAAAAGCAGGATCAATTCCTGTCACTTGCCACCAATGTTTACTGCCTTCCCAGGTCTTCAGAGGGTGTTTTTCTTTCATAGCTTAGGGGAACTTAACCTTTTATAAATAGGAAGATGGTACCTTCATGAATTTTAAATTGTTTGATTTTTGTAGGCCTGAGATTAACTGGACTTTCCAAAATGGCTCACTCTTTAAAATCTCATTTTATCATACAGGGTCACAAATAGAAACTCAAAGAGGGTTTTTGTGGGTTTGTTTTTTGGGTTTTTGTGGGGGTTGGTTTTTTTTTATGTGTTCCTTTTTTTGCCACGTGCCCACTTCAAAAAGTACTCTTCTCTCCTTTCTGCATCATTTTTCACCAGCCAGATTGTGCATGTGAACAATATAAACTCCTTCTGTGGAAAAAAACCAAGGCAAGGTAACTGCAAAACTAGGACGTGGGACATGTCCTCATGCAAGGCAACAGCAAGAGATTTTGGCAGCGGCAGAAGGATGTCAGGTTGGCCTGTCTCCCACAGCACCTGACTGAAGGATTATGTTCAGTGGAGCATCACAAAGAAGGTGCTCAGCCTTGGTCTTCTGTGACAATAGATATTAAAAATTAAGTTTTGGTGGGGTTTTTTATCTGTCTCCTGCCTCCATTTGGCATTTTCCTGGAAGCATTTTTTACCTAGCCCCTACCATTGGCAGCATCATGGGAAAAAAAAAAACCACGACGTGTTTGTAACCTTGGTTTTGTAAACTATGGTAAACCAACCGCTGGAGGGAGTCACAGATTAGGGAGCTGCTGGAACTACCAAATGCTGCTGGATAAGCACATTTTACTCTGGGAATCACATTATCCTGTCTGAAATGAGTTTTCCAAGGCATCTCTCTGTAAGCATTATTAGACAAACGTTGTTGTAGACTGAACCAACCTTCTACATACGCAAGCTGTTCCTTCAGCAAGGACAGAGATGCTACCCACGCTGTCCTCTCTTCCGTCACTGCTAGCCAGGTTGTTGCTTTGGAAAGGCATTTCTGTGGCAATATATTAAGTGATGGAGAGAGGAAGAAAGATCAGAAAACACTGAGGAAAAAAGAAGAGAAGGAAGTAAAAAAAAATGAGATTAAAAAGACTGAAGCAAAGAACATGCATGAAGGAGAAATAATTGGATTTCATTTTATTCACTATTCTTCCCTAAAATCCTACTCAGGACTTTTGTGTGTGTGTGTGACATCCACTGCTTTATACCCATCTCCTTTTCTGCCCAGGAGAAATGCCATACAAGGTCGGCTTGGACAGCTGCATGACTTGCAAATAAAAGTTTATAAAAGTACACACTCTCACTAAGTAACCTGCCACAAATAGGTATTTAATGGGATGTTCAGTCAAGTAATTATTAAAAATTATGTGGCTGAATGGTACTATCCTAGCAAGTATATGTACATATTGGGGAAATCCCTGAAATATCCATGTTTTGATAAAACCCTTTATTATTTTCTTGAGTTCACATTCTCCTTTGTTGTTTTGTGGTTTTTTTTAACAGTTAAAATACTGCTTTTGAGGTGTGGTTTTTTTATTGTTTTAGGAGGATGGGGGAAATAAAGTTGTTTTATTCTGCGAGAATGATCAATTATTTAAAATTAATTTTTAAAAACAACGAAAGGTATTTAAAAATCAGTGGAAATTTGAAATGTTTTAAGTTGAAAGAAATTATCTGCTGCCTTAAAAAAAAAACAATAAATTAATATGGCATTGAATATATTGCATGCAATGAAGATTTTTTTTACACAACTTTGTCTTTCCAAGTGCCCAGACTAAAATATTAGTAACTCAAATTGAAGATGTGCAGTTTCCAATGGAGCATTCGAGCATTCAGGGTTTGGGGACAGGAGTTCAACAACAAAGGTCATACTTAAAGCTGGATGTCCACTTAAAGATTTAAGTGTGTAACTACTTAACCACAATTGAAAATGTTGGCTTGTGTAGTTTAACAAAGACTAAAGTGGAACGAGTTTACAAGGCAGGGCTAGTCTCTAATTTAGATAGGGTTGCTTTCTGTGCTGCTGAGGTGCTCTCTCCTCCCTGCCGTTCTCTGTCTCTCGTCTCCAGCCATTCATGCTGGATCCTGTGCAGAAACACCAGCAGTAGCCTAGCACAGACAACAGGGAGTACCAGAGCTCTCGGCTGTGCTGGGAGCACCAATCTCAGCCACTATCAGTGGGATCTCACCTTGTCCCAGAAAAAAGAAAGCACACCTATAGAGGTAAACCTTCACACAAAAACATCTGTATAGCAAGAAGTGGAACTGGACCAGGCTGGGTACAACAATAGTCTCAGGGGGAAAAAAGACCTCTAGGGAGTTCTTCCTTCTTAGGGGTTTATTAAGATCCTGGACTCTCTCAGACACCTACACAATAAAAGGATCTAGAAAATTACTTAAGAAGGTACTTCTTTATATATCTTGAATTTTCTGTTTAGTTCAGGCTTCTCAGAGACTGTCAGCAATAGGAACCAAAATAATATGTATAAGGGCCACAAATACCACATTATTGTAGGACTAGCATGCTTAAAGCCACCCATTTTCCCCCAAAGAAGGAAAGTGCTGGTAGCCTATACTCAGATAGAGGCAATGGAATGCATTCCACTAATTCTCTCCATTATTTCACTGTTAGCTGTAGAAAACTATCAGGACGGTAAGTGTCTGAAAGTGAGGTAGTAAAGATTATTGTTTTACAGGCTGAAATCTGGCCAAAGAGTCCTTCTTTCTTCATCACTGCTTCCACTTTTTGTTGACTGCCTCATGCATGTTATTTCATACCTGTATCTTTTCTGTATGATCACATTAATTACATTCCATTCTTTCCACTTTGATATCTCATTAAAATCTTATAAATGATTATGCAGTGACCTTGAAGGACATGCATAATACATGAAAGTAAACCTGCAGTAAAATGTATTCTTTCACTCCTGACTGGCTACATCCCACATTTCTTTTTCCTATCCCAAATGACCCCAATATGGGGAGTTATGCTAGCTGAGCCAAGGTATGCAGTAGTGTGCAAATCCACTAACTCCATTAGCTTTCCCTACTGATGACAGCTGCAATATGTTAATGGCTTGTGTTTGGATGTGATGGCCCTGCTACTACTTAGGGCACTATGCTAATTACCATAAGATGGTGACAACAGGTGCAAGTGTCACTTCATATCAGCATCATGTATATGAGAAAAATAGCTAGCAGCACCAAAAGCAACTAAAGAAAATGTAAACTTTAGTCAGCAGCCTGTGATTCTCTGAAGAACTATTCTTTAATGCTTATGATTAAAGGATTTACAGATGGATAGTGTTGCTTTTTCTGCAAGTACAGTAATTTTGAATTCATAAGGATGTCTTCATAAGCTATTTAAAGTTATGTTTCAACAACATGCACTTCTGTGGCAGTTCAAGTAAAATGCAGAAGGCCCGTGTTTATGAAGATTTCCTTACAGAATAAAAGTTTTACTAAGCCACATTTGCTGCAGTGAGTACATATTGGAACAGACATGATTTCCAGCTGAATGAAATCACTGTGTTTTGCTGGCCTTGTGCTCTTAACATAGCTCTGCTCTATTGTCAGATTTGCTTATGTTTATTCATACTTGTCTTGCCCCTTCTTTGTCAGGGTTTCGTACACTCCTTTTCTCAATAGCAAGCAATTTACTCAAGCCAAGTGGTTACTCTCCAGTAGGCTGAGCCAGAAAGATGGTTGCCATTTTTCTCTCCACATAGTCTTTCTGCCATAAGAGAAATTTAACAGAAGACACCTGACACACCTTAATCCTTTGTTAGAAACCAAAAAAATGAAGTAGTGAATAGCTGTTCTATTCTGCTATTATTGGAACACAAAGGTTTTATCATGAAATATTTTATACTGCTGTTACAAACATTTATCACTACATTCAGTCACTAGAAGGTAAAATAAGACCTGAAAACAGAGCTGCTTTTTGATTTCTAAATGAAACTCTTTGGTCCTGAGTATGACTGTACTGACTGCTCTCACAGCACTCAGATATATCTGTGATAGGCATGTTGAAGAAAATAAAGATATTTTTCCAAAGGCCATAGCATGCAAACATAAAGGTAAACTATAAGTTGTATCTTAAACTACAAAACTGTTTATTTGCAAAAAAAATTATTTTTTACACAGAGGAAGGGGAAAAAAAAAATAAAGAAAGAAACCTTGTTAGTCTCTAGGCTGAAGACTTTTTGGCCCAGTTTGGGAATTTCTCTTTATATGGGCTGCATCACAGAATTAATAGAATCATAGAAGCAATGCTCAGCTGCTTCATAGTGCCTGTTCTTTTATACAGCTGAGGCTTACCAGGCTGATTCCTCTCACCATACCTTATTGCTTCACTTCTTCCACAAAAGAGTTTGAGCACATAAGGGGAACAGACGTTTGTCCAGAGATCCTAGTGAACATACTGAAAAAGAAGCAACTATAGACCTTGTGAGGCCATATTTTTAGTAAAAACACCCCAACATTTTCAGCTTAAACATTTTTGTCTCATATTAACAGACTAACAATCTCCATTGTTGCCTAGCCTTCCTCAAGGCAGGTTTTGTTAGTTTTGTGGGGGTTTTTAAGTACCAGGGAGAGTTTCTGGGCACACAAATCTGCAGTGTCATATTTTATCTTAACATATATTTTATGCCATGATCTAGTTGTTTGGGTGGGTTGGATTGGTTGATAGGTTGGACGCGATGATCTTGAAGGTCTCTTCCAACCTGGTTTTATTGTATTGTATTGTATCTGAGGGGAATATTTCCTCTTGCCTGAAATATAACGCCACCATATTGTGATCAGATTTGTACTAACAAAAATAATCAGATGGATAAAACAGGCACAGGAAAAGGTCAAGCTCATTTAATTCTGGAATTAAAATAATGGTGGGATTGCTTGATAGCTTGCCCCTGAATGATACTCCACGCTTGTTAGTGATTTTAAGGCTGTAGCAGGAACAGTCACGATGACAGACTTTGATCTCTTGCATAACCACAGCCACAGAATACACAAGTAATTTTAATGGATCCAGGTGATCAATTCACTGTATTTCAGTTGAAGTGCTCTTGAGTTACTTTTTTTTTTTTTTATTTAGAAGCACTGATAGGTAATGATTAGAGATAGATTAACAAAGAGCAACTAATTAGATATGACTTTCCAAAGAGTCCTTATGAATGAAGTAAATGAAAATGCAATAGATTTATTTGCCTTTACCCAGAGCAACATCCCTCTCCTACTAAGTGCAAGTGCATCTTAACCCATAGCATAAACTGTGCTCTGACCATACTCAGAGCTCTTTAAACAGAGCTGTCTGTGTAAAGTCTAGCCTGCATCATGCAGAGCTATTAGCACTGCTTTATCCAACTTGCTCTTGTGTTCTCTTTCGCTGACTGTGCCACTGTT
Organism: Colaptes auratus; assembly: GCA_015227895.2. Taxonomy (NCBI): domain Eukaryota; kingdom Metazoa; phylum Chordata; class Aves; order Piciformes; family Picidae; genus Colaptes; species Colaptes auratus. The sequence continues at coordinate 90,522,596 of CM037631.1, read as the reverse complement.
TGAATGCATAATTCCTTTTTGCTGTCCCATTCTCTTATATGGGAATGCAGATGTAAGTTTGTTATACTAGAAAGTCCTGTCTTTTGCCTATGTGTACATGGGATAGGTCAGGTTGGATGATGCTTTCAACAATCTGGTTTAGTGGAGGGTGACCATGCCCATGGCAGAGGGGTTGGAACTAGATGACCTTTAAGGTCCCTTCCAACTCAAGCCATCTATGAACACATCAGCATATTTAGCATTTCTATACAGAATAAAGAACGTTGCTTAGGCAAATTTCAACATATTCTACATCTACATTATCCCAGTAGAAGAAATTTGAGGAATTTTCACTGGAAAATTAAGGAACTTCTCTTTCCAGTGCAATTTTTACCTACAACTGAATTGCCAGAGACGCATTCCTAATATACATATCTGTAGCTAAAATAAAACCTGTCAGAGACCTAAAAACATCAGAGCTGAAGAGTGAATATATAAAAGAAAAACAGCTTGCTCTATGCCACTGTATGTGACCCAAAAGTCTAATTTCTACATACAGGTATAGTCAAAAACTTCAGATAAATAAATCAAAGCCTTAATTACTACACTACATTGAAGGTACAAATTCTGTACCCTCAGAAGTACTTTGTAAAAGCATACATTTCTATGACAAAGCTAGAGATGTAGACCTTCCTCAGAAGCAGGACCTTCTAACTTCTCATGTAAAGCTGCAGTGATCATGCTGCTCTGAAGCTCCCTTTCCACTCCCTTTTCATATTCTTCCACCCACTGGCTCTGTGGCCGGTCCTAAATGACAGCCTTCACTTGGCTTGATCACACAAGCAGAAATAGTGAAATCAATGACAAATAAACCAATCAAGACCCAAAACCCATATTTTAGGGCAACTTTTCCTTGTATTCCATATGTAAAAAAATGTAACATCAGAATCATAGAATCAGTCAGGGTTGGAAGGGACCACAAGGATCATCTAGTTCCAACCCCCCTACCATGGGCAGGGACACCTCACACTAGATCAGGCTGGCCACAGCCTCATCCAGCCTGGTCTTAAACACCTCCAGGGATGGGGCCTCAACCACCTCCCCGGACAACCTATTCCAGGGTTTCACCACTCTCATGGTGAAGAACTTCTTCCTCACGTCTAGTCTGAATCTCCCCACCTCCAGCTTCATTCCATTCCCCCTAGTCCTATCACTACCTGAGATCCTAAGAAGTCCCTCCCCAGCCGTAGGAAGGTTGTATTATTTCCTAATAAATTACATTAATTCCTTTATGCCTGATAATCTCAGCTACTATAGAGACCATTTCCATTCCATTTGCCATTTGCTACAAGTGTACCACCTGTGAGAAACTCCTTTATTCATATTTGGAATGCTTTGTGTGACCTCTTAGTCAGTAACTCCTCTTGATCTTCTAATTATCTTTTAGGCTCTGCAATTTTCAAAAACTGTAAATACCAGCCTCCTCCCTTCCAAAGCAGACATTTAAAAATGTTGTTATTGTCACTCTGTTTAAGCATATTGTCTGAATTACACTCCCCCCGTTGAGACTTAGCCTGAATGAATGGTAACTGCAGTATGTCCAACTGTTTCTTAAATAATTCCCATTTTTTCTGCGCCAGGTTTCCCACACAGTCATGAGATTTTGCATCGTTTCCATCAAGACCATTCAGTTGTTTGTATTACCACCAGCTATTCCTTCTACTTGAAGTGAAGGTGTAAGTAATTCATAGTGTGACATGCAATGATAACCTGTTCATCTTCCTGAAAAACATCCCTAATTCGTATAGTTATCTCCATCAACAGACATTATAGTATCTTCATTTTTACACAACTTCTGCTGAGCCAAAAACTAATTGTGATTGTGTTGCTTCGTTGTCTTTTCTTTCCTGCGCTGTGAATTTGTGATCCCTCGATTAGCTCTGCTCTATTTATCAAGATGGGCTAATTTCCTAGCTCTGGGTGCCAAGAGCCTCTGATCATGAAGTTCAGTCAATAAACTGACTTCAGTAAGTAAGCAATTATGCATTGCCTCTGGAAACATGCTTCCCACCTTACAGGTTTTGCATACTTGTTATCCCAGTAAGTATCTGTGAAATTAAAATCCCCCATGATCAAAGTTTCAGGGTTTTTTATAAGTATCTCTTAGCTGTAAACATGTTGTTTGTTGCAGTTATTCTAAAACACAATTTACAAGGTAAAGTGTCTACAGTCACCACTGTAACTTGTTTCTTTTAATCAAGCAGCTATGTACTAGAAAAGTGAAAAGCTATTTTGCATATACACAGTTAAAACATACAAGCCACAAACAATAATGCTTCCTCTGAGTTCATCCTTTATTAAATGCAACAAAATTTAAATGGCACAAGTTGTGCTCCAAATTGTGGACAGCCAATCAAGACCAAGTATATCTCCCTCATGTAATTTATTTAAATACCAGCAAAATTACTATGTTCCAAGTCTTTTTAGTAGAGATAGGATATGTGCTCTGCAACTAAACTGTTTTGGAGTAATATAATGGAATATCCAATTTTAATATAAAAAACTGAGCAGTCTGAAGATGATATCTGAAAAAGCAGGTTGTAACTTTTGCGTTTCTGTCTGTGTTTCGGTAGGGTACTTTAATCTCCTGAATACCTACACATTAAAACCAAAAGTATAACTTTTTTGTTGAAACTTTTCCCCCCCCTTTTTTCCCTTGAACACAAAATTGGGACACTGAAATTGCAGAATGTTATTTATAGTAGAGAAGTGTATACCAGAATATTTGAAATTTCTACCTGAATAAGTGTTGGTGGGTCCCTGATTTTGAATGTTTGTCACCTACTGAATACCACACTGAGGCTTCAGGAAGCTACAAAGTAGGCCTAGATGTTAATTGAATAGACAGGTTAAATTATTATTTGCATTTTTCTCTAATCTTTCTTCTCCCACACCTTCCCTGATACTTTTTTGACTGCTGTGGAAAACACCATCATCCTACTTACTGTTGAAGCCCATAAACAAGTCTTCAGCTTGGATCTCTGCCTAGGCACTGTCATCTAAATTAATAAAATTGAGATCTTATTTTTAAAAAGATGATAAGGTCTCTCCTGCCCACACACATAGTGACATCTTTTATCACTTAATTCTGAAATTATTCCTTTTTTTAATGTATTTATTCTTTGTCCTTGATAAACATGATGTTTCTGCACTCATATACTCGCTCCAGATAGCATACCTACCTGACATTTTGACCACAACTGGCTTATTCCAGAGGAACATTTTGCCAGTCATGTGATTTTATAACATCTTCTTTTCACCAAGAGGACCCTCCTGTGGAGTATCAGATGCTAATGAAAACTCTGGTGTTAACAGCTTCACAATTTTTCCATGATGCTACTTAGAAGATCCTCCACCCATCCACAACTGAGTCTCCAATTTCCTTTAAATCTCTTCCTAAAGTTTTCTCTGACTACAAACGCCTCTTGGGAATGATACATTTACTAGATTACCAGGATTCACTTGCCTTCTCTTTTTGACTCCATGTACCTTTCCTACATCCTGTGCATCTCTAGCATTGTGCCTTGTCTTGAGCTCTGACTGTCCAATCTTTGGAGCAAGGGCCATGCTCTTGTTTTGCCCAGCCAGGCACCTTGTGCCAATAGTAAGCAACACCCCAGCAAGAGCGCACTTGGAGGGACTCAGTTCAACAAAATTTATGTGTAAATGTCTACCTGTGAGATTCATGTACACACATGTTCTGGTCAATAAAACCTGGTCCACAACATCAAGGTAATTTCAGTTGCCTAAGCATCCATTTCTAACCTCATTTGTGATGCTCTAATGTATCTTGGACTTAGTCAGAAGGCTGGCAGGTATGGCACAAGACCTATGGAAATCTGCTTCCTGAACAAGGCAGCTAGAGGCAGGGTAGAGTACTGTAGAAAGTCTTGTACAGCAGTATGAATCCATTTTTAGGCATCTCTATTGAATGTCAAGTGAACATAAGAGCATTTGGAACACCTAGATGATGCAAAAATAGCTACATGTAAGTGTTCTCAGTTTTAAGTGAATGTGGAGCTGACTCTCACCTTTGTTGGCTGCTGCTGTTTAAGTGTCCCATTCTTTTTTTTTTTCCTTCTTTTTTTTCTTTTTTTTCTTTTTTTTTTTCTTTTTCTTTCTTCTTTTTTTCTTTTTTTCTTCTTTTTTCTTCTTTTTTCTTTTTTTTTCTTTTTTTCTTCTTTTTTTTTCTTTTTTTTCTTTTTTTTTTTTTTCTTTTTTTTTCTTTTTTTTCTTTTTTTTTTTTTTTTTTTTTCTTTTTTTTTTTCTTCTTTTTTTTTTTTTTTTTTAAGGAACTGGAGATACCAATTAACTTTTTCTGCTAATCAAAACCCTGCAGCCATTCCTCAAATTCTTTTTTTCTGTGAAGTTAAACATCCATTTCACTGTAAGTACCTCTACTGACTGTAACAGCCATTCCTTCCACGGTAGAAGTCCCCAAATGCAGCAGTTGGTCAATCCTCTATTCACCTCCTGGAGAAGTATCTGTAATGGGTTACTGATGTGGGAGAAAGACTGCCAGTCACTTTACCCCATTTCCTCTGCTGCTTCTGGTAGAAGATAGCTTTTTCAGGCAATCATGCCTTGCAGTTCACAAAGCTGCGTCATCAGTACTACTGAAATGATCAAAAAGGCTTCGCACTTGTGCCATTGCAGTTATTTTCAGGAAATTTTGAAACAAAGACAAAAAGAGATGAAAGCTTCAGTGAAAGTATCTTTGAAAAGCATTTAACTTAAATAAACCTGTCCGTTTTTCTTGCCAAAGGGAAAAAAAGTGCAATCCCTTTAATGCCAGAACCTTTGAACCAGAGTCTCTGAAGAGCGTTCAGGTAAAGTTGTTGAAGTTTTGATGTGATAAGATAAGGTGGGGGGGAAATAAATAAATAAATTAGATAGATAGATAGATAGATAGATAGATAGATAGATAGATAGATAGATGAATAAATATATAAACCACACCAAAGAGGCTTATTTTTACCATACTAGAAATCTTCCTTTGTGCCTGTAGCCAAGTACTTGTCCTTGTATCAATCTCCCTGTTTGATATCTTATATAAGAGATAGTTCATAAAGTCTTCTTTGCTGGACTTCTTTTCATTGTAGGCTGAACAACTAGAAAGGAGGATGCTGAAATAGGTAGATTTGCAGATGGAGAAGATAATGAGGGAAAGGAAGGCAGTCTGGAGAGTTTAGTCCAATAACTACTGAAAGGAACTAGGGACATTTTAGTGCAATAATAAGGACAGCCCAAATAAGTGACAAGGATGAGGAACAGAATGTAAGCAACTATCAGTAAATACTACATTAAAGTAAATGTCCATTCTTCTCCTATGAAAACTGAGGAGGGAAAAAAGAGGGGGGAAAAGTGAGATGAAGGTTATCAAAAACCCTAGCAAAGTGTCAATATAAGTACTAGTTTCAGAAAATGGGAAATCTAGCTAACTACCAGGCTACTTGCAGTAGTTAACTAGATTTGTAGGTTGCAGTTCCTTTGCTTCCTCCATGAAACATAAGACAAAGGAGACTATTTCATCTTTATCCAGAATCTGTGCCCTTTGGAAAGCCAAGTAATGTGCTTCCAGCATCTACTGGTCAGTTGTGCACCGTGGTAAGTTCAAAATCCCTTTGGCACCCTCACAGTACACTAGGTGTCATACTAAAAGAAGAATGCATCTGCTATATTATGTATCTAGTCGCTATCCTGGAGCAACCGCAGAGATACTATTAAACAGCAGTGATTAATCTCTTCACAGCACGATTTCCCACAGTGAGAGCTAAGCTAGAGGCTGAAGAAATATGGAGATATTTTTTTTTCCACATTACTTTGTCACGCACCACAATAAGGTTTCTTTTCAAGCCTTCCAGCTCCCATTAAACATGTTTCTTGGGACTTTGAAAAGCTTGAATAAATCAAGTTTGTTTTGTGAATATTTTAACCTTCCATCAACCTTCCAGTACTTATTTCTTCGTCTCTCTTCATCTCAGATAATTTTTGAGAGAGGAAATATTAGAAATATACCATTTGCCCCTTCCTTTTCAAGTCCACTATGCTCTCTGATTTAACATAAAGGAATCTTAGTAAAATCAGTTTATTGTCTTGACCCTTATATGGAATGCTTATCTCATACACCTGCTGTATGTGGAAACAGCAATACAATAACAGCTTTCATGTACAGTACAACTCTGATTCTTCCAAGGAGATGATCTCATTCAAGGAGATGTGCATTTTATCTATTAGTTTCTGTGAAGACACCTACTGTATCCTGACTGGTTTCACATTTTGTTTCTGATACTGACAATAGCAAATTTTCTTCATGTACCAAGAGACTTCGCTGTCTGTTCTGAAAAGACACTGTAAAATTCTACTCCATATTCTGTTCTCATTGTGTTATTGAAAATATGAATTAATGCCACTGAAATCAAAATATGTTTACAAGTATAAAACTGACATGAATCAGCTCAGGAACAAAATCATCTGTAAGCTCAAATCATGTGTTTTATTCAGATGTAATACTTAGCCAGAAGTAATATTTAAACTGTATCAAGATAAAGGAACTGAATCTGACATCTGTTAAAAGTTTCTGGGTTGTTCATTGATTCCAAGGTGAATACATAACCAGAGAGAGTCAGTGCATTAAACACATTACCTTTTAAATTCCGTTTTCTTCTACCTCTTGCTTTGCCCCTGTTTCACAGCCCAAAGACATTTCTTTAGAGCCCACGTCAGAATTCAATTCACTATCTCCAGCAGTCAAATGAAACCAAACAAAACAAAAAACAGCCCACAGAAAGTTCAATAGCTAAAGGCTACTTCTTAGATTGCATGCACACACTGTAGTCAGCTACAGTTGCTTTGGTGTATCTGAGACAAAATTTGGTGTGTATGTTAGTGCTACCACTGGCATAACACAAAAGTGAAATTATTTAATCTTGAGTCTTTCATCACACATATGTGTCAGGGACAAACTTCACTTCCCCATTTACAAAACTTCTTAATTCTTGTTGCTTAGAAGTGTCTTTGAAATGCACCCCCTCTTTTTGAAGTCACACATTAAACACAGACAGATGAAGAATCTATATGACTTGGTTACCTTCCTGGTGGAACCACAGATGGAGCAGTGTACTGGGGAAGCGGATACACCCTCCTTGTAGCATGGATGTTACATCCTGCAACAGCTAGCTCTTTATGCTTACGTGATGCATGCCTACACGTGCATCTAGCGTGAACTTCCATCACCAGGAAAGAAACAGTTTAGCTCTGTGATCCAAGAACCATGGCATACCACAGCAAACAGCACCAGTCCTTCTGCCTGTGCATTGTGCCAATCAGTAAGGTAGACACAAGCTTTCTGTCCTCTTTCATATGGTGATGAGGGGCAGTTGAGGGTCTCCTCTGTGCTGCTGCTGAGTCTAGAAATGACAAATAGAAAAGCTGAATAACGTCTTTGGAAGGAATGAGACAAGTTTGAAGTAAAAGAATTGATCTGACAAGTACAAATCTGATAGCTGAAACTATCACACTGCTTTGGCACTAAAAAAGCAGAGGAGAAATATGAGGAGAAAGATCAACTACTACATCTCTGCAGTTTACCTGGGGCAGTGGAGATCTCCCTTCTAATTTGACCTAGTTTGCCTAACCTTACTTAGCCAGCAGGAAGATAACATCAGATTTCAAATTATACAGCAGTTATAGGTATTTTTAAAATAGCTAAAACTTTAGACTGTAAGTGAACAATTTCTATTCCTTACCTCAGCATCTCTTTTCTTCAACCAGTCATTTGAGCTATCTGCAGATGTCTTCAGCTATGTGGCCACCTGCTGTATTTTCTTGGCAGATTCTACTGAGGACCAAATATCCCCTTTCTACCTTTTGGGTTTCACTTAAGGTATTTCACTGAGCCTAGAATGAATCTTTAAAAACTGCTTCATTGTAATAGATAAAAAAACTGCATATCTGTGCTCATCACATTACGGTAAGCATACTGCCATACTGACTTTGAGACAATTCCCAGTTTGAAGGTAGTCCTTAAAATATACAAAAGCTATATTTTAAATAAATCAACGCTTAAACTTTCTTCCAAAGTACATTACAGACTTGATAAATGCTGAGAGGCACTACTGCTTGACTGAGAGAGATATGTACAGCTTGAAAAGTATTGGAATATTGTCATTTCTCCTAGAGTTTGAAATACTGAATTTACATTTCATTGTAATCCATTAATTGGTTTATAGACCTCTAGTTCTCCAGGGAGCATCACAGATTCAGATGATCTCCCTGAGTGCTGGATCTTGCATTTGAATCTCTGATTTAGCTGAAATATGTATTAAAAACCCTCATATAGCCAGACAGTCCCCTATTGACAACACATCTGAGGAGGCTCAGGATCCAGCAAGTCTATGGAATAAATTATGCTCAGTAATTTGCCTCTAGACCAGCCCTTCTCTACACAGTGGAATAATGTATTCATCTGGACAGGCAGGCCACATTTCACAGAGTGTTTTATGCAGAGTATATATCTTGCAAGAGAGCAGAACAGATCAAATGTTGGGCATAGAAACTTACTCTCACAATCCCTCAAGAAAACTGTACATATTTCACTGTGTGGAGGCTTGCACGGTCAAGTGGAAAATTCACATCTTATGTGTCTGTGTGACATTCATACTTACCACTTATGCTACTTCACAACAAGATTTTATTCCTTTAATCATAGTGTTTTGCTGCCAGAATGAAAGGTCTGTTTCCCCAGTTCAGTAATGGGCCCACAGCAGGGACAACAGGTGTCCCAGCTATTTCTTTCTGGTCATGCAATATTCAATATTCAATTTTCAGTTTAGGAAAGATGTTGAGTTGCTGGAATGTGTCCAGAGAAGGTCGACAAGGCTGGTGAGGGGTTTGAAGCACAAGCCCTGTGAGGAGAGGCTGAGGCAGCTGTGGTTCTTCAGCCTGGAAAAGAGGAGGCTCAGGGGAGACCTCTTGCTCTCTACAACTACCTGAAGGGAGGGTGTACCCAAGTGGAGGCTGGTCTCCTCCCAGGCAACCTGCACCAGAACAAGAGGACACCATCTCAAGCTGCACCAGGGGAGGTTTAGGCTGGATGTTAGGAAATAGTTCTTCACAGAGTGATTGGCCATTGGAATGGGCTGCCTAGGGAGGTGGTGGAGTCACCATCACTGGAGGTCTTTAGGAAGAGACTGGATGGGGCGCTTGGTGCCATGGTTTAGTTGATTAGATAGTGCTGGATGATGGGTTGGACTCGATGATCTCAAAGGTCTTTTCCAACCTGGTCAGTTCTATTCTATTCTATTCTATTCTATTCTATTCTATTCTATTCTATTCTATTCTATTCTATTCTATTCTATTCCATTCCATTCCATTCCATTCCATTCCATTCCATCCTATTCTATTCCATCCTATTCTATTCCTGCAGTCTTCTCCTATTTAAAATGAAAAGGCTCTAGAACTACAGAGTATATATTGGATCCCATAAATTCAAAAACTGTGGAGAAATTTTCAGTCTGCCAGAAAAAAACAGATACGCAATGGCCCAACATGGACATTATAAAGCTGTAACAGGTAGTTTCTGATTTCAAAGGATTTGGGTTATTTATCCTCCACTAATAAAAACCACCTCCACTAGGGGGAACATACTACTGGAGAAGAGAAGATATGTAATTTGTCTTTCAAGCATAGGAGGAAGCAAAATAAGGAGGTCTCAGGGGCCATTCACTAGCTGCAGCCTTTAGTCTCCAGATTCACAGATGTTTTGACAAAAGTCACTCTTCCCTCCCCACTACCAATAGACTTTAACAAAAAGAGACATTCCAATTTCTATAGATACTTGAAGCAATCTTGTGCCCAAGCAGTCTGTCAGATGAAAAAATTATTTCAGATGAAGCTCATCTTTCTGCTGAGACCTTGCTCAGACTCCAAAATGTCTCCCTTCAGCAATGCTGAATTGCTTGCCTGTGTTTCCGGGTTGTCTTCATGCAATGTCAAAATACTGCAAACAATGCTGTTCATACAGCATTTCTGGCAGTACCTAATCCACATAATGTTTGAAATGCAGTGCAAAATCTTGTTCACTTGTCATGAGAATAGCTGCCCCCTCTCAGGCCTTCTCTAACCATATGTTCACATCATTCCTGCTGACATTGGTGGGAATTATGATGAACCCAGAGGATAAGTCTATTAAAAACAAGTGATGTTGTATAGGTTGTAATATATGCTTCAGTCAGAAAAAGAGGAACTTAGCTGTTTTTACCGTGTAAGCCATAGGAAATTGGATAGAATGGGAGTAAGATAAATCTCTTACCTGGCTGAAATCTTCTTCTCTGAATGAATGACCTTTTGACAAAGGTGATCCAAAAGAGTTTCTGCAGTGTTGAATTTAGAACTGAATTCATATGGCTTTGGAAATCCCCTGAAAAAATTAAATTAGGTAAAACACATCTTCTGTGCCCTTTGTAGTCCTTGGGGAGTGGACTTACTCCAGAAAGTGAACTCAGCCTATTCAGAGTCTGAAAGAAATGTAGAAATCTTCACTACCGCAACAATTCGAACAAGAAAGTTCCCAGCATTGAGAGAATTTGCTTCATATTGTCTGGAGAGGATATTTCATTCTTACATTTTTTGTGTACTTGGGGACATTACCTTAAGAAGCAGGAAAGTTTTTTGGGGGTAAGATTTAAATCAGTTATACAATATATCTGAGTGGTCCCTGTATATAGATACTGTGTTTAACAAGATAGTTGTATGGGGATTTAATTTGTTTTGTTAGGCAGCTTTAGAATATTCTATAAATTAAACTTAGGTGTATAGAATCCTTTGATTTATGGGAACCAGCAAGTGTAACTCTTGTCTACTTATATATGAGTAATGAACATTCAAAGTTCTGAGAGTTTACAAACTTTCTAAATGGGACTTCATTCTGGAGCCTCTATTACAAGAAGGATCTGGACGTGCTGGAACATGTCCAGAGAAGGGCCACAAGGATGATTACAGGGCTGGAGCTTCTCTCCTATGAAGACAGATTAAGAGAGTTAGTGCTATTCAGTCTGGAGAAAGAAGGATCTGAGGAGGCCTTATTGTGGCCTTACAGTATCTAAAGGGGGCCTACAAGAAAGCTGGTGAGGGACATTTTAGGGTGTCAGGGAGTGATAGGACTAGGGGGAATGGAACAAAATTAGAAATGGGTAGATTCATATTGGATGTTAGGACAAAGTTCTTCACCATGAGCATGGTGAGACACTGGAACAGGTTGCCCAGGGAGGTGGTGGAAGCCGCATCCCTGGAGGTTTTTAAGACCAGGCTGGATGTGGCTGTGAGCAACCTGATGTAGTGTGAGGTGTCCCTGCCCATGGCAGGGGGGTTGGAACTTGATGTTCCTTGAGGTCCTTTCCAACCCTAACAATTCTATGATCCTATGATTCTATAAATACACTTCCACTCTTACACTTAATTCTTGCACTTTACAAATACATCATCTGGGTAAGATAAAATACTATCTGTTTAGTGTTTAGATCTAAAGATAACAGGTAAAATATGGATTTTCTTTTTTTGTCCTGTCACTGGGAACAGTTTGTTTAGGTGGACTACAATATTATTCCCTCATCTGTTAAAAAAGTATCCTAGAAGAATATAAAGCATGATATAAAAACAACTTTGCATTGTTTCTTACGGCAAGAAAGCAGCATGAAATAAAGGAAAAGTGCAGATTTTTCTTCATCAATACAGTTCATATCTACTCAGCCTGAGCAATTTCCTTTTCCATTTTTTGTATTGCCACACTGCTAACAAAAAATTAAGGGACATTGAAGCACTCGTAAGGAAATTTGATTGGACAGAAAATAAGTTTGCGACTAATGACCAAGAAGTCACGTTTCAGTCCCGTGTTTCAGTTCCCATCCCAATGCAATTTCATTATATTGTTGTAGACTTTTTCCTGAAAACTCTTCCTTATGACAGTCAGCCCCAAGTTCTATCTGAATCAGCTGAAAAATTTAGGTAGCCCATTAACAGTGATGGGAATTTTTTTTACATGGACTGGACATTTACAGATTAAAAGAGTAATCGTTAGATAACATAAAGCATAAGAATCCAATCTTTTATTTCTGAAACTTGGAAAATATTGATATTTCTATTTGAAAGCTCTCTCCCTCAATGGAAAATTTGCCATATGTCTTCATAAATTATAATGGATATTAACTGTCAATATTAAAAATGTACATTGTACTTGGGATCTGAATTTGTCTGGCTTCAGGTTCTTTTAACCTTTCCCTTGATAGTTTAGAAAGACAAATCTCTGTAAGTTATTTACCACCTCTAAATTGAATTTTCAGTCTGTCAGTGTACACAGAACCATTTCCTATGGTCAGTTTTGCAGATATATTCAGAGAGAGAAAAAGTGGATTCAGTTCAGAGTTTTGGAAAGGTGTGTGCATTACAGGCTGCCCTTGCCTCTTTTCTGCTTCTGTTCAGATATCATGCTGCTTTCCACTGACTTCTCAGCCCTTATCTTGTTGCTTCATGAACCATAGTCGTATCATTTGGCTATCACAGTTGTAACCCAACACTCCTTTTCAATCCCATTCTCTTTCCGTAGGTAATTCTATCTCCCTAATCTTAATTACTCAGGCAGTCTTTCCTGTACACTCTACTATGTTTTCATCCAACCCACTTTAAACTAAATTTTCCCTTCTCCTGAGCACCTTGCTCCAGTCCCATTGTCTAGGCAAAAGATCTATTTTCATTCCACCTCTTTGTCATTTCTATGTGATCTCTCTGTTTTGGCATGTTTTCACAGGTTCCTGATTACAGTTTCCTTATATTGCTAGGACCAGCATCTGTCAGTCCATCTCTTAGTTAAGTAGGTTTATATTACCTAAACTCTGCCCACTTCCTTTCCCTGGTGGAGAGCTCATGTTCTAATGCCATAGAAATGTAGTAATTTCTAAAGGAATGAGCCACAAATACTTCTTTTATAATACACATGCATATAAGCAATTGCTTACCTTAACCACTTCCATTTTTAAAAAGAGATAAACAGTATTCTCTGAAGAGGAGTACCCAAAACTTTTGGCCTGAAGAAGACATCTAAAATGTTAAGATTTCAGGCCACTGTTGGAATTTGATGACTTTGTAAGGAACTGAAAATAATTCGTTGTAATGGTAATCATTCATTTTAGGGTAGTGATACCAATTCTGCCCATAGTATTTAAGCACAAAACCCTGAAGCAGGTTATATATCCTCTAAATCAGAAACACATAAGTCATATTCTTCAAAGACCCATATGATTCATGAGAATCTTAGCAAAACGATTAGTAACATTTTGTCATCAGGAGCACACATCTCGTTTCAGTCTCCAGCCAGAGAGAATAACTACTTGTGGTAGTTTTATGCTTGAGTTTATGAAGCTTCTTGGGCAAAACAAATAAAATGACTGAGATTCATAATAAGAGCAGGGTGAAATTCTTTCCCTCTAACTTAAACCACTAAAACAGATGTCTAGTGTAAGATAATACTACAATGCCCATCAGTAATGAGCAGAGAGACACAGCATCTAGTAATTCATCCTGTTTACCCTAGACACCTACCTGAGGAAGGATCAGGTCACTCTCTAGCAAATTCTATATTCAATCCACTGACTGTAGATGCAGGCCACATAAGACTAAATGTCTACATTATGAAAGCTAATAAAATGAGATGAATCATACTCAGAGAATATGATGGATTTATGTTTATCCTTTATTGAAAGAGACTTTTTTTAACGCTGAGATATCTCTTTAAGCTGTGACACTTGCTAATAGTTATAAATCATATATTCCTAGGCAATTTCTGTATGCAAAGATATGTTTTTCTGATATTATAATTTAACAAAGGTATTTCATTTGCTAATGTTCTTTATCAAGGTATACAGTTTCTCTCACTAAGGGATTCATCTCTGCTAGATATTCAGCAGCAAAACTGCTGGGACTGCGGAAGTGGCATTTAGCTGGAAGAAATGAAATGTTGAGTACACAAAAGGATCACGGACACACGTTTGCTCTGAGCCTTGCAGGAAGCGTGTCTGCACTCAATGCTGCACATACTTGAGGATGACCCCAAATTTGTGCATTTGCTTACACGTGCAAGTTAAGATGTCACCAAAGCAACAGAGAAGCTAAACTACACAGGATAACAACAGATTATGAAAAGAAAACCAACACAAAACTAATGGAAAATGCTTTGTCTTCACAATTTAGGGAGGGGGGGGGGGGGCAAAATTCCTTTGCTACAGCTAGCCATGTCACATCGGTCTTGTAAAGCTTGACGTCTTTAAAGGCATGGAAGGAACTAGAGTGGCAGAAGTGCAGGGATAGCTGCCCTCCCTCTCTTTGAAGATTTTCAGATTTTCACAGGATGTTAGGGGTTGGAAGGGACCTCTGGAGATCTTTGAGTCCAACCCCCACTGCCAGAGCAGGACCATATCATCTAGCACAGGTCATACAGAGAAGTCTCCAGAGAAGGAGACTGCACAATCTCTCTGGGGAGTTCCAGAGCTCTGTGAGCCTTACAGTAAAGAAGTTCTGCCTCATGTTGAGATGGAACTTCCTGTGCTGTAGTTTGCATCCATTGCCTCTTGTCCTGTCACAGGGCACAATTGAAAAGAGGCTGCCCCTTCCTTCCTGACACCCAGCCCTCATACATTTATATACATTTATTAGATCCCCTCTCAGTCTTCTCTTCAGATTAGAAAGCCCCGGTCTCTCAGCCTTTCTTTGTAAGACACATGCTCCACTCCCTTAATTATCCTTGTAGCCCTCTGTTGGACTCTCTCAAGTAAGTTCCCAGTCTCTCTTGAACTGGGGAGCCCAGTAGTGGGGCCTTGCTAGGGCAGGGTAGAGAGGGAGGAAAACCTCCCTCAATCTGCTGGACACACATTTCTTTCAGTCTGACTCCTTAAGAGCAAGTATCTAAGGAAGAAAAAAAACACTATTAAGTCCTATACCGGTATTAATTTAAAGACTGTTGTGCAGAATTTCATACTAGGTGTTTGCCTAACTCTCCTTTAATTTTAGGTGTTCTCATTGATACCAATGACACTGATATGAGTACAAACACAGCATAAAGTGACTGCTTTGAAATACATATCATCAAATGTTTCTATTCACAGGTAGAAGTAATTCAAACAAAGAGTGTGCCTTATTTGCTTATGAAAATGTTTATGAATTGTTGTGTGCAGAGTTCTACTGTATTTTTACATTACAGTACAGGTCAAGAGGCATAGTCAAGAATGTGGTCTTGTGAGGCTAGAAAATTTAATTTATTTCAGTATTTCTAGGTTATTGATACTTTTCTAGGCTCTGTTGTTTTGCCTATCTCACTTGTATTTTGATGGACACAGTCCTAAAATTGACCGAACTATTCAGCTAATGATAACCATTTTAGAGAAGGAAGCTGGATGTTAGTAGGAAAATGAAAAGGGCAGTTGATATGGGATCACTATAGCTGCTGAAGAGTGTCTGGTCAGATGTAACCATTGAAAATCACGTGAATGTACCACAATTGGCCTCGCTGTCTGGAAAGGATTAAAGTTATTTAAAACCAGACTCCTCTGAATAGCTATATCTAATACACCATGGAATAAAGTTCCTCTTTAAAAAAAAAGAAAATCATTTCACATAGATCAGCCCTTCAGATTTTGGAAAGATTTTGTAAACTAACTCTTTGTTTAAATAAATGCCTAGATTTTTGAACAGGTGACTCTATATCAGGCAAGAAATAATTTGTCTGTTCTACTCATTTAAGTGCCAGTGCTCAGCAAATATCACAGTTGTCAAAATGCGTACTACATGCTACTGAAAACAAGTTATTGAAGATGCAGAGCAATCCTGGTTTGATGGAGATTTATCTCCACACAACAATGTAGTGGCAATCTCTCTATTTCAGATTGAACAGGTATTTACATAGAACTGTTAGGGCTGGAAGGGCCCTCAAGGATCATCTAGTTCCAACCCCCCTGCCATGGGCAAGGACCCCTCACACTAGATCAGGTTGTTCAGAGTCACATCAAGCCTGGCCTTGAAAACCTCCAGGGATGGGGCTTCTACCCCCTCCCTGGAAAACCTGATCATCAGTTGTGTTTTGTAATAGTAGCTTACCAATAAATCCTAGTACTTGGCCGTTTGAAAACTGCTGTTTCCTGTAAATATGAGCTCATAGAATGTGTACTTTCAAAAGACGGTCGAGATTCTCTGTCAGTAGTTAGCAGTAATAACTGTTAAATCCTTTTGGAGTAATTGTTTTTATCATTTCCTTACAAACATTTTTCTCAGCTACTGTAAGGAAATTGCAGGGATTTCTTTAATATTCATGGATGAATTACATGGCTTAATTTCTTCTCAGGTGTAAACCCTTCAAAGCAAGAGTGTTGCTGATTGGTATTGACAACAGTGCCACTGACTTTTCTTCCCTTTTTCTCCATTCCACCATTATTCTATCCTCGTACACGTTCATGTATATGTTTGCTATCCACAGCTTTGTTTAATCCAGGTTGTTCTAGCACAACACTATCCCAGATAACTAGGATGACTATAGGTTGTAAATATGTTAGACCATGTGTCAAAAGCAAACCTAGACTTGCTTCCTAAGACCCACAAAGTCAAATGACATGTATTTGAGCTGCATTGCTGCTGGCCCTTTCAGGAGAGGCCTGCCTTTCTTACCCAGTACTAAAGCCATCCTATTCCAAGCTGCTCTGGAAAGAAGCCATGATAACTTTGAATGATGGACATATGTCTCATGACAAAATGTAAGTCAGTGAGTGCTGGAGGGCATTATGTGTTGTGCAATTTGAGTTAAGAGCAACAATATATGCCACTGTTGAACTGCACAAGCATTTAACAAGAACAATAAGAATCAGCAATGATCTTGCAAAAAGTTTCTGTTCTGGTATTTGTTTATTTATTTGTAGTTTTCTCTTTTTTAGGTACTTTAGTAATAGAATAACACTATATAGATAAAATCAGAAATACCAGAGCAGAAACTGCAAAATTATGTGTGTGCCACAATCTTCCTATGCAGTACACCAAAACTATCTTAATTATTATTGTTTAGTATTTCTCTTAGCAATAAGTAATGCCCATATCATAGCATAGTCCCAAAGGCAGTCTCTGTGTAAACAGTCAACATTTCATACTCTGGTGTCTATAGCTACCTCTCACTTTTCTCAGTTCTGCTTGTCAGAGTCTTTCACAATGTTTAACTTTTAAATCAGCAGGGCATATATGCATAAGTTTATCTTAAATGTACCTTCAGACCAGTTTAAATCCTCTGTTCAAGTAAGAGTTGCATACAACTCACTTGTTAAGTTAAGCATGTGATAAAGTGCTTTGTCAAACTGGGGTCTAGGTATCTAGAGTTAAAATATGCATTCAGAAAGCTCTTCAAGGCAAGAGGGAAATAGCATGATAAATTTTTTTCACATGAAATACAACTGTCAAATTTGGGCTCCTGCAGATTTTCCTGTACCTCTGCCCTCCTAAGACTATTCCTTACTTCCTTGCTGTATTTCTCCATGGCCCACTTCTTCAAACTTTCCATTTCTCCTTCTCTGCTTGCAGTCTGTACTCTCACCACGATCCTCTCACACATGCCATCTCCAGCTCTTTGTTGCTCTCTTATTCAGGAGGAAGGCTCCACAGTGGTGTAGCTGGTTGGGATGATGACTGTGCAGACTGCCTAAACCACAGCATAGCATAGCAGATAACCCTTGGATTCAAACAGATTCTACACCTTCAGAGCCTTTGATGTGATACTCTTTTCTGCACAGATCCTAGTCCTTCTTACAGTATGAACACATCACTGCTACTTGTTAACAGCCTATCACTAAATCAATAAAGAGCACAGCAGCAGTAGAGAAAAAAAAAAATTAAAATTAACCAGGACTTGAAGATGTACAATTTTTAGGATGCCATATTTACTCAAACATATCAGAATGCAAGATTACTTAGTGAAACTATTTATTTCTTAGTTACTTCAGTGAAAAATAAATTTTTACTACTCATTTGCACGTGAAAACAGTGAGCGTGAATAAAACATGACCATGATATAGCAGATAAAGATAAATACAGTCCCACCAAAAACCATTGAGAAAAGTTGCCTAGGAGACTTAGTGAGATAAACTCCCCCTAATGCTCTGTAGGACTCTTGACACCACTCAGTTTTAGTGCACTAAAATTAATCACTGACATTAACCACTGACACCTGCCCACTCCATCCACAGGTGCATCAGTCTTGATTGTTCCTTCTTCGCTTGTTAGTCTACAAAGACTGACTCACAAGATTGTTGTATCACCACTTGCATTGACCATGAGTTAGTTCTCATTACAAAAAAAAACAGGTGAAAAGCATACTCCAAATGACATGAAATGTATTTTTCAGTGCAACATGCTTCAAGATTTACCTGGAAAGATAGATTAACACTGTGATGGATGCAAGAGGAAGGGATTAACATTAACAAAATAAATTTTAACAAATTAAAGTATAAATGCATGCTAAGGCTGAATCTAATATGCATGCCCAGAAAGCAGTGAACAAGTCCAAAACTGCTATCCTGATAGGTCTTACATGTTACATTTTATAACCCTCTGTAAAAGAGAATTTAATAATTCCAAGGAAAGGAATAAAAATGCTTATATGTACTGCAAAGTTTGTGAAACAGACTAACTGAAGTAATAAAGCCGAGCAGATTATGTTCTGTGGGGCTAATACTATCATCTGTGCTGCAACTGAATTGATGAGAGATTCATTTGTGCTTGTACTGAGGTAGTAGGTACATTTTTATCACCAATGAAGGAGGAGGGCAAAGAAATATTCTCCAGCTATCTTTCTTCCAGGATCTGGCAAAACAATTTTGAAGTTTAAGGAATCAATACTCACCTTTCAGTATCAGCCAACACCTAAGCAACCATCAGTCAACACTAAGCAAGAGGACTGCTCTCATTTCTTAAAGTTGGATTGTTACTGGAGGCCAACAGCAGGCCTTTTTCCTTACATATTTTACTTTCATCTACCTTGGTGCCTTTGACTCCTCTTTTCCAGTTCAAGCTCCATTATGCCATTCTCTTTTTCTGGCTCCCCACCAACACACACATTATCCATTCTTTTTCACAAATCATATTCAATCTCTGCTGTCAAGCTCCACCGCAAATACATCCTTTCCTCTTTGATGCCTTCCTAGCTACCCAGCTCCATCTTAATTGAATCCCAAGCCCACAATCCCAGATGACTTTTTACCCCTTTAAACTCATTCTGAAATCTCCCCCTTTTCCTACCTTTATTTTTTATTTCCATCAGAATTTTACCCTTCTTACAAGAAAGCACAGACAAAACAAGTCATGATCTTCCTTCCTCACCTTAACATGCATCTCCATTTTCTTCCTCCTTTTACAGGTTTTACACTATTTTTTGTCATGGACACTGACATTTCACCTTTGCTCTATCTTCCAAATCCTCTTCACATGCCCCAGTGACCCTGTTCAACTCTAGTTCCTCACACTCTTTGTTCCCACACACAACCTCTCTCTTCTCCTTAACCTCACACTATTTTGACTTTCCCCACATGGTACAATATGATTTAGATGCTTCAGTCTTAGACAACATCTCCCTTGGCCTTTTTTTCCTCTCCAAGTATAACCTTAACTCCCTTCTCCATTTCATTTCAAATTCATCAGATAACTTGTTTACAATGAGAATCACTAATTCTCTTCCCTTCCCAACCCAGTTTTACCTTCTGCACCTTTACAAAAACAGTCCTCAGCAGACACTCTAAAAACCTCTTCATAGTCATTCTTGTTCTCATTCTCTTTGGCATGTCTATCATCTTTTATGAGGCTATCCAGCCTTTTCTTTAAATAAGACTGACTGCTGCCTGTAGGTGATATTGTCTTCTACTAGTCTTCCTTTCCGTTCATTTTTTTATCACCTCCTCTATAGATCCATCTCAAATTTCTTCCCCATGTGGGAAAGGAGTTACATAACTGTTCTTCTCGTCTTCCTTTGTATTTCTATTATCCACATAAGAAAATGAACTGCAGATGTTTGAAGGTACACCTTCTTTAACCTAGACCATAGTTTTGACTCCACAAGAAAGCCTGCTTTGTGGATTCCTACTTGCTTGAGAATCCCTAAAATCTTTGCAAACTAAAAAGGCTAAGCAAGGCCCTTAATTATCTTCTGACAAATATTCTCCAATAACCCCTTTCTGGATCACTAGATCTCTCACCTTCCTGTAACTGAAGCATATTACAGAAATAACATTCTTTCTGAAGAGCATATATAGTACATCCTATCCAGACTGTGTCTAAGTTTTCTCAGACTTTTGTCAAATCATTTTCAAGATGAACTTGTCTGTGTTCTCTCACTAATCCCCTTCATACAAACACAGAGAGGAAGTCCTTCATCACTATCTAACTTACTGCAACACTATTTTCTCTGCCACTACCAAATACTGTGTGTTCCTCTTGGACTGATGTTGCAAAGACCATCTCCTAGCCCAGTGCTTTTGTAATATTTTATTTCCTTTTCCCCTTGCCTCATTCCTTGATTGCTGCAGCACATACTATAGCAACCTGTGAAGACTCTTCAATCTTCCCATACTTAGTGTTTTTAATTTTGTATTGAGTATTGGACTCTGATGCACAGTCAGTGTTAGGAACTGTTGCCCTCTTGTTCCCTTTTCAAATAAGATTTTTCCCTCAATCTACCCTTCATGATCACCTTAACATCTGCAAATATGACTTCTCCTCCATCAAAATAAGGTTGATTTCATACTTTTTCACTTTATTACTAGAAATATCTTGCTGTTGTTAAAAAACCATTAGGCTGACAGGCATAGCATAATCATCTCTCAGTATTCCTCCACCTATGTCCATCTACCTGTAAGTATACACTGTTTCTTGTTCTACAGTAAAATCTTCTGCTCTTTAGGCCAGGGACTAGCTCTCTCTTCTGTGTTTGCACATTGCTTAATACAGTGATGTCCTGGTTCGTGACTCCTGGATGGACAAGTAAATAATAATGATAATATCTCCACTCTTCCTTCTACAGAGCTCACCCACTGAGCTGACGGCCTAAATGAAACCCAAGATGATTAATAATGCATCCTTTTACTGACTCTTACATGTTATTATTCTTGTCACCTGTCAAGATCCACTTTGAGGGAAATCTGTTGTTTTCTGATGAAAAAGGGAGAGAAAGAGAGGCAATTCCTTTTGCCCATTTCTTCAGAAAAAAAAAATTAAAAATGGATGAATTATAGTGACAATCATGAAAGAATTACTCCCCCCTGCCCCTGGAATGTAGTCCCAGAAGGTGCCAGAGTTTTGAGGGGCTGTCACAACAATCCTTGGACATTATGTTAAGAATACAACTTTCAGCCCTGTTCCAGTACTAATTAGTGTTTGTTAGTGCGTGGACATTTGCCCACTGAAAAGTAGACCAAAAGAGTGTGAACCCATTTCATATAGGCCACTGAACTGTAAGTAGATGATAATGAATTTTGGTTTCTACCAAACTGGGCCAGATTTGAAGCAATGACCTAGAGGTGAGAAACTCTACATCTCATTACCATTCCCCTGAGTAAACCAGTTCTCAAATCACAGGATGAAAAGAAGGAGGGAAAACCCAAGCCTTCCTGGTGTCAGCTAAAGGTCTAGATGAACTTTGAATTTCAAAATATTTTCTCAATCGTTAATTCAACTTAAGTCGTCTTTAAAGTCTTTATTATGTATGACTGAGAATCTCAGCAGTCAGAAGAGACATAAAACAATATAAAAAAATAATGGCACCATATTTACTTCCTCTTGCTCCCATTCACCCACCCCCCTTCCATTTTCCTTTGTCACGACAAGCTCAATCAGGAAGATCAGATTAAATATGATTGCCTACTCTTCTGCCTAGCTGACAGCTCACCTACAGTGCTTTCAAAAATGAATGTTATGGCTGGGTTTGTACGAGCTTCAAGCATGTATTTGACCTTTTAATATTTTATTTGTTTTTATCGATTTTTGCTTTAATACTATAAGGGTTTTGTAGCTGAGCAAAATTGCCATCATAGTGAACTACACAAATGTACCCATTTGCATGCGGACGCTTGTAAGAGCCTGAGCCTGAGCCTGATCTTCACTACAGTGGACTGATGGAAAAGTTGTGGATAGATTGTAATGAACAAATGCACCATTCAGCTTTTCCTAAACGGGCATTAGGAAAATAAACTGTGAAAAGGCTGCAAGCTGGCACCATAGAAATGACAAGAGCAAGCATCATGCAATCAAATTCATTCTCACTAAACTTCAGATTTTTTGCTGTAATTCTTTCTATAAAAATCTTTTTTTTTCCCCCTTGACCATTAATACTGATAATTATATCTGTATTTCTTAAGAATATTATGAGTTGCCATTTCTGCATAGTAGCAGATTGAATTTATTCACCTTACGGATATATTATTATCACAGATAATAACTGCAGCACGATAATTATCATTAATTATTCATTTGGATTAAGAGGCAAATAGGCTTGCATTCAAGGGTCTTCCAGAGCAGTGTTCATTGTTCCCGGGCCCTGTGTGCCAGTGTGACTAATTCATACTCCTTTCAGTGCCACTGTTGACATCTGACCGGTCCCATATGTATTTATTTCAAAATATTATAAAAGGAATAAGTGCATCATTTCAGGACATAACCACTAAAATAGACATATGGTTCTTTTCCACCTTCTGAGTGAGAATAGGCAATTTTCTATTAGAAGATATGCTCACAGAGCATCATTTCAATAGATCTGTGTGTATGCCTTATCTCTGCATTCCTGTGTCATCCTATTTAAGCTTATATAAGCCAATATATTTACATAATAGCTTTTAGCACAAATAGTAATGTGTGAAGCTGTACAATTTGTCGTTCACTGAACCCAGTATTTAGTCAAACTGATTTTAATCTATTCTGAAGCTGAACTAGGTTTAATGTGCAAGGATCTTAGCACAAGGTTAGAAAAATCCAAGGGGAGGGGAAGAATTAGAAAGAAGGGGGTATGGCTGATGAAAAAGGGACAATAAATAATATAAATGCTAATTCCTTTATGTGGCTTTCACCCAATACTTATTAGCAAGCCTCCCTCTCTCTCTCTCTCACTCCCTCTCTAATCTTTGCTTCATATCTAAAAAAATGTCTCGAAGGTAGTAACACGATCATCTGAGGACCAACATGACAGCTCCAATATGCACAGAGTGATAAATGTCAGTCTGGCTTTTATAGCTCTGAGGCTGCACTTCTACATGCCCTCTGTGACTTACCATCTTTGCTTCCACAGATGATTCCTTTTTATTGTTAATATGTCAGTACAGGTCCAATGCTATTTGATATGAATTGCTCTGTAATAGTCTGGAACCCTCTTCCCCCAGCTTCAGTTTCAGTTTGTTCCACTATTTCTATGCTTAATCTTAAGGTAATATCCCTAGTATCATGAAACAAAAGCATTTGATTCCACATGAAACACTATGTGCTTTATCAGGTATAAACACAGGACAAGGAGAGAATTAAAAATGCAGAGGCACTGAAAGGAGATTGTGGTATCAACACTGCTACAATATGTTATGGAAATGTCACTTAAAATTGCAAATTTCAACAAGATGAAATGAAGCAATCAGGAAAGGTGGTTCTCCTAGTAATAATCATAATACTTTTTTGCACTCACACACATCACTAATATATTGCTGTCAGAGAGATGTATGAGGGATGGAGAAACACCCAAGTACTTGGGATAAAATGGATGATGGGACACAACCAAAAGAACCTATTGGCACTCGTGCCCTTCAAAACGTGCACCAAGAAATCAGCATCTAGAAAGAAACAGAAAAAGCAGTGAAGTTTCACATCCTGCCTGTATTAGGCCATCTGGATAGCGACAGTCATCAACCAGTCCTTTAAAAAAAATAAGAAAGGTGGTGGTCTACATGATTTTGAAATGGAAGCAGAGGTAGAGCAAGGTAAACTGAGGGCTTTGATGGGATGGTTGCAGTGAAGGACTCATAACAGGGAAGAGGGAAAGAGATGCTTGCTCAGACAAGAAGGGGTAGTGCAAACCAAGGACACAGGGTGAGGGGTCTACAGAAATGCAGCATCTATCATTAGTGTTGCAGAGAGATTTAGAGACCAGCAGCCACACTGGAGACATCATCCCAACGTTTCATGAGTCTTGGCACTGCAGATAAATTCCTCTTCTGATTAATAAGTGAAAGAGATCGAATAATGTGAGTACATCAGGGCATAACTGGTATGAGGCACTGGCAGAGAAAGTCGCATTCATCGAATCAAGCAGATTGGAGCTTGATGTATTCAGCAAAGTCATTGTATTCATTGTTTTCAAGTAGATAATAAAGGAGGAGAATTTCTTAATTAGGGATGAGTTTTTGGGGAGCCAAGGATAATGTTCCTAAGCTGAACAACAAAAACAATAAAAAATTATTTAGAATTAATTCTAGAGCACAATACTATGCAGCAGTACATAGCAACACAACATTGGCAAAACTTGTGGTGAAGATGCTTGAAGGAGTCTTTCAAGAGATGCCAATAGCATCAGGCCTTCTTATAGCTTTTTTTCAGTGTAATTTGTGAAGCTTGGTGTTGAATCCCTTCCTGAAGCCTCCTATAGTGTACAAAACATTGAAACTGTAATACTATGAACTTGGAAGAATGATTTTACTTCATTAAGTCACTTCATTCTTATAAATTTTTTATTTAGTTTTTAGTGTCCAAGTTGGTCAAGAACGCAATGATGGGTGGGAAAACCTTGGTTAGTCTCATGGTCTCATGTTGTATTTTTTACTAAAGCTCATTGTTTGTTTACCAAAATAGCTGAGTCCCTGATGTTCTTCACTTTTCTATAATCACCTATATTTATTCATGTTTCCTTCAGAGAGCTCAGGTAAGTCAGGATAGCAGCACACTGTTTCCTTTTGTGTCCTTTTGGTGTATATCCAAGATGAAAGGAAAGAAGCAGCCAGCACTGGTCACAATGGAGGGTGCAAAACTAAATCTCAGTGCGAGTTTATGCTAAAGAGAGCTATAAGAACAGGAATTTTTCTGTTTCTAAATGATCTAATATATAGCAAAAGCAATCTGAAATCTTTTCCAAATATGTAGTTATAAATCTTCAAATACCCATCACCTAGTCCTCA
Source organism: Colaptes auratus (assembly GCA_015227895.2). Lineage (NCBI taxonomy): Eukaryota > Metazoa > Chordata > Aves > Piciformes > Picidae > Colaptes > Colaptes auratus. The sequence goes on along the minus strand of CM037631.1, from coordinate 90,497,346 downwards.
TTGAAGGCTGTCTCCATTGAAGAGACATTTAAATTTATGTCATTATTGACTCACTACTAAAACTCTTTTGAAAAGGAAAAATAAATAACTAATTCTCTCTCTTACGCTAACTTCCTCATCAGCACCTTCCAGAAAACAAAATGGTTTGGGTATTAAAAAGGAAAGCATTTTCATCCCCATGATTAAAAACCAGATGATTTCACTCCTTAAAGGAATGAACAGCTAAACTGGAGATTTTAATGGAAGCAGTTCATTATCTTAATTAGCAAGTTCTAAAATGAATTTAATATAATCAATTATTTTTTTCATCTGTTAGAATGTCAGAGCATTTTACTCTGGGTTTATGAGAAGTCTGGTAGTACTACTATGTAACCCCCCTCAAAACAAAAGTGATTTTATTTTAAAGGCTGGCATAAATGTCATAATTACATACAGTATTTGTATGAGAAAACAAAGTAGATCAAAGAGGTTGACAGAGAAAAGATAAACAGCCACAGCAACAGAAATTTCATGCTCAGAAACAGAGCCAAAAAAAAAAGTTATATTTGATCTCTGTTAACACTGTTATAATTTTACCAGGAATAATCTCTCAATCTTGTGTATTACTTCTAGTCCTCCTCAGGTACTGGGCTGTCTGTAAAAGTCACTTTTTCTCTCTGATGCTGTCTTACTTCTGTTCTGCTGCAGCAGCACTGAACATGTTGCAGGCAAATGCACTCTTGATCTCTCCGTGGATAATTTTAGTCATATCTAAGCTGGCAGGACACGATTGAACCAGAACAGATGAATAACAAACTGGGCGTGACTGGACATAATTGAATCTGGAATTTTCCACGTCACCAAGCAGAGAACAAAGAAAAGTAACCAAAAGCTGACTCTACCCCAAAGTTACAAATACTGACATTTTGAGAAGCAAGCTACACAGGACTACATTATTGTGGCATTATGTTCTCTTTCCCCTACCACCCCCTGTATATTCTGATCAAGCCCATTAAAAGAGGCCGCTTGACTGTTGGGATTTATTTTTTTTTCCATTTATTTATGGAAAGATATTTTTACAGGCTAACCCAGTTAAGCTTGACAGCTTGTTTACAATAGGACCCAGAAGACACATTACTCTATGCACAACAATATAAATATACATTTGAGATGCACACTTACGCTCATAACATTTGTTAAACATCTGAAGTGCGCAGCGATCAGGTATCCAGAATGATCTAATTCTCTATTTAAATATTACAAAGGTAGGGAGATTGTTTAGCTTGCTAAGATGAGAATGAAACATTAACATAATTAGTCTGTGTTTTAGGAAAATTATATAACATAGCTATTTTCTTAACGGGTAAGAATGGTTTGATACAAGAAGTTTAAACTTCATCAGAAGGTCGGAACAGGGTTTTATCTCTGTATACAGAATATTTAAGTTTTGGGCATCCAGAGTGCCTCAAACTGAAATTAAGTTAGGTTATTGGCCTTTTCCTTAGCTGAACCACTATCTACCTTATTAATTAGTGTGGACAAATAGGAATGGATTTATAAATAAATATAATTCTTGCTGAGAACCTGGAATCCTCTTTATACTCACCCTGAGGAAGAGGGCTTCATAGGACCTGCTCCAGTTTGGTCCTGTGGAGTAAAAATCAGGAGCAATCCAAGAGCTCTTCTGGTTTCCTTCCAACCAGAAGAAATCTAGAGTGTGCATTCCATGAGTACTTTGAGATACCAACCTAACCACTGGGACATTGGTTGAAAAGAGCTCCCCTGAGCCTGTGAAAAGATCTGAGAGAAGCCAGGCTTCAGAGAAACTAATGCCATCTTTCAGTAAAACTATACTCCTGAATCCAAAAAAATAGACTCAATCTGCTTTCCATCTAGGAGCTCAGCAGAGATCTGAGTAGGACTTTTTATTTCTTATTAAAAAAAATAAATCTATAGATAATGTTAGTATCTCTTTTTAAATTACTTCATTTAAAGACTGCATCTTGCTGTTACAGGTGAATTACCAATCTGCTGTCACACGCAGAGTATTAATCAGGAAGCACTAACACATTTAGTAGCAACTTCAAACTGCATTCCTCCGTCTTGTTTGCCACTACATTAGAATGTAGTGTACATTAGAATGTAGCACTGAAATGTCTCAAAGTATGCTTTGTAATTAAAAGGGGAGTGTCCTTTGCCAGAATAAATTGCTACATTGAAAGTTTGGCCATTGGAATGGGCTGCCCAGGGAGGTGGTGGAGTCACCATCACTGGAGGTGTTTAAGAAGAGACTGGATGGGGGTTTTGTTGCCATGGTTTAGTTCATTAGATAGTGTTGGGTGATAGGTTGGACTCAATGATCTCAAAGGTCTTTTCCAACCTGGTTAATCCTATCCTATCCTATCCTACCCTATCCTATCCTATCCTACCCTACCCTACCCTATCCTACCCTACCCTACCCTACCCTATCCTATCCTATCCTATCCTATCCTATCCTATCCTATCCTATCCTACCCTACCCTATCCTATCCTACCCTACCCTACCCTACTCTACCCTACCTCCCTCTAGCCTCCAAAATGACCATTGCATTAGAGATGATAGGTTAACATAAGCTGCTGCACAGTCCACTATATATTAAAAAAATAAATAAAATAATAATTTCCCACTCCTTTCTAGAAGACATAGTCTTCTCCCCGAGTTATTGGATAGTGCTTCTGCTGTTTCTATAACTGCTTAGCTCCCTTTTTCCTCAGGGATGTCTGATGTTTAATATAAATGAATCAGAACAATTCCAAAGGATGTATGGTTTGAAGATCAAGTTCACAGTGCACAACTTTTCAAGCTATTTTATCAGTTAGAATCATAGAATCATAGAATCAGTCAGGGTTGGAAGGGACCACAAGGATCATCTAGTTCCAACCTCCCTACCATGGGCAAGGACACCTCACACTAGATCAGGATGGCCAGAGCCTCATCCAGCCTGGGCTTAAACACCTCCAGGCATGGGGCCTCAACCACCTCCCTGGACAACCCATTCCAGGGCTTCACCACTCTCATGATGAAGAAATTCCTCCTCACCTCCAGCCTGAATCTCCCCACTTCCAGCTTCATTCCATTCCCCCTAGTCCTATCACTACCTGATAGCCTGAGAAGTCCCTCCCCAGCCTTCTTGTAGTCCCCCTTCAGATACTGGAAGGCCACAATTAGGTCACCTCAGAGCCTTCTTCAGACTGAACAGCCCCAACTCTTTCAGTCTGTCCTCACAGGAGAGGTGCTCCAGCCCTCTGATCATCCTCGTGGCCCTTCTCTGGACACATTCCAGCATGTCCATATCCCTCTTGTAATAGGGGCTCCAGAACTGGATGCAGTACTCCAGGTGGGGTCTCACCAGGGCTGAGTAGAGGGGGAGAATCACCTCCCTTGACCTGCTGGCCACACTTCTCTTGATGCAGTCCTCTCTTCTTTTGTGTTTGCTTTCTGCCAACATTCATGGAACTATGATCCCCTGGCAAACATATGTCAAAGAATAGACTTGCATGCTACTTACCTAAATATTCATGGAAGAGCAATTTTAGAGTAGCACAGCACAGCTTTGAAATTCAGAACTTTACATACTCATCCTGTCAGGGGGGAAAAAATATTTGTGTGCCTTATGCTGAACCACAATGAATTCAGGCTTTGATTCAAAAAAGCAGCCAGCATTGCAGTGCATAACCAGCTGGCTTGACATGTACAGAGAGTATCTCTAGGTACTCCTGAGCAGTACAACACTACAGAGGGGCTCCCTCACCTTCACAGTCCCTGCAGCTCCATGCAGCCACATGCATCAGCATCCCCAAGTGGTAGCAATAAGTCCTGTGTTACGTTGTGGTTGATTTTACCCAGAGACCTATAGCTCCCCATTGCCAGAGCTCTCATGCTTTCTCTCCTAAAACTCTGCCTGTTCAGAGTGATCTCAGCTATCTCTGCAAAGCCCTTTGCTGTGTAGCAGTCACATAACACAATCCAGCAGAATTGCATTAGATAGTGCATATGCTTTTGTTAGCCACAAGTCTGGTTGTCTCTAAACAAACAGGACCCAAAGAAACCTTTGGTTATCTTGTCTGATCAGAATATTCTTGGTAATCAGTTCTTAGTGTTTAAAAAGTTCATTATAAAATTCATTGAATAATTAAGGAAATAGTGATCTCTTTGTGGCTATTTCATGAGCAGAAAGAAAGGTTAAATTCACGGGATAAATTATTCATTGTGAGTTATTCACTCAGCTTTAATAGTTTGTAATTCTATAAAGAGCTTTGCTTAAGAAATGCACTATATAATTCAATCAATTTTACTTATAATCTGCAGGAAGGATTTTCTCCTTTGTGATATGCTTTTCAATAAATTGTACCCCCTTGACACTTCAACTACCATGATATGACCATTCTTCTCACCTCCACTGCCCCAACCTGTCTATCACTGGGCCACAGCTGTGACATTCAGACACTCAGCCTCCTTCCCCCTCATGTCAGTTTAACCCATTGCACTGAAGGGTCCATCAGTGCTTGTATATAGTTTTAGCTTCTCCTTTATATACCTATCTTGTCAAAAATTCAAGCAAGCACAGGTACACACAGATTCACACATATGTGTTGTGTTGCAATATAGCCTAGTTGCATCAACAGTGTATTGGAAACTAAGCATTCTGGCAGAGGCTTCATGCTATAAAATCTGAACATCAGCTACCTTCTCTGTAGGTATAACAGTAGAGATGTTGAAACACCCCTAATCTAAAGCCCAAAGCTTCCAAATACTTACATTATGCCTGCAGTGGTTTGGGGAGTGATGCCTGGAGGAGATACAGTTACATTTGAATAAAGCTGCAGCAACACATGCTTCAGGGGACAGCAGCTGTTGAGGAAGTGCTCTGGTGTTCTGCAGGCTTGTGCAGCCCATGCTGAAGTGTATTCTGTCCCAGTCTTAGACACCCTAAGTAGTATCCATTCAATGTAGACTAAAGCTAATGTGAATATGTATACACATGCCAAATCACAGTGTGGCCGTACCCTTAGGCACAAAACAGTTTTCTCCTGTGGGCAGCCTATTTACTTCTCTCCTGTGCTCCAGCCCTTGTTAATTCACAGAAGCCTGACACTACAGCTCCTGAAATGAATGTCAAAACTCCCATTAACTTGCGTGGGCAGAAGTCCAGACCTTTTTACTTTCTATTAGAGTTCAATTCCCTTCAGATAAAGAGCCTTAATACTTTTTCACCTCCTCTTTCTTTCCAGTACAATCCTCCTAGTATCTTCCAGATGTCTCTTTCTTGGCAGTCAGTACCGTCTTTCCATCCAGAGGTCATACAAAGGCAGCAGGACTGAGATATGTGCAGCTTCTGAGGCTGCAGCATTTGGCTATGCCTGCAAGAGTCTTGCTTGTAGAGTGATGTGAGTTGCTGTATAGGATTAGGACTCACATAGCCCCACACAGATGTAGTGATGAAGGATTAATTTCTTGCCTGAAATGGAAAGCAATGCTAGTTCTTTTTTCTCCTGTTGCCAACCCCTCTCCCATGTCCTTTTGATCAGTGTAACCTAGCACTTGATGTGATCCTAAGTTTTCTTGCATGGGAATGTTCATTCCTCTACTTCACATACATATTACTATTGAGCTATGTTGATATATTTATACTTATCCAGTTAATTTTTTTGTCTCCTTAACTGGCTAATTTAAAACTTATTTTTTCCTGAGTGGGATAACACTGTTAAAGATTCAATAAACCCCTCAAAAATTATAAGTGCTAACATAAATTAGATTCTTTAAAGTATAACTGTAGATTGGATTAGTTGAACTTGAAATCCCACAAGTTTAGATTCCCTTGAAATATTTGTTTAACTATTGGTGACTCCCAAAATCTCCTTTTAGGGCACATTTCAACCCTTGCATAATCAGAAAGTACAAAGACAAGTGAAAGGTGTGTAACTAACTCACTGTCTCTCACTATTTTAATTTGTACTCATTTTTCTTTACTGTGTATAATCTGACCTGTACCAAATAATTCAATTGAGAACCTTTGATTGTTTCCTATGGTGCTTCCAATAAATTTCCTTCACAGCTAGATATATATTGGGTTTTTTCAAAACTATTGGGTACTAATCATTCTTTTATCAACTAATAGTCTCAAACTGTATAGTTTCATAGTTTCATAGTTTCAGTTAGGGTTGGAAGGGACCACAAGGATCATCTAGTTCCAACCCCCCTGCCATGGACAGGGACACTCTACACTAGATCAGGCTGGCCAAAGCCTCATCCAGCCTGCTCTTAAACACCTCCAGGGACGGGGCCTCAACCACCTCCCTGGATAACCCATTCCAGGGCTTCACCACTCTCACGGTGAAGAACCTCCTCCTCACGTCCAGCCTGAATCTCCCCACCTCCAGCTTCATTCCATTCCCCCTAGTCCTATCACTACCTGATAGCCTGAAAAGTCCCTCCCCAGCCTTCTTGTAGGCCCCCTTCAGATACTGGAAGGCCACAATGAGGTCACCTCGGAGCCTTCTCTTCTCCAGACTGAACAGCCCCAACTCCTTCAGTCTGTCCTCACAGGAGAGGTGCTCCAGCCCTCTGATCATCCTCATGGCCCTTCTCTGGACACCTTCCAGCACCTCCAGATCCCTCTTGTAATAGGGGCTCCAGAATTGGACGCAGTACTCCAGGTGGGGTCTCAGCAGAGCTGAGTAGAGGGGGAGAATCACCTCCCTTGACCTGCTGGCCACACTTCTCCTGATGCAGCCCAGGATCTGACTGGCCCTCTGGGCTGCAAGTGCACATTGAGAGCTCATGTTGAGCTTCTCGTCCACCAGCACCCCCAAGTCTCTCTCCTCTGGGCTGCTCCCCAGCCAGTCACTGCCCAGCCTGGATTTGTGCCTGGGATTGCCTCGATCCAGATGCAGGACCCTGCACTTGGTCTTGTTGAAGCTCATGAGGTTGGCTTGTGCCCACCTTTCCAGCCTGTCCAGGTCCCTCTGGATGGCATCCCTTCCCTCCAGTGTGTCTGCTGCACCACACAGCTTGGTGTCATCAGCAAACTTGCTGAGGGTGCACTCAATGCCACTGTCCATGTCACCCACAAAGATGTTGAACAAGACTGGTCCCAGGACTGATCCCTGAGGGACTCCGCTTGTCCCTGGCCTCCACTGGGACATGGACCCATGGACAGCCACTCTTTGGGTGCGGCCATCAAGCCAGTTCTTTATCCATCTAGTGGTCCATCCATCAAACCTGTGTGTCACCAGCTTGGAGACCAGGATGTGGTGTGGGACAGTGTCAAAGGTTTTGCTCAGGTCCAGGTAAACGACATCAGTTGCTCGCCCCTCATCTATTAATGTTGTCACTTGTTCATAGAAGGCCACCAGGTTTGTCAGGCAGTATGTTTTTCAATGGACTGATTCTCATTTTCTGAGCATCCCATTTGAAGCTCCATTTGCAGGAGTACTAAGTAGCATCGCTGTGTACTGCATAACAGTCAAGCTCTGAAAACAATGTGAATGTTAGTCACCTCAACTGCTGGATGAGTGATTGAAACAGCACAGAGGAAATAAGTGTTAGAATCACTTGTTTACCTATGGGGACACAAGAAAATGTAAATGAATTGAAATAATGAACATTGCTTATCCCATACAACAAATGAGGAAGGTATCCCATTGAAAAAGAGGTTCCAGATCGTATCACTAGACTGTGCCATAATGTGTCTCCATCAGAGGGACAGATTTAGATGTTATGTGCATAAGTAACATTAACTCTGTTTCTCTTTTAAATCCTTCAGCCTTTAATACTGTTCTTTGCCTGTAAATTTTCCATGTTAATACTAAATACAGTTAATAGAGTCTCAAGCTGTGCCAGGGGAGGTTTGGACTGGATGTTAGGAAGAAATTCTTCACAGAAAGAGTGATTTGCCATTAGAATGGGCTGTCTGGGGAGGTGGTGGAGTCACCATCACTGGAGGTGTTTAGGAGGAGACTTGATAGGGTGCTTGGTTGCATGGTTTAGTTAATTAGGTGGTGTTGGATGATGGGTTGGATGTGATGATCTTGAAGGTCTCTTCCAACCTGGTTTATTCTGTTCTATTCTATTCTATTCTATTCTACTCTACTCCACTCTACTCTACTCTATTCTATATTAATCTTTATATTATTCTTATTTTCAGATATTCTCATTGTGCTCCAGCCTCTAGCAAAAAAATAACTAAAATCCATATTTGCTCTATCACACCTTTTTTTTGTTGTTTTAAAGTATATACAAAAAGATTAGTCAGGGAGATATGTTGCTTTTGAGGGAACAAATATGACCCCAGAGAGTCTGAGTTTAAACTTTTAAGCATTCCTCCTACTGAAATCACTAAACACTACCACGGAGAGTGGTTTACTGTGTATTTGCACTTTTCCTGTATTATATATAGTTTTAATACCCCACAAAATAAAAGTGCTGAACCATGAATAGTATTTTATCATGCTCCTAACCCACTATGAGTTAAATATGACATATTCCCTCCTCTTCTAACTACAGAAGTTGGGGTTTTTAACCAGCTCAATCACAGAGCCTTTCCATTAAAAGCTGAAGACCACATCTCTAACCCTGGCAATAACTTCTCCACATGATTAATTATTTTACGCATTCTGTAGCCCATTAGGGAAGTGTCTGATGGCCTTAGGACAGATATCTGGCCTTTATATGCATTATTTTGCTAGCCTCCTCTTCTTCTCTGTCTTTTTGCAGTGAAATAGGAAAAAAAGCACATTACTTTGCTTTTTCATTGTCATGTCTGTTTCATCTATTTGTAATTAAGAATTTTCATAAAAGTCACTTACTTCCACGTTCAACAGGTTTTTACAAACATTAACATATCTAAGCCAAAGACAAATACCTTATGACTAGACCATGGCACCAAGTGCCACGTCCAATCCCCTCTTGAACACCTCCAGGGATGGGGACTCCACCACCTCCCTGGGCAGCCCATTCCAATGACGAACGAAAAGCACAATGGAGAGCAGCACTGTGCTTCTAGTCTGTGCTGTCTGTGTTCAATGTTCTGTTGCCCTCTTCTTAAGTAGTTAGCTCTAAATTGCAAAATACCTTCTTCCCTTTTTGCATTTCAAATACAAAATAATAAATTATTAGTTAAGGTGAACATGGGACAATTTGTAAGATATTTCCAACACTCTTCAGTGTGTTGCCATATACTAGAACTGGAGGAAACAAATATACTCCTGACTGTAGTAAAAAAACCTGCCAAAACTCCCTGTACTTTCAAAATAATCCAGATTCTACCCAATACAGTGGTTTCAAGAGAGAAATGTCACAAATTCTTGCTTAACTGAATTTCTTGCATCTGAAGAGTATACACTTTTCTTTCCTCAAACATTCTGAAAATTGGACCCCCAGTCAGTACGGGGGCCTGTCCTCTTTAATGTCTTTGTTAATGATCTGGATGAGGGGGTTGAGTGCAGCCTCAGTAAATCAGCAGATGACACCAAGCGGGGTGGCTGTGTCAATCTGCTAGAGAGTAAGGAGGCTTTGCAGTGGGATCTGCACAGGATAATTGTATGAAGTTCAACAAGGCCAAGTGCCAGGTCTTGCACGTGGGTCACAACAACCCCATGGTAAGCTATAAACTTGGGGATGTGTAGTTGGAATGCTGCAACTTGGAGAGGGACCAGAGGGTATTGGTTGATAGTCGACTAAACATGAGTCAGCAGTGTGCCCAGGAGTCCAAGAAAGCCAGTGACATCATGGCTTGTATTAGAAACAGGGCAGCCAGCAGGAACAGGGAGCAGATCATCCCCCTGTACTCAACACTGGTGAGGCCACACCTTGAGGATTATGTTCAGTTCTGGGCCCCTCACTATAGGAAGGATATTGAGGTGCTGGAGCATGTCCAGAGAAGGGCAGTGAGGCTCATGAAGGGCCTGGAGCACATGGCCCACAAGGAGCATCTGAGGGAGCTGGGGTTATTCAGCCTGGAGGAGCCTGAGGGGAGACCTCATCACTCTCTACAACTACCTGAAGGGAGGTTGGGGCAAGGGGGGCAGGGGCAGCCTCTTCTCCTTGATTACAAGCAACAGAACTAAAGGAAATAGTTTCAAGCTGCTCCAGGGGAGGTTTAGGCTGGTTATTAGGAAATATTTCTTTACCAAAAGGGTTATCAAACATTGGAGTGGTAGACAATGGTGGACTTACCATTTCTGGGAGTTTCCAAGCGGCATGGGAACCTGGCCCTTAGGGATACAGTTTAGTGTCAACCCTTCAGTGATGGGTCAAGGGTTGGACCAATCTTTGAGGTCTCTTTCAACCAGATGTGTCTGTAATTCTTAAATTAGAAAGTTTTGTGGTTTTTTTTTAATGACACAAAAAAGCACTAAAAGATATTTTATCCATTTACTGGGGGGCTGGTTTAAAGATTTAGGTATTCTTTTTTCCATCTGTTGCAAAGCCCCTTATCCATCTGAATAATTGCAACAAGCAGTGAATATGAACAATAAAAATTGTTGTTCTGATATTTACCTAACAGTATCCCCAAACACCCTTTTAAATTGAAATCTGGGAGTTTCAGACAATGTAAGAGGGTTTTTTTGGGGAGGTTGTTATTGGGTTTTTTTCCCCTTCACAGCTAAATTACACTTGTTAGAGGTCATGGTTATCAAACTTCAGAGTTCAGGATATTTTCATTCCCAACTGTAGTATCATGGTATCATAGTATCAGTCAGGGTTGGAAGGGACCACAGGATCATCTAGTTCCAACCCCCCTGCCATGGGCAGGGACACCTCACACTAGATCAGGATGGCCAGAGCCTCATCCGGCCTGGGCTTAAACACCTCCAGGCATGGGGCCTCAACCACCTCCCTGGATAACCCATTCCAGGGCTTCACCACTCTCATGGTGAAGAACTTCCTCCTCACATCTAGCCTGAATCTCCCCACCTCCAGGTTCATTCCATTCCCCCTAGTCCTATCTGATATCCTGAGAAGTCCCTCCCCAGCCTTCTTGTAGGCCCCCTTCAGAAAATACACCATATAAGAAGACTGGATATGAATATATTTGTCTTCTCTCATATAAAGATATCCCAACTACACAGCTCATTTCAGATCCACATCTAGGTGCCTAAATTTAGGTGGAATGAACACAGATTTCAGCCATACTATTTTCTTATCATTATTTTCCATAAGTTGATTTGACTAAATTGCTTTTAAGAGAGATGGAGAATCTCCCCACTGGAAAAACCTTGTAGGCCAGAATTAAAATTCCCTGCAAAAGTTTTTCTCACTCTTGCCCCTGTTGATCACCTACAATGCAATTTCTTGTGCTGAAGTAAGTCAAGATGGCATCTGACATACATCATCACTAAAAAAAAAATGAATTTCAATCTCACAAATTCATCTTTTGACATTCAAAATTACTCTTTACAGTCAAATTCCTAACATTTTGACAAGTTTGTTTTCAAAGGGAGATTTATCTAGGTTAAGCCTAAGTAGACTTCAATATCTGAGCGAATCATCTTTGATTCTCCTTAGTGAAGAGGTGATGAAAAATGCACACTTTTAGATCGAGATTCATCTAGCTTATTCCAGAGATCTACATTAGGATGAGATAAATCACAATGTGTAGGTGACAGTGTCTCATCATTGATCCCTCTGGGAGTTTAATAGCTAATTTAAATGTAGACATAATAGACATCTACATTTGGTCAGTTGTAACACACAAGAATAGGCAATTATTTTGTGAATTCTGGTTGCATGCAATTTACTTGTATCAAGACTCCAGTCTTCTGGTTTTGCATCTACCTGAGCAAACTGGACACCAAAAAAATCAGGCAATTTTAATATTAATGAAAGGCAAAAGCACTTACATTCTTTATGGAATTAAAGGTCTTTAACAATGATATGTCTTCTATCACATTTTTTTCCTGAACAATGTAAAATATTGACATAATATTAAAAATATCTGGACAGAACACGAGATTCAAATGCTTGTCTTCAAAACCTTCAATTTTAAGGAAATTGGCATAATTAGAGCTCAATTCAGAAATCTTAAGGTAGACATCTAAAGTAGCACAAATGCATCACATCCTGGTCACGCTGAGTCTTCTCTGCAAGGTAGAGCTGACGAGTTCCCATTCGGATGTATGAAACAGATCCAGCTCCCTGTGGTTACACCTACAGTTCCTGTCCCAGACTGTGCTCTGGAGCTTGACCCTGCTGTCTCTAGACCATGCACAGCAGAGTAGCCAGCATGGGAGCCTTTCCCAGCCTGTGCTTGTGACTAGGCAGGCAGGGACTTTGGTAATGAGTGATGCTCACTGCCCAAATACAGGCTGGGCAGTGACTGGCTGGGGAGCAGCCCTGAGGAGAGACACATGGGGGTGCTGGTGGATGAGAAGCTCAACATGAGCTCTCAATGTGCACTTGCAGCCTGGAAAGCCAATCAGATCCTGGGCTGCAGCAGGAGAAGTGTGGCCAGCAGGTCAAGGGAGGTGATTCTCCCCCTCTACTCAGCTCTGGTGAGACCCCACCTGGAGTACTGCCTCCAGTTCTGGAGCTCCTATTGCAAGAGGGATCTGGAGGTGTTGGAGCGTGTCCAGAGAAGGGCCACGAGAATGATCAGAGGGCTGGAGCACCTCTCCTATGAGGACAGACTGAAGGAGTTGGGGCTGTTCAGTCTGGAGAAGAGAAGGCTCCGAGGTGACCTCATTGTGGCCTTCCAGTATCTGAAGGGGGCCTACAAGAAGGCTGGGGAGGGACTTCTCAGGCTACCAGGTAGTGATAGGACTAGGGGGAATGGAATGAAGCTGGAGGTGGGGAGATTCAGGCTGGATGTGAGGAGGAAGTTCTTCACCGTGAGGGTGGTGAAGGCCTGGAATGGGTTGTCCAGGGAGGTGGTTGAGGCCCCGTCCCTTGAAGTGTTTAAGCCCAGGCTGGATGAGGCTCTGTCCAGCCTGATCTAGGGTAGAGTGTCCCTGCCCATGGCAGGGGGGTTGGAACTAGATGATCCTTGTGGTCCCTTCCAACCCTAACAAACTATGAAACTATGAAAATATGAAACCATGAAACCATGAAATGATTGGTGGCTGATGCTGGTGGCTTAGAACAGGAAGCAACTGAAACTCCTATGACAGGTTTATGGAGAAAAGCAACAACCTCAGGCCAGCCTGCTTATTCTTACAATTTTCCTCTCTAATCTCAGGGAAAATCTCCTTGCTTCCTACTCTCTATCCTTTTCCCTTTTCTCCTCTACTATTTTCATTCCTGCCCTCTTCATCACATTACATCAATGCCACAGAAAGCTTCTGAATTGCATGCAAATCAGGACACACAATTTGCACTTAGCTGAGTAAAAGCAGTTGATGTGATTCAAGTGTCTGTCTTACTTAGGTAAGTAGTTCATCCCCAGATTCAGCATGTTCTGGGAAGGCAAATATCATGCCAGCTAAAAATAATTTTAAAAATAAAAGAACAATCAAAACAAGGAAACATAAAAGGGAAAGGCATTATTTTTTTCTGAAGGCTGTGTTTTTACAGTCTGTAGCCTTTGCTGACTGTAGCATGGGCTGTGTATGTAACACTTCTCTGAAAACTGAACTCATACCATTTTAGTTTGCATTCTGAAGCCAGTCAAGAAGACAAATGTGTTTCTGACACATTCAGAGACACTCCTGGCTCTTTATTTTAACATATTGATATTACATCTGGAGCTGTTCATTATTACATTTTAAATACATATTTATTCTTTGTTAGAGCAGATAACAGCACCGTAAATGATCTGCCATTCCACCCCAGCTTCTCTTCACTCTCTGAACACATATATTGCATTTTCATTTAAACAAGATTTTCACTTTAATTTGATTTTTTTTAAACATATCTGCCAGGTGTTGAGGGTTTTTTTCATTATATTTCTTTTTCTGTTACAGCCAGGTGTATAAGCAATCACTTTATACAAATTTCAGAGGAATCTTTTTTGTTTGTTTTGCCTTTTAAAATCATAGATCTATAGGGAATTTTAAATATTTCACTGATTTATATTGAAAGATGCTCCATAAAAGAATGACACTACAAGTTACATCCAACAAGCAAACATTTGTTATGGGGACAGTAAAATTTACTTTTCACAAAAGGAGCCTACAGTAATAATGCATTCAATTCTATTTCCCAGAATGCTTCTTAAGTATGTTAATAAAGTCTTTATTGTGTCTGCTTATAAAAGTCGCCACCATTTCCCATTAGAAAGTCTCTGTTTATTCATCAAACATTTACTGACAGTGACTGCTGGGAGCAGGCTCAGATTTCCACTCCATTACACGTTTGTGGCATAAAACACATTAATTATAGATATATTACAATATTCAACTCATTGAGGAAAAATTAGATGATCAAGGCTCATTTTCCTTGACAATAAGCAAGTTAATGAAAATACTAATTACCTGATGATGAAGTGGAGCCTTCAGGATTGAACGCTTAGCATCTGTAGAAGAGCTCTGTGAATCTAACACAGAATATTAAAGCCAGAAGCACTGGAAGTCTAAAGGGTGGTTCATGACGTCATCATGTGCCCTTTAATCACAGGACAGCATAGTTACTTCTTAAGATGAACTTATATATATCTTTGAAATGTGTCATTAAAAGCCATGTAAGCATAGTGTTCATTTAAAACTATTTTTTTTCATAAGCATAGGTTTTGAATTAATAGATACCTTGTCCAGTTCAACTTTTTTAAAGGATCCATGGAACCTAGCAGTGAGTAATTTTAGTATACAGAGGCATGAGAACACTGGAACTAAGAATAAGGCACAGCCACCACTTTCCCTATTTTGAGGAAATGTCATAATCAAAGCTAGCAGTATATCAAGTTAAACTATTTCAAATTCAGGAAATTTCTCCTTATTTATCTAATTGTACACAACCACTCTTGCTTTTGTGCTTGTGTAATTCTGTTTACCATTTCCAGCTGAGGCTGTAAATCTAAATCACTAAAATAATGATGTCATCCTTTGGTTTCTTTCCAAGATCAATTTTAATTCTCATCTGTGTTTTATATTTTAACAATACATCTACATAATTGTTGGGGGCAGGAGGTTCACCCTTCACTGTAGGCTTTTCACACCATCTACTAAAGACATTCTCATCATTTATGTTTATTCAGTTTAGTTCACAATTTTCTGCTACTACTGTGCATGATAAGTGCTAAATCACAGAATCACAGATTCAACCAGGTTGGAAGAGACCTCCAAGATCATCAGTTCCATATAATCACCCAACCCTAACTAATCAACTAGACCATGGCACTCAGTGCTTCATCCAGTCTTTTCTTAAATACCTCCAGGGACATCAACCCCACCGCCTCCCTGGGCAGCCCATTCCAATGGCAAATCATCCTTTCTGTGAAGAATTTCTTCCTAACATCCAGCCTAAACCTCCCCTGACACAGCTTGAGACTGTGTCCTCTTGTTCTGATGCTGGTTGCCCAGCAGAAGAGACCAACCACCACCTGGCTGCAACTCCCTTCAGGTAGTTGTAGACAGCAATGAGGTCTCCCCTGAGCCTCCTCTTCTCCAGGCTAAACAAACCCAGCTCCCACAGCTGCTCCTCATAGGGCTTGTGCTCCAGACCCCTCACTAGCTGTGTTGCCCTTCTCTGGACACATTCCAGCAACTCAACATCTTTCCTAAACTGAGGGGCCCAGAACTGGATACAGGACTCAAGGTGTGGCCTAACCAGTGCAGAGTACAGGGGCACAATGACTTCCCTGCTCCTGCTGGCCACACTATTCCTGATACAGGCCAGGATCCCATTGGCCTTCTTAGCCACCTGGGCACACTGCTGACTCATGTTCAGCCTACTATCAACCAGTACCCCCAGGTCCCTTTCTGCCTGGCCGCTCTCCAGCCACTCTGACCCCAGCCTGTAGCACTGCATGGGGTTGTTGTGGCCAATGTGTAGAACCCGGCACTTGGATGTGTTCAGTCTCATGCCCTTGGACTCTGCCCATCTGTCCAGCCTGTCGAGGTCCCTCTGCAGTGTCCTCCTACCATCTAACAAATCAACACCTGCTCCCAGCTTGGTGTGATCTACAAATTTACTGATAATGGACCCCTTGTGATTGGACACCAGCTAGATTGAAATCCATTAAACCACCACTCTTTGGGCCCAGCCATCCAGGCAGTAAACTTCACCTTTCAACTTTCAGAAGTCTACAGAGTGAATACTGTTCATCATCTGACATTCCTCAACACAGTTTATACCTTGTTAACTATAACTTACACAACAGAAACCACTGAATTTATTTTCGCAGTCCTGAATTTATGAGCCTTATATTATTCAAAGTAGTTTCGTAGCAAACTTGCAGGCTAAAATCACAGTTGAGGTTTAAGATCAGCATTGCATAGTTATAAATTCTAGAAATCTTGCTGCTTAACCAGCACACAGGAAGAAACAGCTGCCTAAGAACATGTGCACATGAGCAACAAGCCACCTAAGTCATTGACTGAGAAATCCCATGGAGAAGGAGACAATTTTAAGATCCTATATTAAATCACAGAATTATTGAGGCTGGAATAGGTCTCTGAGGTCATCAAGTCCAGCCTATGACCTAACATCACCACATCCACTAGACCATGTCACTAAGTGCTACATCAAATGATTCACAGAATCACAGAATTTCAGGGGCTGGAAGGAACCTCGAAAGATCTAGTCCAAACCCCTGACAGAGCAGGTGGGGTCGTTCCTTAAACATCTCCAGGGATGATGATTCCACCACCTCCCTGGGCAGTCCATTCCAATGTCTAATTACTTTTTCTATGAGGACGTGCTTACTAACATCCAACATAAACCCTCCCTGGCACAGCTTCAGGCCATACTTTCTTGTCTTGTCACAAGTTGCCTGGGAGAAGAGCCGAGCGCCCAGCTTACTACAACTTCATTTCAGGTAGTCGTAGAGTGCAAGAATGTGGATACAAACATGTCCAGAGTAGGGAAACAGTTGGTGAGTGGTTTGGAACACAAGCCCTATGAGGAGAGACTCAGGGAGCTGGGCTTGCTTAGCCTGGAGAAGAGGAGATTCAGGGGTGACCTTATTGTTCTCTACAACTACCTGAAGGGATGTTGTAGACAGGTGGAGGTTGGTCTCTTCTCCCAGGCAGCCAGTACCAGAACAAGAGGACACAGTCTCAGGCTGCGCCAGGGCAGGTTTAGACTGGATCTTAGGAAGAAGTTCTATACCGAGAGAGTGATTGCCCACTGGAATCGGCTGCCCGTGGAGGTGGTTGAGTCACCTTCATTGGAGGTGTTCAAGAAGAGGCTTGATGGGGTGCTTGGTGCCACGGTTTAGTTGTTTAGTTGTTTAGGTGGGTTGTATTGTATTGTATTGTAAGTTGTCTGGGAGAAGAGCCCAACCCCCAGCTTACTACAACTTCATTTCAGGTAGTCGTAGAGTGCAAGAATGTGGATACAAACATGTCCAGAGTAGGGCGACAGTTGGTGAGTGGTTTGGAACACAAGCCCTATGAGGAGAGACTGAGGGAGCTGGGCTTGCTTAGCCTGCAGAAGAGGAGATTCAGGGGTGACCTTATTGTTCTCTACAACTACCTGAAGGGAGGTTGTAGACAGGCAGAAGTTGGTCTCTTCTGCCAGGCAACCAGTACCAGAACAAGAGGACACAGTCTCAAGCTGCGCCAGGGAAGGTTTAGGCTGGAGGTTAGGAGGAAGTTCTACACAGAGAGAGTGATTGCCCATTGGAATGGTCTGCCCAGGGAGGTGGTGGAGTCACCATCATTGGAGGTGTTCAGGAGAAGACTTGATAGCGTGCTTGGTTGCACAGTTTTGTTGATTAGGTGGTGTTGGATGATAGGTTGGACGCAGTGATCTTGAAGGTCTCTTCTAACCTGGTCTGGTCTGGTCTGGTCTATTCTATTCTATTCTATTCTATTCTATTCTATTCTATTCTATTCTATTCTATTCTATTCTATCCTATCCTATCCTATCCTATCCTATCCTATCCTATTCTAACTATGACACAGCAGGTTTCAGTTTACCTTAAGGAGAATCTTCTTTACTCTGAATGTGACAGAGCACTGGAATAGACTGCCCAGAGAGCTTGTGGAGTCGTCTTTGGAGACTTTCAAAACCCACCTGGATGCATTCCTGTGCAACCTCATCTAGGCATACCTGCATTAGAAGGGAGGTTGGACTAGGTGATCTTCATAAGTCCTTTCCAAGCACTACCATTCTATGATTCTACAAATGTAGACAACATATGTTACGCAGCACTCCTGTGCTCTGAAAGCAGTACAAATCAGAATTGTGAGTAGTGAAGTATGTAGTCCCTTAGCTCTTTTACTCAGGACCATACCATGCTGACACATGTTGTTGTTTTTTACATTATTTCCCATTTAATTATTTTTTCCAATGCTTGCAATCCTCTGTAAGTGTTGCTGTAGCTTTACTTCTCTCTTATTATTTCAGAGAAGAACACATCTCATGAGAAGGATCAGAGATGGAGAAAAAACTTCCTCATCTGAGCAAAGGAGAAATATCAAATTGCACTATATACAACAGAAAGTTTTGATACAAAGAATGCAAACATATTTTACACACATGCATGCACTGGGTTTGTGCATATGTTGGTTTCATGCAAAGAGTGTTCATATCAATCCTACAATCTCAATCTTGGAACTGGTGTTCCCATAGACTGTAGTGTGGCTGCAAGCATGGAGACAATACCTAGGGTTTGATCTTTGTGAAAGTCCCAGCCTTTGTATACTAACATGGACCTACCTGAACAGCATAATACAATACAATACAATACAATACAATACAATACAATACAATACAATACACCAGGTTGAAAGAGACCTTTAAGATCATCGTGTCCAACCCATCCAATCAACCAACAACTAACAACTAAACAACTAATGGCACCAAGCACCCCATCAAGTCTCCTCCTGAACACCTCCAATGAAGGTGACGGGTAGCTGATTCCAATGGGCAATCACTCTCTCTGTACAGGACTTCTTCCTAACATCCAGCCTAAACCTCCCCTGGTGCAGCCTGAGACTGTGTCCTCTTGTTCTAGTACTGACTGCCTGGGAGAAGAGACCAACCTCTGCCTGGCTACAACCTCCCTTCAGGTAGTTGTATAGAGCAATAAGGTCACCCTTGAGTCTCCTCTTCTCCAGACTAAGCAAGCCCAGCTCCCTCAGCCTTTCCTCATAGGGCTTGTGTTCCAAACCCCTCACCAACTTCGTTGCCCTTCTCTGGACATGTTCCAGCAAACATAAAAGCTTCAGTAGAATATAACAGAATAAAAAAATCCCACAGCTTTCTACTGTATGTAATTACATTAAATGTTTTGAAGAGAAGTTTTGCAAAGCAGTTCCCACTAGTGTCCTAAACTATAAATTTCCCATATTTTACTGGGTTAAATAGTTAGAATTCTCATTTATGGCAATAGGAATTTTAGTAAATCCCCACCACTAGGTTAAGTGTTCACTCTGTCTACATTTCAGGAGGAAAAGCTTTAGTCACAATTGAATAAATACATTGAAAGTAAAGTAGAAAAAAAAAAGATGTTTTTTAATGTGTATATTAAGTACAGAAGCACACACTGATCATAGAAACGTTTTGTCATGGGAATTCCACAGAACAACATGACACCTGATTACATGTCTGACAAAAAAATGAGCAAAACAGAAAATTTCAAGCAATATGGAGAGGGAACCAGCAACCACACATTGCCAACACGAAATACCATTTTCCACACAAGTGGAACAAACTCTCCTAAACTTTTAGTTATGGTTCAACACCAGAAAACCACATTTGTGGTTTCATAAGCACCAAGGAGAGAGACTTGAGGGTGCTGGTGGACAAGAAGCTCAACATGAGCTCTCAGTGTGCACTTGCAGCCCAGAAAGCCAATCAGATCCTGGGCTGCATCAGGAGAAGTGTGGCCAGCAGGTCAAGGGAGGTGATTCTCCCCCTCTACTCAGCTCTGCTGAGACCCCACCTGGAGTATTGCGTCCAGTTCTGGAGCCCCTATTACAAGAGGGATATGGAGGTGCTGGAATGTGTCCAGAGAAAGGCCACAAGGATGATCAGAGGGCTGGAGCACCTCTCCTATGAGGACAGACTGAAAGAGTTGGGGCTGTTCAGTCTGGAGAAGAGAAGGCTCAGACGTGACCTAATTGTGGCCTTCCAGTATCAGAAGGGGGCCTACAAGAAGGCTGGGGAGGGACTTCTCAGGCTATCAAGTAGTGATAGGACTAGGGGGAATGGAATGAAGCTGGAGGTGGGGAGATTCAGGCTGGAGGTGAGGAGGAAGTTCTTCACCATGAGAGTGGAGAAGCCCTGGAATGGGTTGTCAAGGGAGGTGGTTGAGGCCCCATCCCTGGGGGTGTTTAAGCCCAGGCTGGATGAGGCTCTGGCCAGCCTGATCTAGTGTGGGTTGTCCCTGCCCATGGTAAGGGGTTTGGAACTAGATGATCCTTGTGGTCCCTTCCAACCCTGACTGATATTATGATACTATGAAATTAGTGCAAAACTCAGCCTTTGAAATTTGGTGTGTAACCCAGGCCAGCTTTCCAAGGCATATTTATTTCTCACATTTTACCAATCTCAGTTGACTCTCTTAGGTCCTGCCAATGAAGAGATTTAGGTGAGTGGCCCAGGCCTCTATCTGTGGTAGTTCTCCACAGTTCCTGTTCAAGCACTGCTCACAGGTTTCCTTGTTAAACCTTGTCAATGAAGAGATGCTACACCACATAGTAACTCTGCCAGATTCAGGACATCAGAAACATTCTCTGATCTGGAGACACAAAGAGAGCAATATAAATTGAGTTAGGCTAGGCACTTCAGCATGGGGATCAGTTGCCTGAATATATGCATCTGGTACTTTCTGAAATAGCCCAGACTCTCCCTTCTACTCTCAGACAGCAGCTTTAGGAAGCATATATTTTCTTAAGGTCGTATATCATATCCAAGAGTTGTCCTATGTATACTATAACACCTCTGATGGCACTAAAACTTCTGTTTTTAAAAGTCTCCTAAGTTTCTGAGTAGTGCATGTACAATTAGACAAAAGGAGTACCATCCATGGTGCCAGACTTCCAGGTGTATTTAAGTGTTTATATGGAAGGATGAGATACCAGAATGACTTTTCTAAATAGCTAGGCATCTTAGGTGCCTATGTTCCACTGAGTTCAAAAGAACTTGGGCACCTAACACATTAAGTAGCTTTAAATATTTTATCTACATCTCTCAATAATTTATATTTTAAGAAATCCTACCTCTTGCAGTAAAAATGTACTGGTATTAACAGCTTAGGCCTATTCACATTTTCCAGTAAAAGACAAACTAATAGCACAAGCTTCAGCTCCTTCTACATTTTACTCTATTCCCCAAAAGCCTAAATAAAAACCCATTTAGTTTTGTAGGATTCAACAGCCTGTATGAATTTCATCATAGAGTGGAAACAAATCCCAGTTATACAAGTTCTTTGAAAGACCACTCAGCCATCAACACTCTTAATGACTTGGGGTTGTTGCATCACTCTGGATATGACTGTCTTTCCTGTGAGCATTAATTGCTACAGCAGTGATTACCCTTCCTTTCATGCTCTTAGGAAAGAGGTCTGATTCATTAAAAGGTATTTTGTGTATTTTTCAGATTCCTTTGTATATTTTTCAGATTTTGATCACACATCTTAGCCCCATGTAAATGAAAACTTACCATGAATAAGACAGTGGAATAATACTGGGAAGGGAAGCGGGGGGAAAGGTGTTGTTTCATGAAGCAAAAGAGTAAGGAATCAGGTCCCAGGACCAATTTCATAGTATCATAGCATCAGTCAGGGTTGGAAGGGACCACAAGGATCATCTAGTTCCAACCCCACTGCCATGGGCAGGGACACCCTGCACTAGATCAGGCTGGCTAGTGAGTGCTAAAAATGTTCAGCCTGGGAATTAATGTTGACCTTTGTCACATGAATGTTGTGTTCTTTTGATTGCTTCAAATCAAAGGCATGGCATATCTTTCTGCAGTTCTGCCTGAGAAATTTACCACAATCATAGTAGATTTGCAATCAAAAATATTCTAATGATACAAAATCCTGAATCTTACCAATGGAAAACCAAGGGTGCCATGTGACACCCACTACATCACCATTCCCTGTGTAGTTTCTCTTGAATCAGAAACTCAGAACAAAACCTTACATGACTCCTCAGTAACACTGTCCCCAAAAAACAAGCCATCCCTTCTTCAGAGATGTTACAAAGTCATATCTGTGATTTAACACATCCAAGTGCCGGGTTCTACACATTGGCCACAACAACTCCATGCAGTGCTACAGGCTGGGGTTGGAGTGGCTGGAGAGTGGCCAAGAAGAGAGGGACCTGGGTGTACTGGTCGATGGTAGGCTGAACATGAGCCTGCAGTGTGCCCAGGCAGCCAAGAGGGCCAATGGCATCCTGGCCTGCATTAGGGACAGTGTGGCCAGCAGTAGGGAGTTCATTCTGACCCTGTACACTGCACTAGTTGGGCCGCACCTCGAGTACTGTGTCAGTTCTGGGCCCCTCAGTTTAGGAAGGATGTTGAGTTGCTGGAATGTGTCCAGAGAAGGGAAACGAAGTTGGTGAGGGGTTTGGAACGCAAGCCCTATGAGGAGAAGCTGAGGGAGCTGGGGTTGCTTAGCCTGGAGAAGAGGAGACTGAGGGATGACCTTCTTGCTCTCTACGGCCTGAAAGGAGGTTGTAGACAGGCAGAGGTTGGTCTCTTCTCCCAGGCAGCCAGTACCAGAACAAGAGGACACAGTCTCAGGCTGCACCAGGGGAGATTTAGGCTGGATGTTGGGAAGAAGTTCTATACAGAGAGTGATTGCCCATTGGAATTGGCTACCCGTGGAGGTGGTGGAGTCACCTTCATTGGAGGTGTTCAGGAGGAGACTTGATGGGGTGCTTGGTGCCATGGTTTAGTTGTTTAGGTGGGTTGGATTGGTTGATGGGTTGGACGCGATGATCTTGAAGGTCTCTTTCAAGCTGGTGTATTGTATTGTATTGTATTGTATTTATATATTTTCCCTCTGCTAACAGATATTTCTGAGATGCACATTTTTCTTTACTACTTTAATCTGTAACACTTCCAAAGTCTTCAGAGGCTTAGTGCCTAACTCTAGATATTTGTTAATGTGATTTGTCTGACCTGAACATTTTTCTATAATTTTACCCCTCCAGCATAGAATGTTACATTTAAGTTAAAAAGACTGTGGGGACAGGGGGAAGAAAAAAAAAAAGAATGATTGTTCTAAAGTCTGAAATTCTACCATTTACAAAGAAGAATTTGAATAGAAACCTTTAATGGCCTAATTTATAAAGATGTTCATTTTGACAGCTAAAATATAATACTTGGAAAGAAGGAAAATAGTCTTCTTTACCTATAAAATTTTCCTTTGTATATAGCAGGTGCCCCAAGATGCATTATGCTGCCTCCTTTAATTTTTCTTTAATATCATATGTGCCTTATTGATTTTTTCTGTGTATGTTTTCATTTTGAATAATTCAGAGGCACAATTTTTTTCCATTATGGTCAATAGGCAGA
Source organism: Colaptes auratus (assembly GCA_015227895.2). Lineage (NCBI taxonomy): Eukaryota > Metazoa > Chordata > Aves > Piciformes > Picidae > Colaptes > Colaptes auratus. The sequence continues at coordinate 90,473,756 of CM037631.1, read as the reverse complement.
GAAAATTTTGAAGATAATCAATTGAGCTCTGCCTGACAATTACTAGTGTTGATATCCCCTGAAGTGAGGGAGTCAGAAAGGCCAGGGATAATATGACACAACAGTCAATCAGAGCAATCAGTGGAAGTATCAACACTGGCTGTACAATGAGAGGCAGATCCATGCGGAGGATCCATAACAGCTCCTAAAAGTTCAGATGCTTGACTTCTTGTCATATGCTACAACAGATGGACTATGTAAGATTAGATTCAAAAAGCCTTCCGGTCTTTTCTCTCCTGTTTCTTAAACTCATAGGATTATGAAACAGCTGTGTGGTATGATTTACTTAACACTCAATTTCTTTATTAGGTTTTAAACTTTCCTAATAACAAATACCTTCAAAGAAATGGGCAGGATGAGTACCTTGCCCATCAAACACTCACTCACACACAAAAAAAACAAAAAGCCCCAAAGACAAAACCAAACACACAAAAAACCTAGCACCAGATAGAAACATTCTTTTGATTTAGACCTGATGCTAATGGATAATGTCTTTAGCCAGAGATCACATATGACCACCCTAGGAATTCCTATTGCATCCTTTCACATAATCAGGGCAGTTCACATTCAGTTTACACGAAAAAATACAATTTTTTCAGAGTAGAAATATAATGAAGTTACCAATAGTAACTGACAAATAGTTCTAAGCGGTTTGTAGCTACTGACTTGGAGTTTGACGCAACTCCAGCTGAAGTCAGTGCAAGAATCTGAATGACAGCGAGCACTCAGAAATAAACACATGCATGTATACGTGTGCTCATGCAGATAGTTCCAGTGAGTCTCCTCAGAAAACCTATTGCTATGCAGGCCAGTGAGCAGTAGCTATGCAGCTCACATCTATTTCCTAAGTTCGTAAAATGGCAATATATGGAATTAAACACTAGATAGCTTATAACTAAATAGTTTAATGACAATCCAATGTGTACAAAGTAAAGGAGTAAATTGGCAGCACTAGCTCAGTTTCCCATGGATAACTTATTTATAAATCTCTCTGTGATTTATTATTAATCTCCTTATGCAATAATCACTCATGCATATAAACACAGCTAAGCTTAAAAATTATATTCTGATTCATGTTTCTTTACAAAAGAAATGTTTTGACTATGGAACTCAAATCATCACTATTTTAAAGATTTTGAAGACATTAAAGAGAAAATTATGGAAAATGCAAGTTTTGATAGTTCTAGGTTCCTTTAATATTTTGGGTTTAATCAGAACACTATGGAAAAAAATTAGATTAGGTTTGTAGTCTCAGTTAAACATAGTGTTAGCTGAAGCAATTTCTTAAGCTAGAATTAATTAGAATTGACATAGTTTACTTTTAAACATGGTTCATGGGGGGAAAAAAAAAGCCTAAATATTTTTCAAATTTTATCTCAAAAGTAAAGGTACCTCTTCATAAATATTAATATGCTTTCTGTGTTACAAACATATGTGATATGCTCCAATTATTTTCATAAAAGTAGGTCACTATGCATTTTACTCCTGTTTTCTGTATTCCCATGATCACGAAACACGTTATGATTCTTGTCCCGCAGTCCTGGAAAACACAACCATAAAAAGAGTGGATGTCTAGAACCAAACCAGCAGACATAGTTGGGCTGAAGTTTTTATATGGCAAATGATCCGCTCAACAGCAGCATTGTATGGAGCAATAACCATATGCTGCAATTGATTAACACAGGACTGAAGCTGAGGTACTTAATCAATCACAAAAGCCACTTATCTTGAGTCTATTAGAAAGCAATAGGGCTTTTTACTATTATTCAATGAGCTAAAATATGGAACAGGGGGAAATAAAAGAAAAGTTAATGTTATTCTTTTCTGTAGAAAAACAATGAGTGCCTTTTATCATCCTTTCCAGCAAGAGGAAAGGAAATGTAGTTAAAAAAATTATATGTGTAAAACTAACTAAAAGCAGAGCAGACCACTCTCTGGCTTTGGGATAGCACAACCAGGGTGCCACGTGGATTTGCGGGCAGAGGCTCCTGCCCATGGTCCCAAACCATGATTAGTCATTGTAAAAGAAAGGCAGGTCAGCACAGGCCAAGTCCACACCAAGTTCATGACCATAACTGACAGGGATTAATTAATACTGCTCCTCAAGTCTGAGCATTTGCCCTGTTGGATTTTTAAGGATAAGCCTAGCCACTGAGAATAAAAATGTACTTCTGTCAGACCCAGGGCTTGGAGAGCAAAGAAAATAATTTCAAAGACACTGCATATTAAATTGGTTTAAGATGAGTTTCTTTTCAGACTCCAACGCCAAGATTTCTTGCTTCTTGCTAAAAGTTAAGCATTTTGTTTACACTTTCTCCACAGCATGTAAAGGACAATGGGTACTTGCAGAGAGCAATGAAACTCATCTATCTGTTCATCTTAAACTGGGGTGAGTTGCCTCCTGATGGCAAAAATGCCTGTTTGTCTCCTGTTACAGCATAGCCTCTGTGTGCTTTTGCCATGATAAACCTAGAAAAAAAGGTAACAATTGGCAAATGCCCAAGATCATTATAGTTCTCCTTTTCTAGTGAAATCTCCTATTGCATTGAGCAATGTTTATCTCCCTTCCTCATACAATGCAGCTGGATAAGAATTTACTTCAACCCTTCCTGAAAAACCACCCAGCGCACCCTTTCCAAACTACTCTTCCCTTTTCTCTCTGCAGTTACTCCTGTTCAGCTGCTGGTTTACATCTGCAGCAGCCAGAGAGCCAAACTCTCCCCCTCTTGCCCCACACCAGTGCAAAACAGTATCAAGAAAACTGTGTTGGTGTAACAGAAATCTCAGTGACATTTCCAGCCCTCCTGAAACAAAGCAAACTAAGGCGAGATCTTCTGAACCACAGGTTGTGGGAAACACTGGCGTGCAGCTGTCAAGCCTTTCATGTGCACAAGTAACACACCAAGAGCACCACTGTTCAACTTTAAAACTTTCCTTGCTGCATCTTTTAAGATGCTTAATTCTTCCTCTGACCCAAATCAGTTCCAGATATTTTATGAGTCATTCGGCAGACTTATCAACGGCTTTGCTTTGAAACAGATTTTTGTCAATACACAGCAGAGCCACATTTGTTCCAGGGACTAGTTTAAGTCTGTCAGTTCTCATTTGTTCAGACCCCAGATATTGCATGAAGACCACATTTTATTTTTTCACATAGCAATGTTTCTCTATTTCAGAAGGGAAAAAAAAAAAAAAAAGAAAAATTAAAACTTTTTGGCTCTGAGCCTTTGTCAGAAAAGGACAACCCAAGGGAATCATTAAATGTGGGGTAATTCTCTCTCATGGATGTAATATTAATGCAGTTTCTATAGTCTACCTATTAAACGAATTGGAATGAAGACCAAGCTACTGTGAATAAAATAAATCTTATATAAAATTCACTAATTAAGTATATTACCACCAATAATGTTGCACTGAGGACATGAGTGGGAGCTGACTTTCAAGACTGATATATTTCATTGAGGAAAGGATACTACTAGGCTTGAATTTGGAGAGAGAGTTTTTTTTTTTTCTCTCTCCTTCATGTGAAGTTGATTTCATGGTAAAACCTCGCATAAAATATGTAGAAGCACATTAAGGTATGCAACACTAGACTTTTAATTATCAATATAATTTACTGAAAAGTTGGTACATTACCAAACTTCTGTTACTACCCTGAGCATTATCACATTTTTTTAATGTTAATATTCTCTTTTATTAATACTAAAGGAGACTAAGTGGCAATGGTAATCTCACAGACATTTATACTCATCTGAAATCATTTTAAAATGACATTTATGAATAAAGTCTTACAGCCAATTTAGTAATATGCTTGATAATCAGATCCCATATGTCTCATTACTTCCTCCTACATACTGGTTTATAAAAATAATCACTTTAATTGAATGCTTGTTTATTTTTCTACAGTTGTTTAAAATAGTCTATAAAAGGAAAGCATGCATGCACATGTCTGCTTTCCTGTCTTAGGTCAAGAGATTACAATAGGCATGGACCCAAGCTTCATTGGAGGGCAACTTTAACATTACATGTAAATTCCTTGCATTCCTACATGTAAATTCTCCCAGGTTTTGTAATCTTCACATATATTACCAGTGTCCTTACTTTTCCTTTAGTACATACAGACACTGGTGCACAATTTCCCGGTGCACAATTTCTTCCCATCACTTTGTTTATGAAGCTCCCTCCCTTTCCGAACCCCACTCCTGTCTTGTCTATTTGCTATTGTGTCACAAATAAGGATAAGTGCTATACTTAAACTCAGCAAATTTCATTTTGCCTGCTGCATTAACATTTCTTTCACAGTCTCACATTAAAACTTGCCTTTTTGCAGAGCTCTGGGTCATATGCCTTGTTTCCATAAAAATGTGCCCACAGTGTATCAAATGCATTGTATCTAAGATTGCATTGAAGCTACCTTTCATCTTGGTTTAAGGCCAGACAGATCGTCTATTGTCCCAAGAGGGACAAAAGAGTCACACTCACACAAATGGATTGGATAGTGGTGGGAAGTTTAAATGGAATAGCAATTAGTGTTTTACAGAAACTGCAAAGCATAGTGGCAAAAATACCCCAAGGTGTACAAAGCCTCTTACACCGCACCCAAAGGCCTCCCAACACTTCCCTTCTCCCCACCTGAGGGTGTACCCAAAACCCCCAGGGCTCTTTTTTCCCCTGCCACTGCTAGGCAGGTCTGAGACTGTCCTCCCCCCTTTCTCCTCCTGGCATTAGGCCTAGACAGGACTAAGGGGCCTGAAATATTCCCCCACCATTTACTCGATAGGGAGAAACTCCCACGGGAGCAGAGAGGGAAGAAAGAGGAAGAGAATGACCTTGCAGATGGATTTATAGGGTACAGGATTATGGGTAGGAATACACTTTTTCTGGTGTCCACCTACTGGGCTGGACACTTGGGACACCTGAGGTGTAACTTATGTTGCAGTCCAGGAAGCACCCAGCCTAAACCACCCACCTTTTTTATTTTCTTCACCTCTCCTTGTATTGCAGCTGTGTTTGAAATGGGACACAAACAGATAATTAGATCAGCTAATACTGATGAACCATATTTAGGGTGACAAAAGGTGCAAAGCTGTACATGCAGCAGTATCTCTTGAAGTGTGGATAGAGTTTGGTGCAGAGGTTATAACTAACTCCACAGAGTAGAATCTCTCAACTGTTGGAGATTTAATTCTTAATGGACCAGAATAAAAATAGAAATAATCAAAGCTATCTGCTCCCTTCACTGTAGTCTTCAGAGTCAGAGCAATGTCTCTTCATTCCTGACCGCCACTGTTTGCCTCTATACATCTCCTAGCTCTAGGAGCTGATGGGCCCCCTGACTAGAAGACAAATGTAGCTGGTAGGGCTCAGTGGCAGGTATGAGCTGCTTATAATAGAAAGAATTCACTGCTGTCCATAACAACAATAAGCTCCGGAGGGACAAACCATACAGTAAAGTGCAACCCAGGCAGGGCAATCAGTTGGCAGACCAGATTGGAGCCAAACTGGCAAGGAAACAAAGGGGAGCTGAAAGTCAGAACAAGCAGCAGAAAAAGTGCCCTGCTCAAGAAGCATTACAAAATGAAAGTATAAAGTAATTTTTGAAACTTATTTAAACCATCGTTTCACTCCTTGATATTGTACTGGATGATTTTACCTGAAAAAATTATGGCATTTAAAATGTATGGAAAATTAGGTATGCTCTCTAAATATACACAGAAACAGACATGAACAACACATGTTCTCCATATACAAAGAATAACTAAAATGTTATCAAGCAATCAAACTTAATATTGGCAGTGCATCCAGCTGACTGCTTGAGAGATGCCACCTGAAATCCTAAATGCAGAGTTAGGTAGTTTGTGTGCACTACTGCACTAAAAATACCTGTTGCTTTTGTTCTTTTGCTGTAATTCTGTTTGGACTGTAAACGCTTTGGAGCAGGGATTTACAGCAGATGGGTTTGAAAAGGATGTAGTACAATAGCAGGAACAAAGTAAAATCCTACATAACAGTGACTGGCCCATGTGCAGACTGCCTACTTTGTGTGTCTGTTTGAGATGCACTTCACTCTGTGACCAGAATCACTTCTCTTACACAGACACAATAATAATTTTCTCTAATTGATTCCCATAACATTTAAAATGCAAGTAAATCCACATACTAAGGTCTTAGTTCGGGTGCCCAAACAGCAGATTCTAGCTACTCTTAACTGAGATTCCCAAGAGTATTCCAACACATTCATGTAGGGCTGGCAGGTAGTTGTAACTTTGTACTGTGGGGGGGGGGGAGGCGTGTAGGAAGCACCACAACTTCAGCCTGTCTGAATTTTCAAATGCTGTGCTGGCTTGGTATCACCAGGTATCTCACAAGAGACATTCCAATTTACTCCCATTGTCCTATGTTTTTTTTCTGGTTAGACAACAGTGAAGAGCCAACTTAAACTTGGGAAATATTCCTATTTTCATGTATGTACTTTGTCTTATCTTTCTTTTTGCAATGGTTTAGTGCAATGACTAACCTTCCTGCTCCCTCAACAAAGAAGTGAAGGAAAGAGTAACACACAAAACTCAGAGGTAAGGAGATAGGAGTTTAATATAACATGAGATATTGTAATCACAATTCATAATTACCTTCCCTAATAATCTAATTGAACTAATAATATGATGCATGATTACCTTAGCTTAGCCTATTTGCAGAAGAATTGAATTGAAATACATGGAGGGGGGGGGAGGGAGGGGGGGGGGGGAGAGCAGCAAAACACAGAAAACCCAAACCAGCAGCTAGCCAACTCCCACCCATGCCTCCAGAGATCCACCCACACCCAAGAACCCAGAACCCAGAAGCAGCAACCAGAACAGGAAGTCTCCCATGTCGCAATCTGAACTTCAAGCCCCATTATACTTCACTCCAGCTAGCACTTTCGCTTTTTGAAGCTGGCATGACTGCGGCATGGTATGAATAACAGCAGCAGGTTCCATTCAATCCATCCCACTTTTTCACCTAAAAGTTATTGATTTATTCAGCCTTTTGTTCGATCTTAAGTTTCCTAACCATCATTATCACTCATGTTCAGGTGGACTCTCGTATTTTGTCAACATCTTTAAGTGTTGAGCCCAAAACTAAAGACAAACTTGCCAATTGCTCATCTGCAATGCAAAATAGTTATTTCCCTGTCTTACATTCGACATTCCTGTTAACATAAGTGAGGCTAACATCTGCCTCTTTTTCACCAGAGTTGATTGCCATCCTTGTTCTATTTCTGCAGTGCTGCTGCCTGACTAGATGTTCTCCAGGCTATTTATATGCTCTTAAGCTCATTTTGTTGGAGATTCTTACCCAACTTCATCGTGATGATTTGGTGCCAAATATATTTTTAATATAGCAAGAACTTATCTAATGCAATTAGATCCTGTCTTCCTTCTAACTCCCAAAATCCTAAGTTTAGCATCATGAACAAGATGTACAAATGTAGTTTCACCTCCATCATCCAAGTCATTAATCCAAATCCTGCTCAGTACAGACTTCTGTAGGATCTGTTTTGAGATATTCTCCTCAACGCCCAGTTTGTAATTATTTTGAGCAAAGTTTTCTACCTCTCACACACAAGCATAACAGGGATTTCACTCAACTATTTCCCCAATTTTCTCATGAAAGTCATACATGAAAGTATTCAGGCTGATCCAAAGTTAAGTTATATCATGTACTTATAACCTATTATTACATCAAACACTGGGGATTTTAATCCTTTCAACTAAAAACGAAGTTAGAGTTGCTTGCTATTGAAGACAGTCAGACTTTCCCCCAAGATTTGTTCTAAAACAGTAGGCTTACATTATCATTTTAGCTCAAATCAAAGGTATGCCTCTGAAATAAATATCCTGATGGTCCCTATGCTTTAGTTCACACTGATTTCCTGAGTTCCTTCTGAATTAAACTAAACTAGAAAACACCCATCAAAAGCCTACTGTATGTGTTGCATGGGACCAAACAAAAGTTAAATAAAGGCACTGTGTGGACTAGTGGTCTTTCAACTCTGCCTCTATATATCCACTCCTACTGTTCTGCACTACTTGCTGACTGAACATAGCCTATATGCAGTTCTTCCAGTCTCACTTCCAAAAGTGATAGCTTATTAGCTGCTTCAGATAATATCCTATGAATCTGAGGGTGCATGTCATGAGGTTTTGCTGACATGTTACGCTAACCCGTTCTAATTTAGTTTCGTTAATTTGGAAGTAGGGGAAGGAGGGAGGGGAAGTATAATGTACTTTATCTGTGCCTTCTGTTGTTTTCCTCCTCTTTTCAGTACAGAACTAACTTCCTTCCTTCCTTCCTTCCTTCCTTCCTTCCTTCCTTCCTTCCTTCCTTCCTTCCTTCCTTCCTTCCTTCTTTCTTTCTTCTCTTTCTTTCTTCTTTCTTTCTTTCTTTCTTTCTTTCTTTCTTTCTTTCTTTCTTTCTTTCTTTCTTTCTATTTCTTTTCCTCTATTCTCTCCCTAATGTATTTCTAGAACCTTGTCTGGTTGTCTTTCATGTCCCTTGCTAGTTTTAAGCCATTTTGCATTTTAGCCTTCCTGAGTTCATCCTTACATGCTTGTGCTATTATCCTCTATGCACATCCTTATTCAGCTGTCCTTTTTCCACTTTTTTTTCCCCATTCTGTAGCCCTTAAAGAGTTCCTGATTCAGCCACATTGTCTCTTTCTATGCTTCCAAGATCCTCTTCACATCAGGATACTTTGCTTTGTGCCTTTAATACAGTCTCTTTCAATAACTGCCAGGTCTCCTGAATTCCTTTATCCTTTATATTATCTTCCCAAGGGGCCCTACTTACCAGTTCCCTCAGCTCTTGAAGAGTGCTTTTTGAAGTCCATTATGCCTACTCTGCTGTTCTCACTCCTCTCTGTTCTCAGTACGATGAACTTGTGATCCCTTTCACCCAAAGTTGTGTTTCACCATCAGATTTTCAATGAGATTTCCCTCATTAATCTGGTTCCTACCTAAAAAAAAGACATTCTTTCTACAACCTTATCTCCAGCAACAAATCCTGGGCAAGGTGATGCAATTAACACCTTAGTAAGGAAGAGTGTGATGATATATTATATACAACTCTAATTGATCCATTTTACTCATCATTGGTAGGTCTTCAGCTTCAGCATGGTGGTCAATACACTTCAGTGATAATGCACAACATCTGGAAGGACTTCAAAGCACGAGTATGAGGAAATGAGGCCTACAAGGAAAGGCTGACAAAATCAAGGCTGGAAGTCCTGAGAGGCAATGGCATGACATTTTCTGTGTTTTTTAAAAGAGTAAAATCAGCTGACAGTGAACAAATAATCTGTCCTCCACATCCATAGTGGTTAGTGGAAAAAGGAATGCATTTAGGTTGTTACCGTAAGGTTCAAGACATTCAACAGTCCTTTTCTAACAATGAATAGAATGGAATGGAATGGAATGGAATGGAATAGAATAGAATAGAATAGAATAGAATAGAATAGAATAGAATAGAATAGAATAGAATAGAATAGAATAGAATAGAATAGAATAGACCAGGTTGGAAGAGACCTTCAAGATCATCGTGTCCAACCTGTCATCCAACACCACCTAATCAATTAAACCATGCAACCAAGCACCCCATCAAGTCTCCTCCTGAACACTTCCAGTGATGGTGACTCCACCACCTCCTCGGACAGCCCATTCCAATGGGCAATCACTCTCTCTGTGTAGAACTTCCTCCTAACCTCTAGCCTAAACCTCCTCTGGCACAGCTTGAGACTGTGTCCTCTTGTTCTGGTGCTGGTTGCCTGGGAGAAGAGACCAACTTCTGCCTGTCTACAACATCCCTTCAGGTAGTTGTAGAGAGCAAGAAGGTCACCCCTCAGTCTCCTCCAGGCTAAGCAAGCCCAACTCCCTCAGTCTGTCCTCATAGGGCTTGTGTTCCAAACCCCTCACCAACTTTGTTGCCCTTCTCTGGATACGTTCCAGCAAGTCAACATCCTTCCTAAACTGAGGGGCCCAGAACTGGACACAGGACTCAAGGTGCGGCCTAACCAGTGCAGTGTACAGGGGCAGAATGACCTCCCTGCTCCTGCTGGCCACACTGTTCCTGATACAGGCCAGGATGCCATTGGCCCTCCTGGCCACCTGGGCACACTGCAGGCTCATGTTCAGCCTACCATTGACCAGCACCCCTAAGTCCCTCTCTGCCTGTAAACAGTTAAGTAGGTAACCTAAGGGAGAATGGATTTAAGAATGCACTATGCAGTTATCTGGCAGGACACTACAGCCATGGTAATTCACTGAAGTCTCCCACCTACAACAAGATCATTGTCACAGCCATTAAATAGCAGCAGCAACAAACTTCATGCATGTATGAGGAGCTCACAGAACAAGGACTAGAAGTAAACACACTATGAACAGTCAAAAAAAAAAAATTGAGTTTCTGACATCCTTGGTCCATTCCAAATAGCAAGAAAATGATGAGCTTCAGTTTCATCCATCAAGGATATTTATTCTTGTTTGCCAGTGTTCTACTGTACCACACAAATGAGAATCCCCTTACGTACAAATTTCCATTCCTTTCAAAAAAAATTAAGTCATCTCTGCATAACATTAACTATATAAATATTGCAAGATTGAGGGGAGGGAATTTAGGGTAGCACTGTATGTTCACACCTGCAGGACAGGAGAGCATAAACTTCTCTGCTCAGTGTTTCCCTGGTAAGAAGCAGACTTGATTATGGCCGTTGTATTCTTCTTGGTGGATTGCATTTCCATCAGCCTCTATACTGCACCTGAGCTGAGGCCCTGGGACACCATACAGACAAGAGCAATTTTATGACGTGTGTGGTGGGGTGAGAAAGTTCCCTCCCCACACACAGGGAAAGAAACCACAGCTAGCTCAGTCGGAAAAGCAGATGAAGCTATATTTACAGGCAGAAATGGAATGCAATGAATATATACACAAATATACAATATTTACAATATATACAGGAAAATACAGCAATGAACACAATGCAGAAAAGCCTTTTCCCTCCAGGGCGGGGGGGGTTCCCTGAACCCCCTCTCTCCTCCCCACCTCCCCTTTTTCCCAAAAAGGGTTAGAGAGAGAGAGAAAGGCAATTAAGGAAGGAAAATTCTGTTAGCTAAAAAGCACATGCAAGGATTAGCTTTCTTATCTGGTTAGCTGTTAACTCAAGGCCGTTCCTGCTTCAGAAAGAGAGAAACTGTCCAGCCCACAGGACAGAGAAGCACAGACTGCACCCAGCCTGAACCCAGACCAGACACAGACTGCACCAAACAGAACCAAACTCAAAACTGCACCCTACCAGCCACCAATGAAATTAGTTTAGACTATCTTGTTTTGTTCCAAATATCAAAAACATTCAGCCAGAGTGTTCAGCAACTGTCTCTTTCTTAAAGACACAGCCTCAAACCGGTCACAATCCACCTCTTCTAAACAATTTCATTGGCTGTTCATACTGTCCATCCAATCTAAAGCAATAGCTACAACTTGTAAGTGAAGTTCATAGTCCATTCCGGCTATCCTCAGGTGTAGATATTCAGAAGTCCAAGAAACAAGAAAAATGGATACAGTTTGTCTCTTCGCAGACGAAGCAAAGAAAAGGGAAACAGGGAAAGAGGGAAACAGGGACTCTCAGTGGACTCAGGGCTCTCAGGGTTCTCAGGGTTCGTGCACCGTGGATTCCTCAAGGATTCTTCCTTTGGGCGCAATGTAGCTGTACAACACTCTGAAATTAAACTCTTTCAGCTAAAGTTAGATGTCTTTGTGGAATACACTGAATTTCACCATTCTCTTGCATTACCCAATAAGTGTGACCCGGACCTTCAGCTGAAACCACCCCTCGGACAGGTTTAGCCTCTCCTAAGGGAGAAAACACCCAAACAGTTTTACCTAACAGATTCTTTTTCTCTAACAACAGGAACTCTATCACCTTCTACTTTCTGTAGCAGATCTGAGTGTGCAGGTCCAGCTCGGTTCACTGAACCTCTACTATTTACCAGCCAGGTTGCTTGTGCTAAATGCTTTTCCCAGTTTTTCAAAGATCCACCCCCCATGGCTTTAAGAGTGGTCTTCAGCAAACCGTTGTAGCGTTCAATGTTCTCTTGTGAGCTGCCTAAAAAGAAGCATCTGCTCTTCTGCTGCATGGGATAGTTGTCAAATGAGGTACAGAGTGGTGAACCTATCACAGCAGCATGCAAATTAATTCTTAAGACACCCTAAAAGATGGGGTAAACTGGAAGTTCCTCACTTCAGTCTGTCAGCTACATTGCTAAAGAGTTGCCACAAACAGCAATACTCTGAGACAAATACAGCATAGGAGCAATGATTTGACTTCATGGTGGCTCCTTCAAAATGCTGCTAGAGCAGTTGTTTAACAGAAAGTGAGGGAGGTTCACAAGGCTGAAGGGTCTCAGGCACCAGGTGGGTCTTCTGAGGCCAGGAGAGCCATCTGTGTTTGGAGTGGAGCACATGCTGCACCCCATGTAAGTGGAGTACATTATCTTCATTCCCCAGGAGCTCCAGGAGGCAGAGTGCATGCCTGAGGCACAAGCGCTCCCGGAACTCCTAGTGAGGTGATGTACCTCTGCATTATCCCCAATGTGGCGCCATGCCTTCAAGGCACAATTGAGTCCTTAGTGTTTTGTCCAAGCTATTGCTTCAGAGCTTGAATTTATGATATGAACAGAGATAGCATAGCTCTTAACCAAAGTTAATCATCAAATATTTATGTACATTAAATACTACAGTTATTCATAGTCAGAGATAAAAATATTGCTTTTCAGACAAGGCCACCATTTACTGTAGGGGTTTTAGTCTTCAATAAATTCCCCAAATTATCAGTTCTTATCATAAAAATACTCTCCTATGGTTCTTCTTATATTAGAAAACTTATCAATCTCCAAACTTGGCCTGATAACTTTCTGGTCAGTCCATCTTATCCTTTTCCTTTTATCTCCACAGTGGAGAGCATTTCCCTCACAGTTATTACTTTGCAGTTGCTCAAACAGTATGGAAAATGTTGCCCATTTATTTAAAAATACTAGGAGGTGGAAGATGTGACTTCTAGGGACATTTTCCTTTTAATGTATCATCTAAAAATTTGATTTAATGAACTCATAACCCAGGAGCTATGAGTTTCAGGAGGGCTAGTTGAACCTTGAAAAAATTAATTTGCCTCTTCCCAGCGCAAAGGACAGAGAATAGTAGCATGGAATCATGGCTTTTGCACATGTAGGCTTTGCACAACTATGGAGAGTTTTAGCCTGGGATATACTTAATTTACCTGTTTAGGTTATGGCTTCGCAAGAAATTGGTCTCATCCAGCAGCTCCCCTCAAAAATGGTATATTCTCAGTCACCCTTTCCTGTTTCTACCTTTCTTATTCCCTAGTAACAATCACACACTCCTCTCCTTTTCACTAAACCTGCCACTTGTCAGACTGATTCAGTTTGGTGACCTACCAGAAGCCAGCTATTTGTTGATGACACTGTTGCGTTGCAGTGAGATGCTTTTCAGAGGGTTGATAAGATTAGTCATCTCACTGAAGACCCAGTGAGCATTTGCAGTGGCATAAGATGGGCAGTAGTATGACATAGGCAGGAGCAGCAAGAACAAGACTTAACCAGCAGGAGGGATCTTAGCTCACAACACACTCCAACACCCTACTGAAACACACTCTAAGCAGTAAGAAGTCAAGTGAAAGGTGCTTTCAACAACAGATAACCCAAAAAGACTGCTGAACCTGTCAGGAACTATCTTTGGGTTTAGTACTCTGTACCTTGTTAATAAGTAATAATCTCCTTAATGACCACTTATGCTTACAGTGTAGAGAATTGATAAGAAAAGACGTGATAGCCATATGACATGAAACACTCACCACAGGAACAGGATTCTGAGCTAAATTAATTAGCCCTGCATAGAAGGAAGACTTCTTGTTTAAGGTGCCATAGTGCTCTAATATGGCTGTACTGTTTCCATGACCAGCGCTTGTGTTTGTTCTGCATGGCAGTGTGTCACTGCACAGTAACAGCTGCAATTAGTGATAATCAGCTAAATCTGATCACCTAATGCAAGTATGCATCAGGAAATTTCAAAGTTGGTTTGGAATACCTGACAGATGAGGAAAGGCTGAGACAACTGGGTTTGTTCAGCCTTGAGAAGAGAAGGCTTAGGGGAGACCTTATTGCCACATACCAGTACAGAAGGGGTGGCTACTGGAATGACAGAGGCTGCCTTTTTACAAGGAGTCACGTGGAAAAGACAAGGGGTAACGGGTACAAGTTACTTCTGGGTAGATTCTGATTGGAATCCAGGGGGGAAAAAATCACCATGAGAACAGTTAGACATTGGAATAATCTCCCAAGAGAAGTAGTGGGTTCATTGGACAGTTTTAAGACTTAGTTTGACGTGATGCTGGGCCATCTCATTTAAACTGCACTGTCACCTAGAAAGGCTGGACCAGATTATCATTGGGGTCCCTTCCAACTTGTGATTTTGTGCTTCTGTTTGGGGCTTTGTGAGGTTGGAAGTACCAAGGTGTTGTTGCAAGAAAATTATTAGTCAGTCAGTATTAAAAAAAAAAAAAAAAAGAAATCTTTGTAATGTGCCTAACATTCAAATGATGTCGCAGGTATACAAAAGCCATTTTTAAAGCATGCCCTTATTTAACATTGCCTGTACATCATGGTCACAAATTGTGCCATATAATCCCTGTGGTAGTGAGAAAAGTTCAGTTCTCCCCACACACACAAACCGCAGCTAACTCAGTCAGAGAAGCAAAAATGGAAGGGCTATAGTTTTACAAGCAGGATGAAATGTGATGAATATAGACACAATGTACAGTATTTACAGTATATACAAAAATACACAGGAAAGAACGTAACACAGAAGACCTGACCCTTCCCTCTCTCCCCTCCCCTCCATAGAGGATAGTCTCAGCCCAAAAAACCCTTTTCTCCCTTCCTTCTTTTTCCCCAAAAAGGGTTAGAGAGAAAATTAATTATTAGGGAAATTCTGTTATTTCAAAGCATATGCAAAGGGAAGAAAAGAATTAGCTTCTTATCTCATTAGCTCAAGGTCAGCTCCAGCCAGCACAGAAGAAACAAAACAGCTGTTCAGACTCAGACTGAAACAGACTGAGACTGACTACACAGACTAAAACTTTAAAATTACCTTCCCAGTAATCTACCAATGAAATTCGTTTAACATTATCTATGTTTTCCTTTTTACACCAAAACATTGAGCTAGAGTGTCTCAATAGTTGACCCTTTCTTAAAGGCACAGCCTAAAACTGTCACAATCCCAAAGCTACACATCTACCAGAGGAGACCTTTAGGTCAATAAACACTTTAAAATGCCTTTAAAATAGATGCAGTTGCAGATGTGTCTTGGTCGTGGCAATCCCAGGCACAAATACAGGCTGGGCAGTGACTGGCTGGAGGGCAGCCCGGAGGAGAGAGACCTGGGGGTGCTGGTGGATGAGAAGCTCAACATGAGCTCTCAATGTGCACTTGCAGCCCAGAGGGCCAATCAGATCCTGGGCTGCATCAAGAAAAGTGTGGCCAGCAGGTCAAGGGAGGTGATTCTCCCCCTCTACTCAGCCCTGGTGAGACCCCACCTGGAATACTGCATCCAGTTCTGGAGCCCCTATTACAAGAGGGATCTGGAGGTGCTGGAAGGTGTCCAGAGAAGGGCCACAAGGATGATCAGACGGCTGGAGCACCTCTCCTATGAGGACAGACTGAAGGAGTTGGGGCTGTTCAGTCTGGAGAAGAGAAGGCTCAGATGTGACCTAATTGTGGCCTTCCAGTATCTGAAGGGGGCCTACAAGACGGCTGGGGAGGGACTTCTCAGGCTATCAGGGAGTGATAGGACTAGGGGGAATGGAATGAAGCTGGAGGTGGGGAGATTCAGGCTGGATGTGAGGAGGAATTTCTTCACCATGAGAGTGGTGAAGCCCTGGAATGGGTTGTCCAGGGAGGCTGGGGCCCCATCCCTGGAGGTGTTTAAGTCCAGGCTGGATGAGGCTCTGGCCAGCCTGATCTAGTGTGAGGTGTCCCTGCCCATGGCAGGAGGGTTGGAACTAGATGATCCTTGTGGTCCCTTCCAACCCTGACTGATATTATGTTACTATGATACCTTTGAACTGGGGGGGACATCTACAGTCATCACATGCCCACTATTCTGGATCACAAAACATTTAAAGTAAGATATTACATTTTACAAGAAACTAGCTACAAAATGGTAAGGTAGCTTGTACATACATTAACATTATTTCCTCTTACATGTTTGAAGAACCTGGGAAGTCAAATTATCACACCCTGTTTTCAAACATTGCTATGCTCTCTCATCAATAGTTGGTGCACAGTAAATGTAGGTTGGACTTTTATGTATGGTCCAAGGTAAAAAACTGAACTTAGAAAATCAGATTTTGCAGTATGATTAAACACAGGTAGTGAAAAAGGAAAAAAAAATACTTGAAGCTAGGTCTCCTTCCTATCCAATGAATCTCTTCTGTCTTTTCACCACTGGAGCACCATAAAAAGGGTAAAGTGGAACAGAGCCAAAGCCTCTTTTTTTCTTAAAGCCTGTTTTACAACAAATGGATAGCTTTTAGAGCACCAGTGGGATAGAGGAGGACAAAGAGTAAGTGGCAGTACATCACATCAAGACCCATAAGTAGAGAGCTGAAGAACCAATATAATGAATATACACTTTTTTAAGGGTATGTGATGGGAGGGGTGAAACTGGGTTTCTGTGGTCATGGGTAAAGCATCTGGAGATGAGAACGAACATCACACTCAGAGTATTATGTCAACTTAACTAGCCCAACCTTCCCAAGAGAGCTGACCAATGCCCCTACTCTTATTCTGGAAGCATCAGATCTGTTTAGCAAAATCCCCTTAAATGGGAAGGTTCATGACAGTAGATGTTAAAAAAAAATTTCTGCAAGCACTCTTTTCAAAAGTCTATTTTGGGGATTGTCTCTGCATTTGAGTTATTTCATTTCATTATTTCATCGTCTCAGTGCAGAGACTTCTAAATGCCACTGACATTAACAAGTTGTACAAAGATGATAATCTCAGTTGGGCACCAGAAATCGAGAATGTGATGGCTTGTATGAGTTGCACAAACTGTCAGGGAGAAGAAATGGAAGTGCATAAAGCCAAGTGTCATTTCCATAAGAACTCTCACGTTTGAGGAAAAATCTATCAGAAAGGAGTGTCAAGACAGATCCTACAAAATGCAAATCATTATATAAATGTCTAGTTTGAAAATAAAAGTGAAGGAAAATAGAACTGGAAAGCTTTCAGGGGCAAGACAGTCTTTTCAGACAAAGCACCATTAACAAAATTCATATTAAAAAAAATTACAGAGTTGACTGGAGAACTAAACTGAGTGAATCAGCTAACCTAGAGAACATTATTTACTTTAAAGATGCCTAAAAGGTCATACGTTTCCAGGCACTGGAAGGAATTTCTGTAGCTACTAGAAAAGGAAAGTGGAAGTGGTATTCTTATAAAGGACAACTCTGAGCAGTGACCTGAAGCATATTCAGATTAAATGCACAATTCTGATTGCACCCTTGGAGGATTGGCTGGACTCAAATCTGGCTGTGAAGATTTTCAGCTATTTTTATTAAATACCTCAAAGACTAAAGCTAGTCACAAATTCCAGGCCAGGTCTGCAGCAGAAATAACTTTACTTCCCAATTTTATCACTGGCATTCTTAAAAGGATGAGAACACCTATGAATTCCATCAAGACTTTTCCATTTTCTTTTTTTCCCTCCTTTTCAATGGTCAGTGTAATCAGAAAAGCATGGCAAAGTCAGCATTAGAGCAAATGAAAACAAAGCCAGTATTGACTGACAGTGCACAGCACTGCAGTGAGAGAATAGAATAGAATAGAATAGAATAGAATAGAATAGAATAGAATAGAATAGAATAGAATAGAATAGAATAGGATAGGATAGGATAGGATAGGATAGGATAGGATAGGATAGGATAGGTTGGAAGAGACCTTTGAGATCATCGCGTTCAACCCATCATCCAACACCACCTAATCAACTAAACCATGCAACCAAGCACCCTATCAAGTCTCCTCTTGAACACCTCCAATGATGGTGACTCCACCACCTCCCTGGGCAGCACATTCCAATGGGCAATCACTCTGTGTAGAATTTCTTCCTAACCTCCAGCCTAGTCCTCCCCTGGCACAGCTTGAGACTGTGTCCTCTTGTTCTGGTGCTGGTTGCCTGGCAGAAGAGACCAACTTCTGCCTGTCTACAACATCCCTTCAGGTAGTTGTAGAGAGCAAGAAGGTCACCCCTGAGTCTCCTCTTCTCCAGGCTAAGCAAGCCCAGCTCCCTCAGTCTGTCCTCATAGGGCTTGTGTTCCAAACCCCTCACCAACTTTGTTGCCCTTCTCTGGACATGCTCCAGCAAGTCAACATGCCTGATTTGGCAGGGTGGCATGGGTACAGAAACAAATCTTGAAAACTTTTGTCTCTATTACAGTTTCACAGGTGAAAAAAAATATTATCTGCAAGTGAGCAGTGCATACAGTATGGCCAAAAGACAGGTGAATCTCCTCAAAAGTGAGCATACAGTGATTTCATTTCAAAGAAAATGATACTTAAATCCAAAAGGTACTTCTTTAGTATCTCTGTTTAAAACCTGGTTGATCTGAAATCCCTTCCCAACCACCATGTTCTGATTTGCTGGCACTCAAGGTTGCACAAGAGCCCTAACTTCTCTTTCTCATTCCAGAAGTGTTCCACTGCTCAGTATTAATTTCATACCTCAAACATGTTTAAAAGGTTAGACTCCCTATGAAACAGAGGCAGAATAATGAGTAGTGGTTTGTTTCCTGAGTGCCTGGCGACTTCAGCATTTGACCTAACATGAGAATTTGAGAAAAACCTTAGGAGGTAAAGAGAGATGAGATGTATGAGACTCAACCACAGGGATTGTTTGTCAAACAGATATGACTTTGGATACAATGGTCTGTGGGAGAATCCTCCCATTCCCTCCTCTAGGGACCAATCACTGCTTAAGAAGCGCTCATTAGTTGAAAGGTCAGCTGGCCCAATCCATACCACTACGTATGACAGCTAAGGCTGGCTATTGCTTGCCACCAAAGTCTTCTGAAACAGCACTTTTGGATATGGAGAAATGTCATGTCAAACTCAGCAGGTTTCTGCAGCTTGTGTAGAAACTAATCAGCATTTACTGAGCAGCCTCCACGCTATAAACCAAAGTGGTGCACATGCTGTTTGCTGAAATTGCAGGATGTTTTTCTATCAGGTTGCCTTTCCATTACATTGTGCCCTGTGATTTATATTGCTAGCTCTGCTGGATTGTGAATATTGCCATGGAGGGATATCTAAAACATACACTTCATAACTGAAGTTGGGGATGCATGCTATTTTATCTAGAAAGCATCCTTTGTTCAACTGCTGTGTGTACAACATCATTTAAGAAGTGGTCTGAATGTTCTTGAGGAAATTGTTCTCAGTTATTTCATTGCAAGATTTCTTTTGCAGTCCATGAGAAGATGCTAAACAGATCAAAACCAAAATGGGGTTTGGAATGTTGTTATACCTATTTCAGATGATAATATTATGCTTTTTATAAATAAAACATTCTGGCTTTATCAAAGTAATTATTTGTAATAAGATTATTTGAAGTTGCTGAATAAAAAATGCTTTGGGTTTTGTATGACAGGAAATAATTTGAGATTTCAGCATTTCATACATTTTAAAGACAAGCAGAATCTGAAACACAAAAATTACTGCAAAATGGAAGTTTCATTTTCCACCCAGGCCTATTAATTGACTTTTTAGTACTACAGAACACAGTTTTATTCTTCCAGTGAAATTCTGATGTCTGATTCCAAACACTCATTAACTGTGATTTTCTCACAATTGTTCCTGTTTTCTTACCCTCTTCTCTCTGTATTTTTTCTCCACCCCTTTAATTTATGTAGCCATTTTGCAAACTACATGTTAGAGCAGATATTTTAAATCAAGAAAAAAGGTGTCTTGGCAAGTCAAGTCAGCATCACCAAATGCTCCTGGATATTTAACAGCAAAGAACCCTAAGTGAAGGAAGCAAAAAAGGACACTGTTTGGAGTTTTCATAGTTTTCATAGTTTCAGTTAGGGTTGGAAGGGACCACAAGGATCATCTAGTTCCAACCCCCCTGCCATGGGCAGGGACACTCTACACTAGATCAGGCTGGACAGAGCCTCATCCAGCCTGGTCTTAAGTTCTTCTAATAGTTTTGGGTTCTGACCTTTCCCATGCCTGCAGTATATCAAATCCTCTCTTGTCCCAGTGAAATTAACCTGTTTTTCAGTTTCCAGTTTCTCAACATAGAATCATTTTGCAGCTATTGCTGCTTGTTTCAGAAGACTGAGGACAGCTGCTGGTAGGTCCCAGCACAGACTAGTTACAAATTGGTCTGAAGTATCAGTAATGATGTAATGACTGGCAAAGGAAATATTGTGTCCTCATGAAGGGTTCTGCAAAGATAACTATTTATCAGCCAGTTGAGAAGCCTCTTTGACCTTGATTATGATCTAATGTTCAGCCTTCCAGAAAATTTATTCTGGATAAGGCAATATCTTGTGTAATGTCCTTAGGAGGTAAGTCATCATAGAGATAAAGATATCCACTTCTTCCCCTCCTATAGCTGGCTCTGCGGTCTTGCCATTCCCACAGCTTATGACGGCATCTTGAAACCTTGTCTGGCGAGGGGAATTAAGTGAATAACTTTTTCTTTTTCACCACCTATTTTTATACCCCTTCCCCCAGTCTTACATCAGATGAACTGATGCACTTTGGTAGAATGAAGACATAATAGGATGGTATGATTAGATAAATGAGATTGTTCACTTCAGCTGGTGAGACACTGTGTCTTCATCTCTTTATTGCATATAACTATTTTATAGTCAGAGAAGCAAAACAGTTCCTCCCAAACGAAATGAAAAACTTATTTTCTCATGTTTCCCTCTAAATAATGGCTTTAAACATTTTTGCAGACAGTCACAAATAATTACTTGGTTGCATTACACGTGACAAAACCAGTCATGACATTTGTGATACATAATATTCAGGCTGGGCAGACAGAATAAAAAAATTCATTTTCCCTTCAAAATGTTAGAAAATAATCTGCTGCTCACCTCTAAGAATTAATTAGTATTCCCATTAATTGTATTTTGTTTGTTTGTTTGTTTGAATAAAGCTTTGCATTGGAAAAGAACAAAATCAATTTTGTAATATAGTTGCATTTAGAGGATGAAAGGGAACAGGAGAATCAGATTACTAATATACAGGAAATCCGTGTATGTATATCCCTTCTTACCATAAATACTGACATTTCATTTATTTGAATTAATCAATGTATAGGAAGCCTACCAGGAATTATTAAAGCACTACACAGTAAGGACAAACCAACAGCAGAAAGATTTAATTTTTTTTTTAAATCAAATATCAAATTGAATACTTAAGCTAAACAGCACAGAAATAACCCTCCTACTCAGAACAAAATCAATTTCCAGTTAGTCAGAAAAGAAGGGGGGGGGGGGGGAGGGAAATAAGGTGGCATGAGCCTGCAGTGTGCCCAGGCAGCCAAGAGGGCAAATGGCATCCTGCCCTGCATCAGGAACAGTGTGGCCAGCAGGAGCAGGGAGGTCATTCTGCCCCTCTACACTGCACTGGTTAGGCCACACCTTGAGTCCTGTGTCCATTTCTGGACCCCTCAGTTTAGGAAGGAAGTTGACTTGCTGGAATGTATCCAGAGAAGGGCAACAAAGTTGGTGAGGGGTTTGGAAGACAAGCCCTATGAGGAGAGGCTGAGGGACCTGGGGCTGCTTAGCCTGGAGAAGAGGAGACTCAGGGGTGACCTTATTGCTGTCTACAACTACCTGAAGAGAGGTTGTAGACAGGTGGGGGTTGGTCTCTTCTGCCAGGCAGCCAGCACCAGAACAAGAGGACACAGTCTCAAGCTGCGCCAGGGGAGGTTTAGGCTGGATGTTAGGAGGAAGTTCTAGACAGAGAGAGTGATTGCCCATTGGAATGGTCTGCCCCCAGAGAGGTGGTGGAGTCACCATCATTGGAGGTGTTCAGGAGGAGACTTGATGGGGTGCTTCGTGCCATGGTTTAATTGATTAGGTGGGTTGGATTGGTTGATTGGTTGGACACGATGATCTTGAAGGTCTCTTCCAACCTGGTCTGGTCTATTCTATTCTATTCTATTCTATTCTAGTCTAGTCTAGTCTAGTCTAGTCTAGTCTAGTCTAGTCTATTCTAAAATCAAGAGGACAATGCAGTGAGCAAGCAAATAACAAGTGCCTTCAGATAAACTCTGTTCCCCAAGTCATGGGGATAGATGAAATCATAGATACACCATCAGCTCAATGTTTTTTAATACACTGTTCATGTGAAACCAGGGAATATAAACTGAATTGGTTGCACTTGTTTTCCTTCACCTTTGAGTGTTTTTTAGGAAAGATTTGTTTTCTGTTGCTCTATTTAGGCAAAGTACACACTAAATTAGAAGTAAACTTAAAACAGTCATAATGCAGTACAATCCAAAGTACCATGAGAATGTTTCTCCTAAAACTCTTGCTTCTGAAAGGAGCTTATTTACTGTTCAAATACAACTGCATTCGTTTTAAAGATTTCATACAACTTTGGGTTTAGGGTTTTTTTTATTTGCCCACACAAAACAAATAAATGTATGGATCATGCAGTGCTGTGTAACAAATACACCATTTCATCCCTGTAGCAACAGAATAGGTCAGAATGCCTCTGACCATGCATGCCACTTGACAGTTAACTTACTCCCTTGCTTCATTTTGGACCATTCCAACCATCTCCTTCATAAAGCAATTTGTTCTAGAGGGTCTCAACGGTGGATGTGTAACATAACAAAGCTGGGCATGTGAACTTCATTCAAAAAGGCCCAGCTGATGAGAGGTGTTGAAGTACCTCCATACATTTTTGGATGCATGTTTAAGTGGTTTTCTAGAATAGATGCTCTCCTGAATCTGTACCTGAAGGAATCCCATATAAGTGAAATACCTCTCAGCCAGCCTTGAAATATTTCATATGTCAACATTTACATATAAATTAGTTGTCTAGATATTTAGGTCATGGAAAGCACTAGGCATTTGTAGGGCATTGGGTTTTACCTGTAAAAGGAGCCCAGGCAATTAGCCCTGATAGAAACATGAAATGCTAATTCCACCTTAACTAAATAAAGATATAATATTTCCATTTCCCTTGACCATCACCATTCACAAAACATTTTACCAGGAATGAGCTGCCTTAGTCCCACCCAGCCTATATAACATAAATACATTTTGTCCATTATATGTCTACAATCTTGGTGTAAACTGGCTCATACTTTAGTTTGAACACAAGACTATTACAGGAAATTAAAGTGAGGATGTGTCTTCTACTCAAAAACTTGCAATTAAACATAGCTTTACAGCCTGCTTCGATGTTCAACATCTTTGTGGGTGACATGGACAGTGACATTGAGTGCACCCTCAGCAAGTTTGCTGATGACACCAAGCTGTGTGGTGCAGCAGACACGCTGGAGGGAAGGGATGCCATCCAGAGGGACCTTGACAGGCTGGAGAGGTGGGCACAAGCCAACCTCATGAGGTTCAGCAAGACCAAGTGCAGGGTCCTGCATCTGGGTCGAGGCAATCCCAGGCACAAATCCAGGCTGGGCAGTGACTGGCTGGGGAGCAGCCCAGAGGAGAGAGACTTGGGGGTGCTGGTGGACAAGAAGCTCAACATGAGCTCTCAGTGTGCACTTGCAGCCCAGAAGGCCAATCAGATCCTGGGCTGCATCAGGAGAAGTGTGGCCAGCAGGTCAAGGGAGGTGATTCTCCCCCTCTACTCAGCTCTGCTGAGACCCCACCTGGAGTACTGCATCCAGTTCTGGAGCCCCTATTACAAGAGGGATCTGGAGGTGCTGGAAGGTGTCCAGAGAAGGGCCACGAGGATGATCAGAGGGCTGGAGCACCTCTCCTGTGAGGACAGACTGAAGGAGTTGGGGCTGTTCAGTCTGGAGAAGAGAAGGCTCCGAGGTGACCTCATTATGGCCTTCTAGTATCTGAAGGCCGGCCTGATCTAGTGTAGAGTGTCCCTGCCCATGGCAGGGGGGTTGGAACTAGATGATCCTTGTGGTCCCTTCCAACCCTAACTGAAACTATGAAACTATGAAACTAAAACATGCCACATTGGTTCACCTGTTAGGTGTCAGGATGGCAGTCTCTCGGACACTGAAACCAGTGGGTATGGACTCAATAAGAGCTGTGCCAGAAGGATGGTGATAATGAGAGTCAAGAAAAGCTGTTGTTGATAAAGAGATGATCTGCAACAGAGATTAACTTACACATGGCTTCTATTATGGAAGATAACAAAGAAGAAACAGAGAAAGGGCTCTAGTGGCTCCTAGCCAACAAAATATCAAACAGATATGCTGTATCTTGAAATGCAGTGCAAATGCACTTGTATTAGGAAAAACAGACAGGGAGAAAAGACCTGAAGATCTACATCAGCAGGTTTATATTTTCTTGAGACTATGGGAAACAACAGTAGTAGCTAATTTTTCCCTCTGACTCCATTTCTCTTTACAGTATTTACATGATCAACACAGCCTGTAATATAAGCATGCACACAAGTAGCAAGTATACACTGAAACCACATCTCTTTTTTATTCTACTTTGAATTTCTTTTACTTCCTTTCACTTAGAAATAAAATAAAGGCAGGATACTATGTAATACTGGACAGTACTTTTACAGTAGACAGGATCACAGGATGCTAGGGGTTGGAAGGGACCTCCGAAGGTCCTTGAGTCCAACCCCCCTGCCAGAGCAGGACCACAGAATCTGGCACTGGTTGCACAAGAACACATCCAGATAAGTCTTGAAAGTCTCCAGAGAAGGGGACTCTGCAACCTCCCTGGGCAGCCTGTTCCAGTGCTCTGTCACCTTCACAGTGAAGAAGTTCCTCCTCATGTTGAAGTGGAACCTCCTGTGCTGTAGTTTATATCCATTACCCCTAGTCCCATCACAGGGTGCAACTGAGAAGAGCCTGTTTCTTCCCTCTTGACACCCAGCCCTCACATATTTATATAGATTTATTAAATCCCCTCTCAACCTAATCCTCTACACAACCTAATACTTCCCGTATGAAGTAGCAGCCTGGCTGTTTTCATACCATTTATAGTCTCATTTTCTCTGTGATAATGAACTACAGGACTATCAAAAGTGAGATATTCAATAACACAGGCTTTGATACTGTTCACATCTTAGAAATTAAGTCATTTTCTGCTACTTTCACTGCTGTTTTCATTCATTCTGAGTCGGACTTAGGAGGGTGAATTCTGAAAAGATTCCAAGCTAGTAGAGGTGGCGGCGATGACTTTCCAAGCATTCTTTTCTTCAGACTGGTGACTTTAAAGGTATCTAGAAGTGGTGACTGGCTGGCAGAAGCATGTCAAACACTTTGTGTCCTGGAATGTTCTTTTAGTCAAAAATGCTCTGTCAAACTACAGTTCCTGATATAAACAATTATTATTTTTTTTTTAGCATAAAACCTGTCTGGAATTTTTCAGTCTTTCAAGATTGTCTCTAGAGAATCAGGGGCTACGACTAGGCTATAGTGACTAATGCCTGAAAGTGTTATCAAGCAAATCTCCAGAAGAAAAATAAATCCCACGGAGCCCCCAAGACAGACTGTTAGTAGACTTGAATAATTATTGTCTAGATTTAACCTCAAATGGTAAATATTGTCTTGTGTGTTGAGTTTTTTTAAGATGATTAGAAACTATAGGCAATTTGTATACATCAAATATGCATATAAATATGTAGTATTTAAATGTTCCAGCATGATCCTGTTTGAAATCTAACTTGAGTACATATCAAAGAATCATAGAATTATAGAATCATAGAATTATAGAATCATAGAATCAATAAGGTTGGAAAATACCTCAAAGATCATCAAGTCCAACCTGTCACCCAACACCTCATGACTAATAAACCATGGCTTCAACATGTCCAATTGTTTTTTGAACACCTCCAGGGACGGTGACTCCAGCACCTCCCTGGGCAGCACATTCCAATGGCCAATTACTCTTTCTATGAAGAACTTTCTCCTCACCTTGAGCCTAAACTTCCCCTGGTGCAGCTTGAGACTGTATCCTCTTGTTCTGATGCTAGTTTCCTAGGAGAAGAGACCAACCCCCACATGGCTACAACCTCCCTTCAGGTAGTTGTAGACAACAATAAGGTCTCCCCTGAGCCTCCTCTTCTCCAGGCTAAGCAAGCCCAGCTCCCTCAACCTCTCCTCATAGGGCTTGTGCTCAAGGCCTCTCCCCATCCTGATTTGCCAGACTTTTTCAGACTGTCCTCTATTCATTTGTTTTCTACTGAGTTTAATGCCACCATCTTTCCCAACTACTACTCATTAGTCTAGTGGTTAAAGCACTTAACCATGTTATACAATAATTCTGATCTTAAAGTACCCATCCAGCAGTGGAGTAGAGAGGTTCTAGGTTCACCTCAGCCTGCAGTATCACT
This sequence comes from Colaptes auratus, assembly GCA_015227895.2. Classification (NCBI taxonomy): domain Eukaryota; kingdom Metazoa; phylum Chordata; class Aves; order Piciformes; family Picidae; genus Colaptes; species Colaptes auratus. The sequence goes on along the minus strand of CM037631.1, from coordinate 90,447,090 downwards.
CTGAGAAGATCCTTCACCCCATTGTTGTGTATTCAGCGTGTGTGTTCATATCTTTCCTTTTGAATCTGATCTGAAGGACACAATTAGGGCATGCATACCTATAAATTCATACCCTCAAACTGAGAGGGCTGTGGAACACTTCTTCCTCTTCACTAAGAGCTCTAAACACTCAGATTTGTCACTAATTGAAGATATGATATATAGATAGTTACAATAAAGCAGCTTAGATATTTATTTTACACTTTAGATACACATTTTCCTCTTGTTACCCTTTTCATACTGATTGTCATTGATGTCACAGAGATCAGCATGACCTTTCTCATGAATCCCTACACAGATGTCTAATTATCTTTCTTTGGCCACTTTCCATGCCAGAGCAGGCACCTTACCTAGCCTGCTCACCATCCCAGTGACACTTCAGAGGATCAGATCTTTTAGTACTTCTATTTCTTGTAGTGTCATACCTCTCAATCTGGAAAGAATGTCTCAGAGTCTGGAAACAACATCAAGAATTTCCAGCCTGACCACCCAAAATTGAAACAGAAATGTTGGAATAATTGGTGTTTTAAAGCTGGATAAAGATGATTCTTCTTCCATACAAATGCTTTGGCTGCACATATACAGGAATAGTCTGGCATTCATAAATTACTTTATAGTCACTCCTTTTAAATTAATAGCAGCATGTCATGTGGTGGGGACCAGGCTTTGCATTGACAAGTGGGAGACTTGTCTGTGATTGCTTGATTAGAGGAGGAAGGCTTAGGGGAGAAAGAAGAATGAGGACAATAATAAAATAGTTACAAGCAACATTTTCTGATGACCTTCCCCATGTGTTCCAAGAACCTTCTGAATTTCAATTAAAATGTGACCTAGCAGCAACCTTAAGTACTTCCAAGTTTAAGTGTTAATTGGAACATGAATCTCAGATGCCAGGGCAGGAGCAGGACACCAGTCAAAAAAATGCCATCTGCCCCCTAAGAGCGAGCTGCCTGCTTCAGCAGTTCTGACCCATGCCAAGGAACCAGCTTTTGTGCTTGCTTCTCATTTCTTCACTTTTCTTTCTCAACATAACTGAATTTGGAATTATTTTAACTGTCTTCTATACTTCTATTATCAGAAAGGTAGGTAGTATAGAGAGCTGCTGGCATGCTGAAACTATAAGGGTCATTAACAGCAGAGAAGTACAGAGGCTTTAGGGAGGATTTCTGTATTTCTTGCCCCATTCTATCCACATCTCCTCCTTAATCTTGTTCCCTTTCAGCCTGGAAGAGCACACACTAGATTACTGTAGCCTAATAGTTTGCCTTTCTAGTCTTTTCTTTCTCCTTTATGCTTTCAGTAGATTCATGGATCAAGGCCTAGCTATCTCTTTTAGGTTGTTGAACTTCAATGAATAAGAACAAAAATGAACAAAGCCAACATATTTTTCATAAGCAATAGCCAACAGAAAACTTCCTCTGGCTGAAAAGTTCAAAGACCCTGTTCTGAGACAAAGAATCCTAGCTTTCTTAACATGGCTTTCTGGATAAATGTTTTGTACTATGGGACAGAAAAAGTAGCTGTGAGTGAATTTGCAGCCAAATCCCTCATTTAAGGATGACTGATGATTGTTTTGTGCAGGTGAGTCTGGAATAACTGCAGTTATATAGAGGGAAAAGAGTAAAAGAAGGAAGAGAGAAGGGAAAGAGGGAAGGAATCAAAGACAAAAGGAAACAGCCTCTTTTTTTTCTTGAACAACTTCTTTCAGATTCTTTCTAAGGCAAGAAATAACAGTTACTCACTTTTGCAGGTAAAAAATTTACCTCTGGTTCATATTGCAACATTGAAACTATTTTTCTGGTTGATCATTTTCAGTTATTTTTCAATGTGGTTAAAAGCAAGTCAACTTTTTTTTTTTTGCCAGAGGTTTTCGACATCCAACAGGTCTTTGGGTAATTCAGGTCCTGAGTCATCAAGATCATAGGCTTAACTTCATGTATATGGTCAGGTTCACCCCATGCAGCAAAGCCCTGAAACTCCCTACATCATCTGCTGCTGAATCAGCCACACATCTCCATAGTGCATAACAGAAGTTCAAATCATTCACATCAATGTACATCATTTTCATTTGTCAGCATAGAAATAAACATATTAAACAACAACAAACAATATAAAGAAATATGCAAGCTTTATATCAAGACTGCATATTATCCTTGTGGGAACTAGTTAACAGAATAGCCCTAGAGGGAAGAGAGGCCAAGGACAGCTGGTCAGTGTTCAAGAATCACCTTCTCCGTGCCCAGGAGCAAAGTATACCCACAAAGAGGAAAGCAGGAAAAGTGCTAGGAGACCTGCCTGGATGAGCAAGGAGCTCCTGGACACACTGTCACACCAAAAGAAACTCTACAAGGAGTGGAAGAGAGAACAGCTGGAATGGGGGGCACATAAGGAAGATGCCAGAGCAGCAAGAGACCTGGTTAGAAAAGCTAAAGCTCATATAGAATTAAATCTAGCCAGGGAGAACAAGGGAAACAGCAAAAATTTCTGTAGTTATGCTAATGGTAAAAAGAAGATTAGGGAAGGTGTGGGCCCCCTCAGAAAGGAAACAGGTGAGCTGGTGACAAGCAATATGGAGAAGGCTGAGGTTCTCAGTGACTTCTTTACCTTGGTCTTCACTGGCAAGGGCTCCAGCCACACTCCCAGAACAATGGAAGATAATGGCAGGGACTGGAAGAAGGAATTGCCCATTGTGAGTGAAGATCAGGTTCATGACCATCTGAAGAACCTGAAAGTGTTCAAGTCCATGGGACCTGATGGAATACACCCATGCATGCTGAGGGAACTGACAGATGAGGTTGCTCGGCCACTCTCCATCATACTCCAAAAGTCCTGGCAGTCCAGGAAGGTCACCACTGACTGGAAAAGGAGAAACATAACCCCCATTGTCAAAAAGGGAAAGAAGGATGACCCAGGGAACTATAGGCCAGTCAGTCTCACCTCTGTGCCCAGTAAGATCATGGAGCAGATCCTCCTGGAGGCACTGCTGAGACAGAAGAATAACGAGGAGGTGATTGGGCACAATCAGCACAGCTTCACCAAAGGCAAATCCTGCCTGACCAACTTGGTAGCCCTCCATTATAATGTCACAACATTAATAGACGAAGGTCGAGCAACTGACATAATTTACCTGGGCCTGAACAAAGCCTTTGAAACTGTCCCGCACCACATCCTGGTCTCCAAGCTGGTGCAGTATGGGTTTGATGGATGGACCATTGAGTGGGTAAAGAACTGGCTTGATGGTTGCACCCAAAGGATGGCTGTCAATGGGTCCATGTCCAAGTGGAGGACAGTGACAAGTGGAGTCCCTCAGGGACCAGTCTTGTTCAACATCTTTGTGGGTGACATGGACAGTAGCATTGAGTGCACCCTCAGCAAGTTTGCTGATGACACCAAGCTGTGCGGTGCAACAGAAATGCTGGAGGGAAGGGATCCATCCAGAGGGACCTTGACAGGCTGGAGAGGTGGGCCCATGACAACCGCATGAGGTTCAACAAGACCAAGTGCAAGGTCCTGCATCTGGGTTGGGACAATCCCAAGAACTGATATAGGCTGGACAGTGACTGGCTTGAGAGTAGCCCTGAAGAAAAGGACTTGGGGGTGCTAGTGGATGAGAAGCTCAACATGAGCCACCAGTGTGCACTTGCAGCCCAGAAAGCCAATCAGATCCTGGGCTGCATCAAGAGAAGTGTGGCCAGCAGGTCAAGGGAGGTGATTCTCCCCCTCTACTCCACTCTGGTGAGACCCCACCTGGAGTACTGCATCCAGTTCTGGAGCTCCTTTTACAGGAAGGATCTGGATGTGCTGGAGCGTGTCCAGAGAAGGGCCACAAGGATGATTAGAGGGCTGGAGCACCTCTTCTATGGGGACAGACTGAGAGAGTTGGGGCTATTCAGTCTGAAGAAGAGAAGGCTCTGAGGAGACCTTATTGTGGCCTTCCAGTAACTGAAGAGGGCCTCCAAGAAAGCTGGGGAGGGAGTTTTTAGGGTGTCAGGTAATGATAGGACTAGGAGGAATGGAACAAAACCAGAAATGGCTAAAATCAGATTGGATATTTGGAAGAAGTTCTTCACCATGAGAGTGGTGAGACACTGGAACAGGTTGCCCAGGGAGGTGGTGGAAGCCTCATCCCTGGAGGTTTTTAAGGCCAGGCTGGATGTGGTTTTGAGCAACTTGATCTAGTGTGAGGAGTCCCTATCCATGGCAGGGGGGTTGGAACTAGATGATCCTTGAGTTCCCTTCCAACCCTAACAATTCTGTGATTCTGTGATTCTATGCTCTGCTATTACTCCTTTTTAAACCACATAGGATAAGTGGGGTATAAAATATGGCATAGTTCTGCCCTCCCATAAATCCATGGTAACATCTAACCTACCTTCAAGAAGAGTTTATGGAAGCCACACAAAATATCTATGAGAGCTTTACCTGCAAGGGATTTTACTTGAACATCACAGCATCTATCAAAAAGGAGTATTTTGTAATAGAATCTGCAGTCCTGAGTTAGCTGTTTGTTTCCTTACAAATTTTGCAGGAAAAAGTGGAATCTAAACAGACATGCTGAGTAAGGAAGCAATTTGGGAAGTACTGAGATTGAGCATATTTCCTAAACTTCCTTAGACTGTGACTTATTTTTAAATTAGAAGAGATGCCTTCTTCCACTTGGGATTCATGGTTCTAAAACTCTGAGTTTCAACATTTTACTCCCTAGTGGAAGGGTTTCCTTTTCTAGCTTTTGGATAATAAAGGGCCTGAGAATTGCACATCTAGTTTTCTTTACTACGCAGAACTATGATCTCCCACCTCCCAAAGGAGTGCTTGTTCTCCCCAGACAGATCTTTCCCAGATAATTAAGTAATCACTGCAATAGACAGAAAGTGAGAAATACTTGATAGTCAACCCCTCTCCTCCCCCCCTCCCCAAGAAAGAAGCTGGGTTCCAGTTCGTGAACCAGTGTATGTATTTAATACTAAGTAATCATTACAGCAGTGACTGGAATCCAGATCTCCTTTTTTCCCAGGTGACTGCCTTAAGTACCAGACTCTTTCTGTCTTCTGAGAAGCTTGTTCTTTCACTAGCTTAATGAATATTTAATCACTCTCTGTGAAGTGGAACATCACATCTTGCAAGGAGAGGCTGTGAGCAGCCAGCCCCAGATAATCTAGTAGCCTGGTGCTTAGAACATTTTGGTGAGAGATGCAATTTCAAATCTCCAGCAAAACAGAACTAACTGAATCAGAATTTTCTACCTTAAATGAAAAATAACTTCAGACTTAACTTAAAGCATGTGCTCTATTCTACTTTTATGCAACAAATTCTGAAGGACTTGGCATCCCCCTTTATCTACAAGGATACAGAACTCTACAAGGTGTATCAAGAGTTAAACCTACTCCTATCATATTGCATATACAATAATGTGTTTGATCAAATAAAATCCAAAGACTGCATAGGTATATTCTACATGTATGGTGGGTCAGGATTTAGACAGTTATCAGATTGTCCAGAAGCAGATTTTAAGCTCTTGGATAATTTTACTAATGAAACACTGGCTGCTTGGGCATGGACTCAATGAAGTACACCATCTCCTAATTCTTTTTTAGGAGTTAGGAAAACTAGGAGCATTAATTAGGCAGTCACATACTGCCTAAATCAGGTGCTTAGGCTTTCTAATTGATTAGTGAAGAGAGCTGGGCACCAAAGAGCAGTTCAGAGAATTTACCTGCTGAGAGCAGACTTATTTAGGTAGCTGCTACAAAACATTAGCCACAGAATATAGACATATCACTGTCTCTGTCTGAAGTTCAGGCATTAACATTAGGAGCTTAATCCACTTCCACAGGCATCTAAAGCTGTATGAGATAGCACAGGCTTGCCCTCCCTCCCTTTAGCTGACACTCTTCTAGATGACACTCCAGAAGAACTTACACCTTACATAGTTTCTGTGTCATGTCCACAAGCTCCATAGACAGGTAAACCTAGGGTATTTGAAATAGCATTACAAGCTTATGCATGGACAACTGATTCAAATCTTAACACCAGACTGTGGCAATGCAAGTTTAGGAGTCTGCATGTATGTGTATACTAGTAGGATAATTATCTGACTTAATGGACATCACAGATATAATCTCTACATGAGACCATGGGTGTCCCTTTGGAACCATATAATATTCAAGATCTCCTGTCTAGAACAAACTAGAGTATTCAAAACAGCACTTGGAGACAACAAATGGAGTACTGAGTCTAGCCTTCAGCCAATATAGACAGCAGAGCCAAGAAAAGTATTTACACAAGCAAACACAGCAAGAATCCAGTGTACTTAGCTGAGGATAACCTATTGGAAGTGCAGGCATTGTGTAATAGTGATGGCTGGAATCAGTTAGATTGGAATAACATCTCAGAACAAATATTTGTGGGACCAGAGGGAGGGCAAATCTAAGCAAGTATGTATGACTCTAGCCTCGGGGCTAGGTTTTTCTACTGGAGGGAAACTGAGAAAGTGAATTAGGAAATGTTTTTAGGAAAATGTACTTTATTCTTGGGGTGTAATATAGGAAAATGTATATTTTATTCTATTTAATTTGAGTACAATTCATACCAAAGAAGAGATGACTCTGAAGAATTCCCAATAAGCAGCCCACCTATACCAGCATTTCTTTGCATCCCAATAACCAATGACCAATTCTACACAGTTGTCCATCTTGAACAGGAGAGAACACAAGGACTTTAATCCCTGCTGATGTGATGGAGTAATAAACAGGATATACCTTGGGAATATCCTTGAGGTTCAACACATCTCAAATTGCAGAAGGTCCTGAACTCAAACTTTGAACAAGTATCCTAATGATAAGGATTTTTTTTTTTTTTTAGATAAAACAGCAGGATTGACTCCAGTTGTGTTTTAATAGCTTTACTTGGCACGTGTAAGCCATTAAGTTCCTTGTTTAGATGGTATGATATCAATATGTTATTAACTTTGTAGCCAGAGATCTGTTGATTTATGATCTTAAATTGTAATACTGTTATCTAACTTGGCAATGAAGTTCAGAGGATGAATAGAAGTTAGAAACTTAAATATTATGAGGGTTGAACTGGCAGCTGAAAAGAAAAGTAGCATTTTATGGGTCTCAGAGGTAAAATTCAGCTCACCTAACTTTATTCCTACAGCTTAAATGCCCATGACTAGGCCAGCCACTCTAGATTTCATCACTGACAAAGGCAACTTCAAGGGTGCAAGTCCTCTCCATAAAATCTAAAGTAGGACAGAGAGGGACTCCTTTTCCTAAATGCAGTGCCAAGTGCCATTCTAGATACAGCAAGATATCATGACTGATATCAGCTGTAATTTGGTAAGTCCAGTATGTATGTCCTGCTTTCTACCTGCTAGTCCAACACACTATACAGATATCACGGTTACCCTACCACCATCAATGGCATTTGGCATCTCTGTAAGAAAAGCAGCTAAGCCCTTTGAGTTTCCTGATCCAATGAACAGAATAATTTGTCACTATTCTGAGGCTTCCACACTGCCACTTGTGAAAGACTTTTGGAGGTCTGGAACAGCAACATCTTTAGCAGTATCAATTAACATGGCTGAGGAAGGACCATTCTTAAAAAAAAAAAAAAAAGCTATCTCTATTTATAGAATAGAATAGAATAGAATAGAATAGAATAGAATAGAATAGAATAGAATAGAATAGAATAGGATAGAATAGACCAGGTTAGAAGAGACCTTCAAGATCATCACGTCCAACCCATCATCCAACACCCTCTCAAGCACCCTATCAAGTCTCCCCCTAAACACCTCCAATGATGGTGACTCCACCACCTCCCCAGGCAGCCCATTCCAATAGGCAATCACTCTCCCTCCATAGAACTTCTTCCTAACATCCAGTCTGAACCCCCCTGGTGCAGCTTGAGACTGTGTCCTCTTGTTCTGGTGCTGATTGCCTGGGAGAAGAGACCAGACCCTGCCTGTCTACAATCTCCTTTCAGGCAGCTGTAGAGAGCAAGAAGGTCACCCCTGAGCCTTCTCTTCTCCAGGCTAAGCAACCCCAGCTCCCTCAACCTCTCCTCATAGGGCTTGTGTTCCATACCCCTCACCGACTTTGTTGCCCTTCTCTGAACACGCTCCAGCAAGACAACATCCTTCCTAAACTGAGGGCCCAGAACTGGACACAGGACTCAAGGTGTGGCCTAACCAGTTTAAACCATTTTACAGTTAAACATTAAAAATCTGGTTCTTCAATCATTTTGAAATAAACTACCATAAAATGATCTCTTAAAAGGGAAATAAAATCATCTGTATGCTCATTAAGTATTAATGTCAACCATATAAACACATAGTTTTACCTTAAGCAAACAATGTTGCACTTTTTGTGTGTGTGTGTATGAAATACACAATGTAATTATGGATAAACAACTACTGTAAATATTTTGCCACAAACTGGCTACAAAGTAGTATCTTTTAGGTATGTTTTGTTCTCATACCTTTAAATATAGGTAGAAATAAACATTTATATTATACACAACAGAGATACACAAAGGGACTTCAAAAATAAATAGTCCAAAGTTAAGGTTTCTATGTTGGATCTTTCCTGTTCAGTATGATTTTTCACCATGCATGCAAAGTAAGATGAAAGATATCCCTTATTACTCTTTTCCTTGTTTTTAAAAGCATCATGTGTAAAACCACTGTGATGAGTAGGAACATGTTCCTGTTGTGAAACTTTGAGTCCTTCTTAAAGTGGCTTTCTCTGAAGATTTTTTCACTGGTTTTGTTCTTAAAACTTTTATCCATATGCATTAAATTTTTATTTTTCTTTTTTTTACAAACAGCACAATTCAACCAACAGTCGTTATCATTCTTGTTTTCAGCAGCAGTCTGTCACTGGTTAAGGAATGCTAACCTATAACTTCCACCCTCTCCACTCTCTCTGTTGCTTGAGTCTGACTACGGTAGGCTTTTCATTTTCGAGCAAGGCTTGATGAACTGGAAATCATCCCCAACAGAAGTAAATTTTGCCTTGACATTTTCTCCACTGAAGCTGTTTTAATGCTGTTCCTCTCCAAAAGGGACCTGTTCAAGACCCTGTACTACCTCTGCCTCCTGGAGCAGTATGAATGAATGCACGTGTATGTATATTGATATATACATAGAGTATATGTGTCCTACAATATAATCCTGACTGCATTTCTTATGGTTAGATAAATGTTGAAATCACATAAATATTTTACAAGAATGGAAGGATTACCTAAAAATGAAGAGAAATAGGTACCTCCAAGGAATGATTTAGCCATCCTATGTGACATATTTGTTCAGAGGTGGACTGGATTCCCAAGAGATGGTTACCTCTTTCCACCTCTATACAGGTTCAATGCCTACTTTTTGAATGTCTAAAGCCAGCCGAAGAGAATCTCACCCTAATTAACTTTTCTCACCCAAAGGGAGGTATCAGTACACAAAAGCAATTGTGTTCCTACACAAAGGGAATTGATGCTATCTCTGTAGCTATTGTATCGTTTTGAAGAGTAGTACTGCCCTCACACCCACTGTCTGTTGCTTCCTCACTACCTCCTCCTGAGAGCTACCTATTGTGGCTAACTATCTCGGCTACTTTCACTTTCCTAAGCACATGCATGCCAGGAAATCTCTAACTCTCAGGGCAAATGGTAAAGCACCATCCTGACCAGAACAATTGTCCTCATGCAGGCAGTGTGCATGTGACATAGAACTGCCCCTTGATTTAACCTAGACATTCTGCTGTGCTCATGCAACTTTATGAGAAGAAGGAGAGGAAGGGAAGGCAGACTGCTAAAATAACTGAAATGAGATGAGGGATGTCCTTTTGAGTCATTTCTAAGAGTAGGTGTGAATAACAAACATTTTAAAACATATAGTCTTACAAAATACATTTTTCTTCTAACTGCAGAAGGAACAGGACTCTTTTTATCCACCTTTTCTCTCCTCTTTCCCCTCCCCACAAAGCAAAGAAATCAAGCTGGACCTCTGATAAGGCAATGAAAACTTCCAGTACATCAAGCCAGAACCAATCTTCTGCCTATCTTCTGTTGTTCCTTTTGCACAAATGACTACAAAGTCATTTTCATGCTCACACGGTGCAACCAAAACAAAATCCTAAAGGAACAAACTCCCTATATCACCAAGCTCTTTTGAGACATACCTGAAAGAAATGTAGATCTGGGCCACAAAGGATGAAGTCAGGATGAACAGCTCTCCCAACTATTCCCAGCTGGATAACCAACTGAGTCTTTCTGTCTGTGCTAAAGCAAATAGAAAAGATAGGCACTTCCAGAGAGCTATTCAGCTCTGCCATCACAGTTGTCTGTCTTCAGGTGAAATACAATACAATACAATACAATACAATACAATACACGAGGTTGAGAGAGACCTTCAAGATCATCACGTCCAACCCATCAGCCAATCCATCCCACCTAAACAACTAAACCATGCAATGAATCTCCTTTCAGAAATTACTACTTCTCTAATCATGAATAGTAACAGAAATCTAACTGTTAGTTTAGACTAGGTAACTTGTCTCTTTTGTGATTAAAGGTAGGTGAGATAAAGGTACAGGACCTTTTTTTTTTGGTCACAAAATTCACTCTGTGATAACTAATAAATACAGAGCTGCCACCCAGGATGACAGATGTGCATATTAAATCAGTCAACACACAAATTCCATGAAATTCACATTTGAAACATTAATTACAACATATACCTTGGGGTCTTCCACCTGCAGATGACTTCGCAATGGTGGTAATCACGTTTGCTCTGATAGTAAATTACTTACAAAGTCATATATATACAAAGCGTTGTACAGAGTAGTGTCTAACCTGAAGGACACAGCACAGGACAAAGAACAGTAAAAAGATACAGGAAAAGGGATATATGGGATGACAGCAAATCCAGTGTTTCCTGTACAAAGAAGTGAGAGGTGGAACAAGAAGAATAAGCAGAGGCAAATGGAGTAAGCTATGCAGACAGACAAGATTAGGTGAAGGGACTGAAAGACAGACAGGGCTAGGAAGACATCTTCTTTATATCATATCTAGACAGTACCACAGAAACGTTTTCCTTGGGATCAGCAGGCATTCCAAGTCCATGCACAGCTTTCAAACTGAATATGGAGGAAAACATCAGCTTGGTGACATTGATTATTGCCCATTAGAGATTGTGTGGAGACCACCAAGCTCATTTCACTTCTGATTATGGAATGAACTAAAGCTGAGGTCCCCAAGGTGAGAAGCTAGGTTTTTATCCACTACACTAAAGTCATTTCTTTTTTTTCTGTTAAGCAACTGTGAAAGAAAAGATTCTGCAATGACTAGAAATGTACTGTAAATATCAGGGTTACTAAAAGTCACAGAGAAACCTTTCAAATAATGTTAAGAGGCAATAGAAAGTGTAATACAGCGAAATTGTATTGATGCAACAATCGTTAACCCTACACCTTCACTTTCATATATATTAAAGAAGCAGCTGACTGTATTTTTGTGATGTTCATTGGTTTTATCCCACCAAAACTGTTTGGCAGGTTGGCACATACACTGTATGTGAGTATACATATGCATATGTGTGCCCATCTCTCTGTTTAAGCATGCGTGTTTGGAAATATGTTTAATACTTTCAGTTCTTCTTGTTACAAATACTATTCTTCTTGATACAATAGTATTCAAATATTTTATATATGCACTCTTAAAGATCCCTTAGAGTTGCTCAGTCATTTTAACCCAGATTCTGCCACTTTAACAGCTGCTAAGGCAAATAACTTCATGTACTCACAACAAAATTTCTTAAGGCTTTCAGTGAATGAGTTAAATGTCAATCTGACTCAAACTGCTACTTTCACAGATCACTGTGAACTACTATTTGTATTCTCAGTCTTATGCAGAGAATGCTCTCACTCCTGTCTCTCAAATATTCTGTGGCATGTCCTATCCTTTATAGATGAACCCTTGTAAAGCTAGAGATTGTTGCAATACCTGACTCCATTATCCATATAAACCAGCAACTATTCACATCATTTTTGAACAATGATTTGATATCCTATATACTGGACAGGCAATTTTAACTGGAAAACTGGCAAGGGGTAATGAAAGAAGTAATCAGGAAACAAGTAACTGTGAGTCATTAGGATGGTTAAGAAAAAATACACGGAAAACAAGTAACTGAAAAAGCAAGGGTAAAATAAAACAGTAATGATGATTTATAGTAAGGTACTCTGAGACATGACAGAAGTCTCAGTACACCAAAAGGAAAATCTTGTTTGCTCAAATTATTTGTTTCTTCTGTCTAATGAATGTAATTCTAATATACAAGTGATAACACTGGCATTTCTTTGAAATGTTGATTCAGTTTAATTATGAAAATCACCAAGGTATTTTCTGGCTGCTGCATCACTCCCTGTACTAAGATTAATCACATCAACATCATTCATTTAATCTTCAAAGAGGAAGCAGTTGTCCACAAAAGCCTTCAAATAGCTTCATTAGTGCAATTTTTCAGACTCAAACACTTAGCTGGCAGCATATGATTGAGAGTAAGGAAGGTCATTATATTCATCTGTTTCCTAATGCAGTTTATTTATTTTTTTTTTATGTTTCCACATAATTTTTTGTGGATAAGTATAAGCTCCCCATTCTCGTCTTTTGTTTTGGGCAGCTAAGCCATATGCAGCTCAAATACTGACAGAATAGTTTGTGGCTAATATGATTTACTCAGTTTGTGATGGGATGAATTCGAGACAGAATATGCCTCTCTCCCGAGCAGCACTGATTTAACATACAGATTGTTTTTGTCACCAATCACGAGCACAAAAGACCTGAAGATGTGTTTACTTAAACATGCAAACAGGGTTAAAAAGGTGAGACACTGAGCAACGTGTCTAATGTTTTCAATGACAGACTGAGACCTATTAACAATGTTTTAGAGAATAAAAGTAAGTCAAACCTCCCCGAATTATTAATATTTAATTACATGCTAAGAGCATCATCCTCTTCAGTCTCCCATGGATGCTGAAAAGACCTTTTCTCGCTTCATATTACTTTAAAACTTCTCTAGCATAACCCTGTGCTTTTTTAAAAAATTACAATACACAATGTCCAATTCATTGACACTGTGGCACAGACTCTGAACAGTTTGGGGTTTGGTTTGGGTTTTTTAATAGAGAATTGCAAACCAACATAGTCACACTGAGCATGACAGCTCACTACCAAGATCACGACGACAGCCTGGCCAGACGCAATTATCTTACCTGCATAGCATTTAGCACTAAAAGAGCCACTGACAAAATTGATCTCGGTCCTGTTACCGAAAGCCAAAGCTGCCAGGTCCCGTTTTGAAGCTTTAAAAATCAAAGACTTTAATAAACTTTCTGCGAACGTGTTTGCCTGCAGCTGCCAGTGGGCTGTGCAAAAATCAGTCAGTCAGAAAAGGGAAAGCCTTGAGATGTCAGGCAGCAAAGGTAATTTTTTTCTTTTTTTTAATAAACTATTTGAATGAAATATGATTTTCCCTCTCTTTAATCTTAGGTGAGGTGAGGGGGGGAAAAATCAGTTTTATATTCAAAAAAAACCAAAACACCCAAACAAAACTTGGGCAAGAATTTACAAGAATGGATCCTTAGGCTCTGGTGAACTGCCATGATTGCAAACATGTCAATCACTCAGGGAGTACCCAAAAGAATCGAAAGATGTGTTTGAACCACAAAGGTATTTGTTTTGTTAACCACTGAATCCAGTGTAGGGACAGGAGTGTGGGATAATTCCATAGCTACAAAGCTTTATGCCTCAGCTGACACTGTATCACACCGAACTATTTTCACTCCTTCCCCTGGCTTACAATCAACGCGCATGCTCCATCCTCGGTTCACAGAGCTAGCTAAAATCAATTGCTATATGAAAGCACAGCATCAAACATAGACTCCATGTGGCTCTCAATCTAACCACTCAAACAGTGTATAGATGAGGCTTTTATAATCAAGGGTCTCCTGCACAAGCAAGGATTTTCTTTGTGCTTGTACTTCAAGAAAAAAAAAAAGAAAGAAAGAAAAATCAATATTCTCAAAAGCAGTTCTATTAGCTAATACCCCACTTGCCCTTCTTTGTAGATAAGACTTCCTCAACTCCAGTACAGGATGAAAAACATCAGCTGGTGTAATATTTATTCATGGCAAAGAAAATTAAGGCATATCACAAGATGAGCTTACATACAGGATGCAGTCTGTGAGCCTATCTATAAAACCCAATGGACTATTTTTCTCCTTGTGAGCTCTTGGGCTATAGAAGACTCATGCTGAGGGACTCCTCACTCTTGACAAGAGATTGAACAATAGTCATGGAAATCATTTCTTTTAGGGCAGAGGTCAGGGTCTGATAATGGACTAACATAGCAGGAAAGTCGCAGCAGATGGAATAGTTACCATAGCCAAAGTGACATAGGAGCCACAAGAGCCTGTCTCCACTGGAATTTATAAGGCATTTGTCACCTGGATGTTTTAAGCTGTATTGATATTTCATCCTTAGTTCAAAGTGTTGGACTCCATACATCCATACATTGCCATTCCAATATGCCAGGACTTTCCCTGTAAGAGTTGATGCCTTTGGTGGAGGATTTTCTTAAGACAGAGAGCAAGTTCGAGGTTGGAGAACTTGCACTTTTTAAAACCTTTCCACTAGTTCCTTCCAGATCTTGTCACTGGATCTCAGTAGTAAGATGTCACGGGATTTCAAGCTGTGAACAACAGAGGGAGTGACCAGGCTCATCCTGCAATTAGTCCCACTTCACTAGAATACTTAGAAATTGTTACGCAAAGTAAGCTTATTTCTGCTTCTATCTTCTCTCTGCAGGACATAGCGGGGGACACATAAAGGGGGGGACATAGAGTGGGGAAGTAACTGAGTTTGCACTTTTAAACAGAAGTCCAGCCTGATCTAGGGTAGAATGGCAAACATGATCCTTGAACCCTAACTGAAACTATGAAACTATGAAACTAAGAAGTGCATATCCTTGGAATCATTCCAGTTCAGTAGTAAAATCAGTATGTTTCTAATAATTTACACTTAAAGGACTGTAGTCCTTGGGTAACATTTAGGCTCCATCATTCACTCCTTTTTATTCAGATAGTGTTATCCTCAGGAGTCCCAAAACTTCTTGGTCTGAATCAGGCCTTTATAGAAGGAAAATTCTTTGAACAGGTCTTGCTGTGACAAATGTGGATATTATATGCTACGGTTCTTTACTGTTCTTCTCAAATCTCAATTTCCCTAATTACACACTACTGCTCTGAAGACTATTAATTATATAACGAGTCTAACCAAGATATATGCTGCAAGTACCGCTTCAGTTATTAGGCAAAGATATGAAAATAAAGCTAATCACAGGGATAGCATTTTCAATTACTCTGCCTCACACCATCCATTTACAAGGCATTAATTTACATCCATTGCTTTTAATTTTAACAACAAATGAACTTTTGTAGCTAAAGTGGGAACAGATTATTGAGTAACGGGCGACATACAGGGTGAATGAAGAATCAAGTTAGGATGTATTTGTATCTGAAAAGTAAGAGAGAAATAATCTGTAACCCATAAGGGCAACAATGAATACAATATATTTAGATCACTGCTGAAAACAAATTGGGATTCACCCCTACAAGGGTCATGCTCTGCCTTTTTTTGTATTAACAATACACAAGTTTTCAATCAAACTGGTACTAAGTGAAAAACCTTCTTCACAGAGCATGAAGAAGTAGAGATTCACCTTTCTGACCACCTCCTTTCCTGTCTTCTATATATCCTCATAAAATATTTACTCTGCTTCTGAATGACCACTCTGATTATCCTTAGACTCCTTTTCAGATTCCCTGATGATGTCATGGAAATGTTAAACCCATTATGCTAAGCTAGGACCTCCATCTACTGTGACCTCTTGCCACTAGCTTCTAAGGACAGCATGATACTTTTAGATAAAAGTTGGTCTTCCTTCTAGTCCCCAATAGATGGGCTGATAATACAACAGCACTTCCATCAACACCAATAAAATTTAATCAAGGCCATATAAAAAGTGCAAAGCATTTTATGTTTACAATACAGTGATTAAAATTTCTATTAAAAGGCACAATTATCTTCCATTGGAAAATATGCATTTCTATAATTTCATGGGTCCACCCCACAGGTAATACATGCCATTCCTTTTCATTAAGCTATTAGAGAAGTGATTAGTGACTAGCACCTTGCTCTAATTATCTTTAATGTAGTGTTTCAAATTGATCATGCATAATGCAATTAGAAATCATAATTAAATTAATTTATATTGATTTAAGCCTTTATAAGTTGTTAATAACTATAGCCCATTACATTAATTCCTAGAAGCCAACACAACATTTTCAATATGCTGAAATAGTTCGCTTTTTTTCTTCCCTTTCTTGTGTCTGGCACTTGGTTGGGGTATCCACAGGGAGTGACTGTAGGGGACGCTGTCTGCCTAACGGCCCCGAAGGCGGTGGACTTTCTCTGTCCATCCGTGGCCTGTCGTGGTCCCGTCCCAAGTGGGTGCCAGGGGAGAGCACGGGGAGCTGGCTTTAATGTGTGAATAATGACCGCTGTCCGGGCTGGCAGCGGCCGCACGTATTTCCATGGAGACGGAAAGACCCCGTCGGCAGCCCAGGGGGAAAACTGGGGAACGGCAGCCAAAAAAAGCGAGGTAAGGTGCCCGTGGCCCGGCGGCTCCCGTGGTGCTCCGCAGGGGGACCCGGCAGGAAGGGCCCGGGGCACGGTAGGTCCTGCGGAGAGGGGGAGTGCCTCGGCTCCCGGGGGCTGGTATCCGGGCTAAAACCGACACCCCGCCCGAAGAAAGGCTCCCAAATCTCTTCGCTCTTGACACTGACTTTATACCCTCCCAGCCCTCCCGCCCCCATCTCCGCTCTTTTCACAAATCAAAAAAAAGCTCTCTTGAAGGTTATTTCCCCCCCACTCCAACTTAAGCTGTGAGGGCGGCCCCCTTTCGAAAAAAATAGATCGAGGCAAAAAGCCCCCCGAATGTGGCATGGCACGGACTAGCGAGCACTCGCAAGCGAGTGTGCTTCCAACCCCCCACCATTGTCTGACACCTTCCAGTCAGAAACGGGTAGTTCAGGGTCAAAAGAAGTTTCCCTGTGAGAAAGATGCCAGGCTATAATCAAATCTTACAGCGGGGGGTTAGCAAATCATTTAATAAAACAATTTATGCTTAAATAATATTTCTTTTAAAATAAAATCGGGTTTTGCAAATCAGGATTTGATTTGAGCGGCATGAATTCTATTATAAGTACGATTTAATCACGGGGTATTTAAAATAGACATTTCCATCTAAAATCCAATCAGAAATCAACACAGTACCTCCAGGCATTAAGATGATCATCTCCATTTTGCATTTGTAAACTGGTAGAAATAAATGTGGCTTGTGGATACCAAGAGGTCAAGTACGGCTGCTCAAATATTTTTCTTACAAAATGACGGATTTATTAGACAAATAAGTAGCCCGGCTGATGCAAAACCCCCAGTGATTGAATTTTGACGTTGAGTCAACAACAACTCGAACTACATCAGTGCTCCAAGATTTAGTTATGATGGTAGAGATTACTGAACAAATAGGAGGCAGAAATGAATACAGATTTCCTAGGATCTGCCCCTGGCACCCTCTTCTTGACATTCCCCTCCATATGCTATCCCTATTCACTGCGTATTCTAATTAAAGGACCGGGCTATGTCTTCTAATTTTACAAGAACTTTTAAATAATTAGTCTGGTGTGTGTTAAAAGGGAAAGCTTCAGACATAAGGGGATTTCAGTCCCTTTAGGATCTCTCCCCGGCTTTGCAGAAGAGTGGAAAACGCCTCTGATTTGGTTGCAGAAAGACGTGATCCCTGGTCAGACTGCCGTGTACAAACACGGGCGCCCTCGGTTCATTTGCAGCCCATTCGAAGAGGGTAGTTGGGGGGGGGGGGGGTTTGGGATTTGGTGCGAGGTTTTAATTTATAGCATGCCTGGGAAAATCTGTCCATGGATCCCAGTCACCTGTGAAACAAGGCTGGACTGCAGTCTGCACAGCCTCGACAGCGGGTTTTTTTCAAGCTGAGCCTGCCCTCTCCCTCCTTTTCCCCTCCCTCTCGCCTTTCCCCACTTGCCCATCCTACAGGTGCATGTACCTAGGAGAGTTCCCAGGTCGGCGAGGAGTTAGGCTTGTGTTGGAGAGCCTACGTGAGCGGTGGGAAAGCGATGTTATTCTTGCTTCGTTTCTTTAGCGCTTTGGAGCGTTACTTTTACTTGCTAATCACGAAGGGGCGCTTAAATAATTGAGAGTACGTTTAAGCATAAAACAGTCAGTTTCTAATCTTTTCAGGGGAAAAGGGACTAATCTGCACCTGCTGTGAGAGCCCTTTTTTTATTTATTCTGTATATTACTTCCACTCCAAGCTGGACCTGATGGCTCCAATTACAGTTGAGCCTTGTGGAATCCATACCTTCCCTTTCGCAGCCCCTGTCTGTGCTCCCCTCTTCTCCACAGATATAAACTTTTCCTTGAAAGAGAAGGAGTAGGGGGGAGGGAATTTTAGCAGACGCCATTTAGTTGAGTGGTTTGTTTGTTGGTTTGTTTGTTCTTTTTCAATATAAATTCTTCAGAATTCCCCGGATCTCCAAATCTGCCTTCTTTCTACTGCCTCGACCTTACCGCATGCATATTTGTACGAAGGGGGAAAAGAGAGAGAGAGAGAAGCATACAGTAACTGCCACCATGATCTGGATTATAATTTTAATAGGGAGGATGGATTTTCTCCTATTTAGTATTTGGGAATAAATTGTTTAATAAACCTTTCTCCTGTTCCTTATTTTCACTGATGAGTTTTTACACTCGGTAGAGGCTTCTCAGAGTATTGCCAGAGTTAATTCCAGATTTATATTTCTGTAACCTACTTAGGATGCAAAAAGAAAAAAAAAATCCTGTCAAATTAAAGTGAGTCCTCCTGTCTTGCCTGCTCCCAGCAAATAACTTGCAGCACCTAATAAATCCAGATGGAGTTCCTCATATAGCCCAGTGCAGAAATAATTATTGTCCTGGCTTGTTTCATGTCAGAGGCCTCTTCGGCTCATCTGTCATGAAACCAATTTCACTTTATTTACATCCATTTGCTAGTTTAATTACTGTGCTGATGAATAGCCTGAAGGAATTAAGTTACGAGTCTTTGGAAACCTAAAACGACAGATATATGGGTTACCTTTTAAATGGAGGAAGAAAATGATGGGTGGCATGGGCACCAAAATTTAAAGGTAATAAGAGCCTTTCCCTAGCTAGGTGGAAATGCAGAACCAACCGACCCAGCCCATGCATTTACCTCTATCTTGATGTAAAGTATAGATTAGAAAGGCTTGAGTATTTTTTTTGCAAGTTAAACACAATGTGTATTAAAGCAAAGGTTCCAGAAGACGGGTGACAGCTTTAGATCTATGCACAGAATGCATTCACTATTTTTCCAGCCGTAGAAAGGGGAAAAAAGGTCGGGGGGGGGGTGGGGGGGTGGGGGGGGGGGTGAGGAGAGGAATGGAGCGGAGGGGGGGAGGAATGGAGCAGGGCGGGGGGAGGGGAGGAGAAGAGAAGTCTATCTTAAAAGACTGGCTCCAACTCAGCCTATGCACTGTAGCACGCATTCCAGAAATTCTCAAGCACTTCTTGCCTCTGACTTGTCTCTCCTTGTTGCACTGTACCAACAGAGGGAATTACAACCAACTAAAGGACCTTGTGCTCTTTATCTAAGCCTATAATAAGCAGAATTTTACCCTGTGTTCCGTGTCCCAGATCTAGCCCATGTCCTTCCATGTGTTTCTCAGACACTTCCAGTACATAAGCACATGCCTCTCGGCCTGGAGATCAGGGGTGGGGAATCTGCCCAGTCCACCCACATTCTCCTTATGAAGGGACTCTGCTGCAGGGTCCTGGCTCACCAAAATTGTCCTGTCCTCCCCCTCCTCTGCCACACAGGAACTTTTCTGAGCTGCTTTAGCACTTTAGAATAATCTAGAATTTCAAAACTTCATGTGGAATGTGCCTGAGTAAAACGTTAAAAAAAAATCAACAACACAAACCCAAACCACAACAGTCTCAGCATTAGGCTTAGGGGGGTTGATAGACCAGGATGTACCCCAGCATGTCACCTATGGACTGGCCAAGAGGCTCCAGGAGAATTTCATGTGAGTGTGTCCATTCTAACTCTGAAGAGAAATCCCCCCAAAACAACCCATCTTCCAAGCAGAGAGCAGAAGCTTGACTTGAGAGCCCGTGCATCTTCTCAGATGCTAAGCCTTGGCATTGGGTACATCAGGACATCTTTGTTTGCCTGAACTGCAGAAGACTGAGTGGGCACTCTGGGTCCACTTTGAGAGCTGAGTGAAAAATACACGTACTGCTCTCTTACACAGAATACTCCCACTCCTGATATTTTTGTGTATCTCGCAGGTTTAGCCGCTGTGGGACAAACTTCCCATGAAGAAATGACATGCTGCAATAGGGCACGTGTCAAAGTGGTAAGGACAATCAAAGTTCTAGATGTGTGTAGGGGAGGTGATCCTTGGCCCGCTAGAAAAAGCCTTCCCTTCAGACACATCCTCCTCAAGAAGGAGGCTGAAGGGGAGGACAGAGATCCCCTTTGTCAAGAAAGTCGAGCAGCACTTTATACCCAAATCCTTTGCCGGGGGAAACGTGACATATTTTTCCCCTTCTCTCTCAAATCTTGCTATCGGCTGATCTGAGCCGGTTACACCAGAGTGTAAAAGAGAGGATCAAAAGAGAGTTACAGCTGTGTGTCCGAGGTACTTCGGGTCTTTAGAACTGAGAGAAATGAAAGGAGAAAGTATACAGCAAAATAGGGTGGGGTATTAAAAGCTCCCTTCCACTCCCCCTCCCCCCGCCTCTCTCCTCTTCCTTCTCTCCCTCTTTGATTAATAGATCCATGTGGCTAACGGCCTGACATATGGTGTGCGAAGCAGCTTGAGATGGTACCTCAGGCATACCCTGCGGCCATTAACATATTACAGGCTTCTGTGCAGACAGCCAGCCCTCTCCCCGCGCCCCGCGGCCCCGCCGGAGCTCTCCGCGGTGCTGAAGCGCCCCCGCGGTGCCTCCCCCCCCCCCGCCATGCTCCTCCTGCGCGCAGCCCCCTGCTCTGCCTGCGCTCATTCGCCTGCTCCAACTGCGCGCATCCTGCAGCTCTTCCTGCGCGCAAGCGTGCCAGCCCGCGCCGCATCTCCTCCGCCGTGAGAAGAGTTCAAAAAGCAGGCGTGCCAGCACAGACATGGATTTGAAAGTCCTGCGCCGCTTTCAAGCCACATCAACATCAGTACTAGTCCCTAAAATAGGGATTTCTCTCGCATGTCTTTTTTTTTTAATGTATTTAATAAACCTGCGTTACAAAGAACACAAAAATTGCCGTGTGTGGAAACCGGCTGCGTTCAAACTGCAGTGCCAGTCTGCAGAGCAGAAAAGACAGGTTTCTGCCAATAACCCCAAAGTTAGGAAACTCGCAGCTGTAGCACATGGCAGAGATTTGTTTAATCCATTTCAAGGGTTCTGACAGATACATAAATCACTCCCTGTGCTTTGCCGTTTAGTCTCCTGTAGACAACTGCCCTAGCTCTTTTGAACTTTGTTCTGGGTGTTTTGTTGGGAAATAACTGCTAACACTAGATTAGTTTCAGGTAGCTTCATCTTCTGATTTCAGGAAAATAGTGTTAATAAGGAGCTTTGATGTTGTTTTACTTGCAGACTGTATGCCTTAAGGGCAGAAAAACGCATAAAGGTAGCCGGGAAAGTAAATTGCCAGAAGCGAAGAGCCACCCTCCCTTTCAAAATCCTGTAAGTACTCCTCTCTCCTACATCAAACTGATCCTATGCAGAGCAGCGCTGTTCGATTTGAGATTTCTCCTGGCTTTTGCAAACATCTCTCATCTCAATGCACACACGACAATGTGTGAGCCTGTGTTTCTGTGTGCGTGCTCTGGTATTACCAGTCGTTAGTGAAACTGAAGATTATAGAGGGAAATACGATAGGATCATTGCAATAACTGCTTCTATTATTTTTTTCATTATTATATTATTTTGGTTTTCCCTAATAAGAATATAAAATCCCGGGGAGTGGAAGAACCCCGATACAAGGTGAGTAGAGAAACGTAGACCTCCGCCATGCCAAAGCAGTCCAGACTAAAAGTTTCGAGTACTGCACATTTGGGATCTTTCTATCTATTCTGCCAGTAGCCTCCTCTGCTCTTTCGGGAGCCCAGCACATCAGCATGGCATATTTCCTCTCACACAATCAATACATTTTACATAACACGAGTGTCTCTCACACACTTCGCTCTTCTCTTACTCTCTTTTTGTTTGCCTTTCCGCAGGAGGACGAGGTTTCTACACGGAGCTTTTAAAAAATTAGTGCCGACTATGTAGAATCTCAAAAGCAAGCCATGCGCGGTAGCTGGTGCTAGTCACCGCTTCCTCAGGTCAGGAATTTCGCTGGAGCCCACCGCCACAGCAATCTTTCAAGCATGCGGTTCGGTTTCAGACAGACACAGCTTGCCTCTTTCCAGTCTCTCCTCTTTCACCCCCACCCTCCCACCCCCTTCTATTCTTCTTACAGCAGTGCTTTAATAAAGTCACATAAGTGATTGAAATTAACATAAATCATTATTAGTTATTAGGATTTGCTCTAAATTACTCTGTGAATATAACACCAAACCCCATCTGCCACTCCTGCTCTAGCAGCAATAGATTGCAGATAAAATAAATGTCCTTACCCCATTAGAATGTTCCTGTCTCTGTAGCCAAAAGCCAAACAAAAGCAATAAATACAGAGCTTTTTTCTCTCCACTATTCAGCTGTGACTGTTTTCATCAGCTCTTCCTCTAGAAAAGCTCGATAGCTGCCTGAAAATATTGCATTTTATATCACCAAAGGGCGATTAATATTGCATTAACTGTATTTAACATTTTTTAAGCGCGAGTAATCTGAAATGAGTAAGTTTCTGTTACTAAATACAGGGGATGTCAGAGCTGGTGAAAACAGCTTAAAATATCTGTATAAACAGATTATTTGTTTCATAGTTTGTATTTTTATAATGTTATGGTATAGTGTACTGTGTTTGAAGTAGAAGAAGCCATGCTAATGGTCTGTTTAAAGTATTCTGACACTGTCTGGAGACATCCAAGTCTCTGCCTTCATTAAATGTTTATTGTCAACACTTCAGTGAAAAAAGTCTTGTGTAAGTGAATTTCCACTGCTGGATGCTGTCAACACTTTGTTTTATTCTGATACGCGTGTACAAAAGTTTGTATACATTATGCTGAAGTGAAGAGAGGCAGAGATTTAGTGAGCTATAATTAGTTACCAGCAAACTTTTGTTAGTAATTCGGTTTACATAATGACCATAATCAAGGGCTAAGTCAGGTATATCCACGCCTTGTCTTTACACGCAGGCTGTAAAAAGACGTATTCACGTTGACACGCTTTCCTTTGCAAGGAATATATTTCTTTAAAATAAAATTTAAAACAAAACAAACAAACAAAAAAAATATCCAGACCCCCCCCAGCTTTTACATATTTTAGCTCTGTCTTACACTTTTAAGCTGCTTTCTTTTTTCCAGGCGATGGATGCGCACATCCCGCTCCTCACCCCGGTGTCTGCAGCAGAAGCCGTGCGCCCGGGCCTCCTGCTGTCGAGGCCGGGCCGGGGGCGGCTTGTCCCCGCACCGAGAGTACCCCCGTGAGGCATCCTCTGCCAGAGGGAGGGCCCCTCCACCTCCTCAACCGAGGAGGCTAATTTGAGACTTTTATGTCTCGCTTGCGAGAATCCATGGGAAGTTAAAATTCGTCTTCAAGTACCGGAGCAGTACGTCTTTTTTTTTCCCCTTTTTAAAAATAATTTATTTAATTTTTACATAAGGCCCTTTAAAAACTTGAGTCCTTGGCGTGATTAACGCCCTGTGACATCAGATTTTTCTAAAGTAATTCCACACTCTCTTCCCGATTTTTTAATTTTTCTAGAAAGAGGTGTTTAACAACTTTTCCTCCGGAGTTAGAGATGCTTTGGCACACTGAGGTGAGCAGGATGAAGGAGTTAAAATGCAGTTCAAAGGAGGACTCCCGCTTTCCCCAGAGGGGCTGTGACTCCGCGGAAATCCAGAGACCAATTTGGGAAGCAGATTTTGCATGCACAGCTGCCCCTTGACGATCAACCACGGCAAACTCCAGGGCAGGGTTTCGCTGGTGACATGCCCACAAATCCGCACCAGTGCAATTCACCGGGCTCCTCGGGGCCGTCTGCCCGCGGAAACTCCGCGCTGAGTTTGCCTTAAAGTTACGTTTTAAACCAGCAGGAGCAAAGCAATCCTGTTGGCGGCTTCGAGGGGGGGCGGGGGGTTGGTGTACTGGGGAGGGAGTGAGCACCTCGCAGCCTCCTCTGCACCCTGCGGAAGCAGTTCCCGAGCAGGAGCTACAGTGGTGGCCCCGCACCGATTACCGCTTCTGTCGGCAGTGGGAGGCAAAGGCAGGAAGTGCGCAGCAATGCCCGCGGGTCCCCGCCTAGCCCTTCTTGATCCTGCCTGTTCCCGGCTGTTGTTTCTCTGCCCGACTGCGGGGCTGTGGCCCGCCAGGACAAGAGCCACTTTCTGCTATTGCTGCTTCTTCAAAGATTTATACGTGACATCTTATTTTAAATTAACTTTTGAGCCCTGGATTTCATTCATCCATCCACGCAGCCACCCACCTACCGCCTATCTATCTGTCTTGCTATGATGAAAAAAGATTTGCTTGCAGTTTTACCACTTCGGTCCCATCTCTGGGACCGATATATTCAGCTGACCTATATCTTCATCTACTGCTTTTCTCCCAAAGTGAGCCTCCTTCAGGTGCGAAGGGGTTGCAAAGGAGGAAAAAGAAAATGCTTTCCAAAAGCGGAAGGGGAAGGAATGAAGGAGGGGTAGGGAGGAGACGGGGTGGGGGGGAGTTGTTCCTGCAGCACGCCTCCCATCAAGCTGTCTTGACAACAATTACTAAAGTTTTTAATTAGCCTCTTGTTATAATTCATTTTATTAATTTTCTAAATCTCAGTCCATGAATTATTAACGGCGGCTCCGTAATTGTGTTTGCAGGGGCGGACGTGTCGGCGGCGGCCCCGCCGAGCTGTGCCGCGGCTCTCCCTGCGTGGGTCCTCTCCGCGCCCCGGCTGGGGCAGCGACTGGGGTGGCAGCGGGGCCCCCGCCTTTTATCAACTCCTAAATAACGTAATTACCCATAATCAGACCCTCGTCTGGCAGGTGGAAACAGGTTCCCAAGCGGATTGGAATTCTGCTGCTGATCTTTTAAAAATCAATTAGGCTTTTCCTCCGCTTTGGAATCAGCAGGTAAATATAATAAAGCTTTAAAAGGGAAAAAAAAATACCGCCGGCTGAAAAGCGAGACATAAATAACTGGAGGGATTTAAAATCGTTTGGGAAATGCCAGAATAACACAGGGCAGTAGCGGCGGTACCAAGCTTTATGTGCTCGAGTCCGTCAGAGTTAAAATAATTATCTTTCGACAAATCTATCTCTCTTCGGAGGAAAGGGGTGACACAGGGAGGCGGGGAAGGAGGCACAGAAACCATAAAATCCGTGCTGCAGGACACTTCGTTCTTTTTCTGGGGAGCCTTTTTACTTGTTGAACCAGGACCGAATTAGGCTTAATATCACAGGAGAGTAAAAATCAATACGAGCGTGACAGTGGGTGTCTGTTATTCGCTTATGATGGCCTAATCTGAGTTGAAAGCAATCGGAGAGCAAGTGTTAAGCAGAAATTCTGGGATTCCGCATGGGTTTTGCGGATTTAGGACTGGGAAATAACATCAGGAGAGAGGCGAGATGCCTCGGGCGTGGAAAGAAAGACCATTCAGGGGACTGCAGTCCCGAAGAGTCGTCGGCCAGGGCCACAGATCCTGAACTGGCTGAAGTTCAGAAGCCGTCAGAAGTCCTCACCATACAGCGGTCTCAGCCTGTATCACAAAGGGGAGGGGGAAATCTACAAATTATTGGTCAAAACTTACACTCTGTATACAGGAAGTTGCACACCGTTAGGGAATAAATGCAAATATATATTTTACCTCTTGGTCTTTATTACTTCCCCCCCCCCAAGAGTAGAACAGGTATTAGTCCTTTATAAACACAAATGTAAACAGTGTTCTTTCTCTCTCTCTTTCTTTCTCTCTCTTTTGTCTTTCCTTCTTTCTTTCGTTCTTTCTTTCTTTCCCTCTCTCTCCTTCTCTCTTTCTTTTGATATTTTTAGTGAGGCATTTATTCAAAAAGCTTCATGAGTACTTCCTGGCTTTATGAACTATTCAGATTTATCCAACGGCAAAGAGGACATTCCAGTTTTGCACAGTTTCCTACCATGACAATTAGGAAACTCTGCAAAGCTTTTATTTTTACCATCTGTTTTATTAAGATTTTTTTTCCTTGTATTTGATAAGGATTGTGCTTATTACAAACCAAACTCCTTAACTTCTCAATACATACATCGGTCATTACTGTATAATACAAATGTGGTATCGCTTGCAACATTTCAATCATTTGGGGCAGATGGGGGGGGGGTGGGAGGAAAGAAAAAAAAAACATTTATAATTATTTTATTTGTTCATTCCTGACTCTCCAAAAATGATATCCGGTAATACTTTTCTATAAAATAATATTTTTACAAATGCATTTATTAAAAATTCTGATGACATTTCAAGTCAATAACAACAGAAACAAGTCAATTTCCAGTGGACGAGATCTATGTGTTTTGGTTTGGTTTGTTTTAAAAATACCTTTAGTGTTTATATTCTAACATCAGTAGTTGTTTAAAATCACAGCTTTTTGAATGTATTATTAGTTTCGGAACATCACGTGTCTTGGTTCACAGATTTACCGGCAAAATTAAAAAGATTTGGCTAAAATATGTCTACAGAAGAAATAATCCCAGCTATTAACTCTTTACATTTGGCATCTGATCTAGTCACAGGTCATCAGAAAATAGAAAGAGGTTCTTTGATCAGTTGAAGCAGTAGGTGGCATCCTATACGTTCCTAATGAACAATTGCATTTACAACATCAGGAGAGATCAGTTTAGGATTTTCATATTTATTAACCCAAAACAAAAATAAAGAATCTTGTTACATAATTAAGTGCAATTAGGCCAGTCGGAACAACATACAAACCTGAAACCACCCAAACTTTTCTTCTTTATACATATTTTGTAGGTGCATAATCCTTTCCAGCAAACTGAAAAGAAATACTTCGGAAGTCCTTCTTAAAATTTTACTTTGATTTATATTCTGCAGTTATAGAATAAACTTCAAGAAACACACGCAGCTAATATATAGTTAATTTTATTCAGAGCACCGATTTTCACATAAGAGCTATCTCAAAGTAATGATTTCTGGATTTAGCAGAAAAATACATCTCTCACTATTTTCTTTTTGGTAGAATTAGTTTTATCATCTAACGGCCATAACTTGAATTTACCAGCAGTATCTTGGAAATAATTTTTTTCTTCTTCTTCTTTTCTTTTCTTTTTTTTTTTTAATGCACCCAATAATAGTAACTATTCTGTTTCCACATTTGTTTTATTTGTAAGTATGCTGGGACGGATCTCCCTGTTGTATTTTGGCGTACAGAAATATTTCTGACAGAAATAAAAGTAATAAGGACAACCAAGGAGAAAGCTCAGCAAACATACATGGACAGGTAGATAATTCAGTGAGACAGTTCAGGATCCACATGTGGTTGCAGTTTGTAGCCTTTTCTCTTTTTTTTTTTTTTTTTTTTATCCTGTGCATTAAAGAAAATATTTACAATCCTCTTTTTCATCTTTCCCCCCCCCACTCTTTTTTTTTTGTCTTTTAAATCTAAATACAAGAACGTGACAAGAATGTTTGTGTTTTCAGTGAAAACAGGCAGTTAAACTGTGAAATTACACCATCCACAAAAGATTCTACCAGAAGCTAGTCTATTTAGTGCCCAGTTTCAAAATGCATAGAATGTTTGCGCTGCAAACAATGAGACACAAAATAATATTAATAATAATAATAAAATAAATAGATAAATAAATAGATAAATAAATAAACTAATAATATCGAGACTTTATCATGGATCTTTCTATGCTGTGTGGTTTTTTCCTTTTAATTCTCCCCCGCCCCCCCCCCCCCCTTTTTTTTTCCCATGCATAATTTCAGTCTATTGTGTGTTTTGATTTAAACGGAATGATATTTGCTTTTCAGAGAGAATCCTTGTTACTTGAAAGCCTCAGTAGTCGCTCAGTAACAGCCAGAGTCAGCAATGGCTTCTACATGTAGCTGGTGACTTTGCCTAATGAGCTCTGATAATTTTCCTTTCTCTCCCCCGCCCAATCCATGCGACATAAAATGCACCTTGATGATTATCAGCATCGTTATTACGGAATAACATCATCGCTTCCAACCCGGGAGCCTGTGATAGTGCAAATTGAACCCCCACACACACACTCCCGCTCAAAAAAAAAAAAACCCCATCCTCTACCTAGCGTTTATTATTTACAATAAACGACTTTGAAGCCCACATGGTTGTTTTGCCTGTTTGTTCCCAGCATGCAAACCCCTCAGAAACAAATGTCGTTTCAAACCCCGCACTGGTAGATTTCCTTTGCCTACCGGGTTCAATCGCCCCCAGCCCTTGGAGAAAACCAAGGCGGGACCCTTTTCCCACCGCAGCTAAATCCAGCAGATCTGGTATGGATGCCGGGGGGCATGAGGCGGTGAGCAGTGGGGGAGGGAAGGGAGAGAGGACGTATTTAAGCATGAGCCTTAATGAATCTGAACATACCCTTTCGGAGAGCATCCCTGCGCTGGCAGGTTTGGTATCTGTCTCCAGACACATCTCTGCAGAGGCAGGGAACTGTCTTTAGGCACAGATGTAAAAACAAACCACCCAGGCGAGGGAAGAGAAATAAAGGGGCTACGGAGTAACTTTTCTGTTTGTTTTGCTGAAGTTAGGATTATTGAGGCAAGAGCCGAGAGGGAAAAGATCGCTGCCGAGCCTCAGGAGGTTTGGCTGCCCCGCTGGGCTGCCTGCCCCTGCCCCTGCCCCGGCCCTGCTCGCAACACTCCCCCGGCACAGAGAAGACCCATCGTCAAAGCCCCGTGAAGAAGTGCATTTGAGGGAAAAATAAAAGCAAGACAAAAAACAAACAAACAAACCAAAACAAAACAAAAACCCTACTAAAACTCAACCAAGAACAACAAAACAAAAAAGCCCAACACCAGAAAACAAAACACAAAAAAACCCCAAACAAATCCTCAACCAAACAAAAAAACCCCAACCAACACAAACAAAAAAAACCCAACCCAAAACACACAGAAAACACAAAAGAAAAATAAAGCCCAAACCTAAGCCAACTAAAGAAAAAGAGCCCCCACACCAAGCCACCGCCGTCCTTATTCATTAGCTAGCCAGAGAAAAGAAAGAAGACCAGAAAGTAATGAAAAGAGACCCAAACCAAACGTAGCATCATCACCGACAGTTTCGCCTTCCATGTTTGTTGGTCGGGTTTGTTTTCCTTCGGAAAGTTGTGACTTAAGTATCTCGGTTTGTGGTTGTTGCTGTCACGGCATTTATTGGTGTGTGTTTGTGTGTGTTTACGCTTTAAGTTGCTCTTTCTCCCGCTTTCTGTCGGGGGGCGTGGGGGGGGGACGGGGACGGACAGAGGTGGGACTGGGGCCGCAGAAGTGACCCATGCGGGATTCTAGACCGTTTTTACCTCCTCTCCTCCTTCTTCTAGTTGGTGTCCCGGTGTCCTTTTTGTTTTAATAATTGATAGAGTACACCCACCCCCCCTCCCCACGCACGCCCCCCTTCCCCTGTCATCGAGTAGTTCACGTTTCATTTCTACAGCGTCCCTTGGTCCCCAGGAGCTTCTCACGGCGTCTCGGGCGACTGCGGTGGTGCATAGGCGTCCCCCGCGGCCCCGGCCCGGCCCCCCTCAGTGCCCCCGGTGCCCGGGCCGCCCCTCCCGCCCACTCCTAGTAGGTGGCGGAAAATTTCATCCGTTTCTGCTTCTGTCTCTGGTTGCAAAACCAAACCCGCACCACGTTCTTTTTGAGGTCCAATTTCTCAGCGATGGCGGCGATCTTCTCAGAGGAAGGCCGGGGCTGGACGGCGAAGTAAGCCTCCAGGGAACGCTTCTCTGGAGCGGCGATGGAAGTCCTCTTGCGCTTCTTCTCGCCCCCGTTGAAGAGCTCGGGTTTGTTCATTTTTTCCCGCTGAGCGCCCTCGGCCTCCTCCAGCCAGGCCTGCAGGATGGGTTTGAGGGCAATCATGTTGTTGTGGGAGAGGGTGAGAGACTCGAAGCGGCAGATGGTGCTCTGGCTGAGGGAGCCCACCCCCGGGATCTTCAGGTTGGCCAATGCCGAGCCCACGTCGGCCTGGGTCACCCCCAGCTTGATGCGGCGCTGCTTGAAGCGCTCGGCGAAGGCCTCCAGCTCCCGCGGGTCCGTGTCCGAGTCGCAGATGGAGGCCAAGCCAGCCGCTCCTACCACCGCCGCCGCCGAGGCCACCTGCCCCGCTGCCCCGTGATGAGCGGCCACCAGCCCCGGGTGCGGCAGCCCCGACGGCATGTTCATGGCGGCCGGGTGCGAGAGGTGGCCCAGGCCGTGCATGTGCGAGTGCGGGTGGGCCGAGGTGGAGATGAGGCCGCCGCCACCCCCGCCGCCGGCGGCCCCGCCGCTGCCGGCCCCGGCACCGCCGCCACCCGCCCCGTCGTGGCCAGCGCTGCCGCCGCTGCCGCCGCCTCCTCCGCCGGGCATGAGCGCTAGCGATGGGGAGGTGATGTGGTCGAGGAGGTCTCCGGGCTCCAGCGCCTGGTGGTGGTGGTGATGGTGGTGGTGGTGGTGCGCCAGGGGCACGGTGGAGGTGGAGGTGCAGGGCACGCTGTTCATGGTGTGGTAGGTGGCGTCCGGCTTGAACGGGTGGCTTTTGCCCTGCGAAACGGCAATGTCGACGGCGGCCAGAGCCTCGGCCCGCGCCAGCAGGGTCTCATCGAGGCTGGCGAAGATATTGCTCTGCAGCTGCAAGGGACACAAAAAAGAGCGGGGTGCGGGAGGAGGAGGGCAGGGGTCAGGCACGGAGAGGGCAGAGACAGCGCGGCAAGGGAAGGGGACGTTGGGGTTAGGGGAGCACCGTAGGGAAGGAGGGGGGAAAGTTGAAAGAGGGGAGCCCGGGCGGGAACAGAGAGGCGGGCAAAGTTGGGGTGAGCGTGTGGGGGGAGGGGGGAGACAGCAGCAGTATGCGCATGTAAAGGGGTACGGGGTGGGGGAAGCACAGTGTAGCAGGAGACAGCACAAGGAAGTGAGGGGAAATAAGGGATGGGATAGAATATTTGGGGGGAAAGCGACGAGGGGGAGCAAAAGAGGCAAAGCAGCAGCGAAGGGTAGGGCAGGAAGCCGAGGTGGGGGTTGCGAAACAGAGAGGAAGAGGGCGTGAAGGAACCAAATAAATGAAAAGAAAAAAAAAAAGGGGGGGGGGGGAAGAGAGAAAAAAACACAGAAGAAGAGAAAGAAGAAATGGATCTGTAACTCTCAGCTGGGGAATTGTGTCAAACACAAGAGCACATAAAGCACATTTCCTTTCAGAGGCCGAGTCATAAAAATTAATACAGAAAGTGGATGAAGTCGGAGACGCGTGTGAACACCGCTTTCAAAAAAGATCACAGGCGCTCAGATGATTGCAGAGGACGACATGAAAAAAACATTAAGCGCCGCTTGTCAAAATGTGCCTCGCAGCGGTTTTTTTATTAATGCACATACACATACATGCAGTATACAGGAAAGTGAGAGAGAGAGAAAAAAAGGAAGAGTGTATGCCTGTGTGTGAGAGAGAGGAAAAAAAAAGAAGAAAGAAAGAAAGAGGAGAGCTGCAGCTGCATGTCCCTTACCGGTGGAGTTGGTAGACATGCTCTTCTTATTGCTTCCGAACTGGAGTGTAGAGAGGGGTATTTGTGCTCAGGTAGGGTGGGATGCATGGCAAAATGCGGCTGCTTGCTGTTCATAGACATCATCTTGAAGGCTTGGCATGTAAATCCACAAACACTCCTAAAGTCGGGAGAAAAGTGCTCTCCGGGCGTTCTCTTCCCGCCGGCGTCGGAGAGCGGTGGCGGAGCCGGTGGCTGCGGTGCCGCAGCGGACCCTGCCCCCGCCGCCGCCTCTTCCACGGTGGCTGGGGCTGGGCTAGGTGGGTGGGTGGGAGGGCGGCGAGGCTCCCTCCGGCCTCCGCCGTCTCACTCCTCTGCCTGCCGCTGCCCGGCGCCGGGCGCGCTGCGCTGCGCTCTGCCCGCACCTGAGCCCCGCATCCCGTGGCTACCGCCGGGCGGGCTCTCGCGAGAGCGCGGCGGCTCCGGCTTTGACAGGCATCAGCTGTCTCCCCCCCTTCCTCCTCCTCCTCCTCCTCCTCTCTTTCCTCCTCCTTCTCCTCCTCCTCCTTTTCCTCCCGCCGCCCCCGGTCCCTGCCTCTCCGCGCCTTGTTGCATCTCCCGCAGCCCGCGCCCGTCTCGCCGGGGCGGCGGCGGCGGGGATGCTCTTATAGCGAGAGGCGCCGAGGACCGGGCGGCTGCGGCACCTGTGGCTGCCACACGTGCGCGCTGCGCGGCCGCCGGCGCGGCCCAGGGCGCCCCGACGGGGAGGGGATGGGCAGCTGGGCGCCGGGGCAGTGGGCGCCTCCGGGGCGGGGCCGGCCGGGGTGCAGCCGGGAGGCCTTTTTCCCTGCTCTCGGAGCGGAGCTGGCAACCGGCCCGGCCCTCGGCACCGGAACGCAAAGGTGCGCCTGATCCGGCAGCACCAGGCAGGAAAAAGCGAGTCCGCGCCGAGGGCCCTCACCGCAGAAAGGGGCGTCCTCTAGCCGCGCCCGGCTACTTTCGATCATTATACAGAGGCTCCTCGGGAAGAATCAAGGTGTCAGACACTTGTTTGAAGTACTCAGAGGCTACCGACTTCCACACGATTTCATTTTGCCCTACTCTGTGTAGTTTAGCTGGAAATACTACTGTGCCAGCCACCGCTGGTGACAGTCGCTTCTCCCCCGACGAGAGTGTGTATGCCTTGTGACGTGACTGCCCAGCCAGCCCTCTCTCCTTCGCCGTGGGGAAATCCAAGTTTCATGCAGGAAGCACTCATACACAGAATACATTTTCTCTTCTCTTCTCTTCTCTTCTCTTCTCTTCTCTTCTCTTCTCTTCTCTTCTCTTCTCTTCTCTTCTCTCTTCTCTTCTCTTCTCTTCTCTTCTCTTCTCTTCTCTTCTCTTCTCTTTCTCTTCTCTTCTCTTCTCTCTTTTCTTTTCTCTTTTCTTTCCTTTTCTTTCTTTCTTTTCTTTCTTTTCTCTTCTTTTCTTTTCTTTTCTTTTCTTTTCTTTTCTTTTCTTTTCTTTTCTTTTCTTTTCTTTCTTTTCTTTTCTTTTTCTTTTCTTTTCTTCTATTTGTGGGCCTCTTTCTTGCTTGTTCTCTGTATTTCTCTCTCTTTTTCTCTTTATTGTATTGGGAATTTAGGGGGTCCTTTCTGTCTCTGTTTTACTCCTTTATTTCTCGAATTCTCTTTCATTTGAATGAAATGGTTAAGGAGAGACACCAGGGTTAATAACGTACGGTTGATTTTATGAGTGATTCGGGATTTCTGTCCCGTTTTAGAGAAGATTTTTTGTTTGTTTGTTTTTAGCTGCCCATAAAGTTGGAGACAACTGTCAAAGGACTGTACCTGCTGCTGTGCATGTGAGATAAATGCGACGTTCTAGGGAAAGCCCCTCGGTGAATCGTGTCCCCTGGGGCATGCTGTAGTCGTCCCTCGCTGACGGACCAGCTGCTACCCTGTGTGTTTCAGCAGGGCTGCGGGCGGGCAGCGGGGAGCGGCAGCGGAGTGTTTGGATCAGGGATAGAACAGCCTCGGAGGGCATCGGAATTGCTCTTTCTCCCGCACGCCGAAAGGCCACTCAAGCACATGCAGGTACACATACGCAGCATACACCACAAACCCAAGTAAAGACCACATTTGTCTTCATGAGCCCTTCCTCAGTTCCCCATCCAGTCCGAGAGGAAGGAAGGAAGGATTGCCAATTACTCGTGCGAATGGGAGCCAGGTCTCCATCCATTACCGCGTCCCCTGAGGTGGCAGAATGCAACTTCATCTCTGAGGAGATGAACTTGAAAATGAAAGACACCGGTCTGAAGCGGACTTTGTCTCTACTTATTTATGGAAATCATTGCATCAGAATAGCCAAAGCATACTTTCTGTGGATTTCTTTCTCTTTTTGTGTTCCTTTTGTTTGTTTGGGTTTGGGGGGAAAAAAAAAAAAAAAAACACAACAAAACGCCATATGACTTATTCTATCTCTTCTAACTACCATGTCTTGTAAGCAGAAAGCCTCCTGGGGAAGGGATGGAGAGGAGGAGGAAAGTGGGAGAAACTAGCGGGTTTTGCCAAGTTGCTGAGAAGGGACCAGCTCCAGAAGAAAGGCCCGAGCAGCCTGCCTTTCCCCGCCAGGGCCGAAAAGCCAGCCAGAGGCACGCACCGCGGGACTACTTGGCTGGTGCTGGCAGGGGAGACGAGGTGGAAATCCGGGCTCACATCCTCGCCCTGTGCAGGAAGGCATGGCATATGCTCCACCTGGGACGAGAGGGTGTTTGTCCGCTCCTCTCTGTGTGGTCCCTGCTTCCCAGGACTCTGTCAGGCCAAGTTCATCAGGTTTCCCTAAGAGAAACGCTGAGATCAAAGGAAAAATGTGCAAGCAGCTACAAAGGCGTTAGCGGTGAGGTGGGCTGTGGATTTCTAGGCTGAGTGGTGACCTGCCTTCTTCCTCACATGCCACCGGGCTTGCGGCCGGGGTCTCCAACCTGTGAGCTGTCAGGGCCCGGGGCGTGTCTACACGAGTGCGAGCCAGCCCAGGTACTTCTTGGCTGGAAGGACATGAACCCCCTCCGGCACTCCTAAACTGACCCTTATTTTTTCAGCCAGAGAGGCACTTTCCTGCTTCCACCTCAAGTGCCAGCCGTAAGGCTGAAGAGGTGAGGACCTCTAGATATTCTAAAGGCCTTCTGTCTCACCTCCCTGGAGTCTTCTGGCGGCAGAGATGGGGATGGGCATGGTGTCTCTACAGCTTGCAGGACTCTGGATTCTCCTTAATTTGGCAAACAAGGGGGTGACGTAGTCCACCGGACTGGAGAGACACCCTCTGCCAGGTGCTCCTCGTTCCCTCATTCAAACAGACTGGGAAGCGGCCACAGCACCAGCCCGAATGTCGGAGATGACTGTCTGCGTTGAGTGGCAAAATAGCCTCCGGTCCTCGGGGAGGCTCCAGGCTTCTGGCGGCTCTTGAGGTACTGAGGTATGGAGTCGGAGCCAACATTTCCCTCTGTCTGATCATTCAGAGGTGTGAAGAGGAGATAAATTTTTCTTTAGGCACCGTTTGGTCTGTCACTTATCAAACTCGAGAGGAAAACCTTTCCTTTGCAATCTTTGGGATTTTTTTGTTGCTGTTGTTAAGAGGGGAAGTGCTGACTAAAACAACGCTCAATCTTACACCCCATCCTGACGCAGCCCGCTGAGAAGTTGAAGCCAATCGCCAACCTCAGCCTCTTTTGCTCCCCGTGCCCCACCGGGCCCGGAGGCTGCTGCCCGGGGGTTCTGCAGGACTCGTCGGGGATCGGTTCCGCCTTGTCACCAGTCCCCAGTGGCCCCCGCAGCCCACACTGCGCCACAGCCGTCTCCCTGGGAGGACGGTCTGAGTCGGGCTCATCATCGAACGGGTCTGATAATAGATTATATCTTAATGTTAGCTGTTATTTCTGTTCCTCGTGGGTACGTCCAGCCTCATGAATACTGATGGCAATAAAAGCGCTAGCTTTGAGGAGCGAGTTCATTCGCGATGCGGCCATGCTGTAGCCCTACTTTCATGGCCCAGAATGCTCAATGAAGGGAAGGAAGCATATATACATACATATATAACGCATTTATTTGTCTGCCGTACTTTTCTTCAGCTTTAAATCTAACAGCTAGGCAGATTTTCCTTAACATACTGAACTGCCTATCTCGAGAAAGTAATAAAGTAACTCTTTACTCCCACAGTGTGGGATTTATAAATCAATTACCCTAACCCATTGTATTTGATTTCTCTTTTTGGGATTTCCCCAAAATGGACAGACTACAGCTGACCACAGCTTGCTATATATCTCGACATAAAAAAACCAAAACCAACCAACCAAACAAACAAAAAAGTTCATGTGGATTGTATAGAACCACTCCCTTCTGGACATATTTATTTCACCAAACTTAGCTTTACAGTTTTGAGCGTCGGTATTTGTCCTACATTGAGTGTCAGTGAGAGAAAAACTACAGTACATGTGTTATTCGGTGAAGTTCACAGAAAGTCAATATCCCATTTAGTGTAAAAGCTATTTTCCCTTTAGATGATAAAAAGCAACCTCCAGAAGAAAAAACAAACAAACAAACAAAACAACAAACCAAACAAACCCACAACAGAAAACAACAACTAATCCTTTGGGTGAATGCACAAAAAGTATTTCCATGTCCTAATGAGGACTTTCCTTACATCAGCAAAGACCTGCTAATTACTGATGTACAAGCCGCAATAATTGCTTTTGCAGCCAAAGTGTAGAATGTTGTCATATTAAAAATTGAAACACTTGATGGTGATTTAAGTCCCAAGGTAGTTCACAACGTCCCCTTTCGGGAAAGCAAGGAAGACAGGGGGAGCCAGGCAGAGGTCCGGTGGAAAACACTGCAGGTCCTGTTGCCAGTAAAGTTGCTTGCTCTTTGTTTTCAAGTGATGCGGAGGAATTCAAAAGTGCACCGAGAAGCCTCTTCATCAAAACACCTACCAGACCATGCTCGCTTTCGGCTCTGTGGGCAAACCTGTTGCTGGCTTCCACCCGCTCTCACGATCGCTCCCGCTCCCAGGACGACGTATTACGATACGGCAGCCCAAAGCAAAGCTGCCTTCTTCCCCTCATAAGAGGAGGGGCAGAGGGGCTCAGAGGGTCGGTGGTCAGCCGAGTTTCACTGCGCTCTGGGATGCGCTCCGCTGCCAAAACCAGGAGAGGAGCGCCCGGCTCCCTCCTACTGTCCCACCCGCCCCCTCCCTCCCGAATCAAAACACCTTCCGAGGGGCTGGGAAGTAGTTGCCTTGTCATGTAACACATTGCCCTGATTTATTATAAAATTTTAACGAAATCATGCATATTTTAACAGCCTTTAATCACTGCATGAAAATTTAATTCATGAACTGTAGCGCTTTTAAATAAATGAAGTGTTAATTCATTAGGATTAATTAATTTGTTAAAGGATTGTGTGCAAGGTTAAGGTGGAAGAGAAACTCTTTGTTAGTTTCGCATCTTAATCACCAGGTTTTGTTAACAGTGAAGGGGAGGAAAAAAGGGAAAAAAAACCCAACTAAACAAAAACAACCGCGATGAGGGATTGCGTGGGGGTTGCAGGGGAAGGTTAACGCCGGCCGGAGAAGCGAGTCTGGGCCGACAGGGGTGGGCCGCGGAAACCTCGGCCTCTCTTAGCCTTTCTGTCGCAGCTAGGGTCAGGTGGACTGACGGTGGTGCCCGGGACAGTTAATGTAGTCCGGTCCGAGCAGGCGGAAGCTGGTGCCGACGAACTCCGGACTGGAGGGAAGGGAAGTAGGCGCATTCCCTCCCCACCATCCACGCAGGGGATGAGGACTCCGCGCCGCCGTCCCGCCAACGGCTGGCAGCTGGTGTGAACACTTCTCAAAATTTGGAGCCAGCTCTAAGCTGGGCGGGGAAGGAAAAAAAAGGAATCCCTGACAGAGTTTTCAGCGAGGCCCGGATCGCCGCGGAGCCGCCCAGTCCTGCGCCCGGTCCTCGCTGCTCTGGCCGCGGCCCTGGCCTAGGGTGTGCTGTCCCGTGAGCCGGGAACGGGACAGGGACCTCTCTTATCCCTGCCGATTTCCAGAATTCCCCAACACACTTCGCCGACCTGAAACCAGCACTTCATGACCTGGCTGCTGAGCGTCAGGTGCAATGAAGTACCCGATGGATTTTGACGTTGTCCACCTGGCTTCCCTCACCGATGGCAAAGAGTAATCTGCACAGCCTCTGAGAGCACAAGGGAGGACACAACACTTTCTACTGATAAATGCTGAAAAAAATCAGGAATAGTAAACTTCATGTGTTTTTCCAGCCCAGTTTCATCTTCCCCTGCTACAGTCATGACTGTGAAAATGCATGTAAGCTTTCCCTATGCCAGCTGGGCCTTTCCCTCCAACCTTTAGCTAATGAAGATAGCTTTTCCAGGTTAGAGCTCCAGTTAGACTCTGTGGGCATCCCTTTGATGTTTGGCCAAGGCGGCAGGAGAGAAAGGCCACCCATTTATGCCGGTCCTGTCAATGTGGTGGTTTGTCACAGCAGTGCACGCCTGCAGGAAAGGACCAAGGCTCAGAAGGGCCGGATTTGGATAGTGGCCAGTGACTGTGGGCAGTTCTTGAGGTATTATGAACCTCTGCATCGAGCCACTTTAAGAGGCACTTTTCCTCTCATCCAGCCCTGGGAGGGGAGAAAGGAGAAGCCTTGGACTCTTCACATGCCAAAAGTAGCAAGTAAGGAGTATCTTCAGTTTGCAAAACATTTACTATAATCAAAGTGAGGAGGAGGTTTGTAAAGAGGTGTGTTTCTGAAGCCAGTGGCTGATAGGAGTCAGAGGCAGGACCTCAATGATGTACAAGAACTAGAACTGCTTTTAAATGGCATTTTTAGGTTAGGGAAACAGTTGTGAAATGAAGAAGGGGAAAGAATGTGAGACACAAGTGAGCACACCTTGCATTGTGTATATGAGCTACTCATTGTCCCCCTTGCTACATTTTAAAAACTATTCTAACAAGTGGCAGTAAAGCACATTCAAAATCAAAACACAACCCAAGTCAGTATCTGGCGCTGATAGGTAGAACTGTTGCAGCAGCCCTTCATCTGAGGAAGCAATAGCAAACAGAACCAGGTTTTCACAAAGGTCATCAGGTGTATCTTGGAGAAGTCACTTGCCAGACTGCATGTAGGTAAAACTGCTGATAACAGAGTGAAAGCCCAACCTTGGCATTCTTGCTCTTGGGCGTAACCCAACAGATTTCACTGGCAATGAATTGAAGCTAGTAGCAGTATCACTCTTCTGTGTTAGCTCCTGTGTCAAAACCTGCAAGTTGCCTTGTATTTTAAATATGATCAGATGAAGCAAAATTTTAATGAGCTATTAAATAGTATCAGACATCATAGATGTCATTTCTACATCACTTTGAAACATCTATTGTCTTAATCAAAATTGTAGTAGTTGAGCTTTAGATCTTGTGTATTCCAGTTCTACATTACCAGATAACTAGGTAACTATCATAAAATATTAACAGCAATGAACTGTCGTTTAAGCCCTTTTATTCAGGGAGCACAGTAAATGCAGCAAGATTCAGCAAGCTCAGCACTGACAGACTGCAGTCCGGAGAGCTGCAACCCCACATAGGGCCAACAACTTCATAACTAAAGAAACCCTAATCATTTGACAGCTTCAGCTGTTGATACTGCACCAATGACACTGCCAAACTTTGAGCTGAAAAGAATACAATCTACATTATCTAAATATGACACTGAACTTAGAGAATGATAGTTGTTTTAAAGGCACTCAGGTAAAAAACAACCCAAACCTCCAAAACAACAATGAAAGCCAAATCCCAGCCAAACAAAACAAGATAAAAAAATTAAGATCTGTTTCAGCTTTACACTTTGTGAAACATAAAATGCTGATACTTAAAAAAAACACTGAACGCAAACACAATCTGCTCACTGTATCTGCAGCTAAGATATGAGACCAGGACAGAGAGCCTGGAAATAGCTAATTATGGGCAACTATGACAACTCTTGCCACAATGTAGGAAGTTCCCAGTTCAGGGCTTGGAGGCTGTAGGTGACCATGTATGTGCTCCCACAACAGCTCCAAGTGCAAAGCCAGTACTTGGACTGAAATGTCTCACTCTCTGTCCTTGTTTGAGAATGAGAGAGGTAATTTATGACCTTGACCTTCAACATTTTTTTAACCTTAGGCTCAGCTCTTCTATCCATTCAAGTTGCATGACACATAGTCAAAATAACCGTATTGAAGAGCAAGCTCAAAAGTGGTATTCCTGACCAAGGGACTAGAAAATAGCATGGGGAAAAAAAATCATCTTTTATTTCAGCTTGATTTCAGCTATCATACCAGATGCATCAATGTTCCCATCACTGAAAATTACCTGTGTATCAGAAGTGTACCAGAGTATACAGTGAAGCCCAGAAATGCATACTCTCCCAAACCAAAATGAAACAAAGCAATGACCTTATAATTTCTTTACCACATTTTTGTGATTCTTTTAAAATGTAAGGCTATTTTAAGAAAGTATTAGAGATGTATTTGGGACACCCTTTCCTCTTCTCCCAAAGAGTTAAATCAAGATGGCACTTTTAGACTTATTAATAAATCTAGTCCAATCAAGTAGCAACTCCAGATGGTTGTGTTGTCTCTTGAATTTCTGAGAAGTGTAAGTTACAGCTGAGTAACTGGCCATCTCTGTGAAGAGTGAAGTTAGGTACACTGAAAGCAGTACATGAAAGCACAATGCCATCCTACCTGTCACCAGGAAACAGTCCTTGCATGTATGGATTGAATGATCCTTTTCTGGTAAAGCTCTTTCTCAGCAAAGAAATTCCTACTTCGGAATGAATGCGCCAACTGCGTATGTGCATGCAATACACCACAATTGAAATGCAGTTCTCGTTCAAACCACTTACAGGGCTTAACTTTACAAAAGATGACCCAGTCTGTCGAAGTTTTTCAAGTTGTTATCACTCTTTCCAAAGGAACAAAAGGCAGCATATGGATTTTTCATATCATAGGTATTGATGAAGTGAGGATGTCTGTAAGACATACCATCAGAGGCCTATCTAGAAAGGAAAAAACCTGCATCTTGCAATTAAATATGCCCTTAAAAAATCCCCTTAAACACAATAATGCAAAGAAACCAATTTTGCTCTCCTGCTTAATTAGGTCTCCTGCCTGCAGTAGGTCATCACATTATGTTGACCTGTGCAATACTTTATGGAAGAGTCACCTCCAGAGAGGCTGAAAGCCATTTCCATCAAGTGTATCGATGCTGACACTAGAATAGTAATATGTCTAACAAGGAGGAGGAAGGGAAACGTGACTATTTATTTTCTTTTTAGTGAAAAAACTCAGGTTAATGTTTTACAAAACTTTTTGTATTTTCCAAATGATGAAAAAATGTTTCCCCAATTTTTTTTTTTTGCTAATTCAATATTTCAAGCAACATCAAGGATTACAGTGCTTATAACATGTTTTATTCAATTCACATAGAAAAGCATGCAGTATTAATGTAAAATGGTACAGTATTAATGTAAAATGTTCAGTGCACATTAGGTAAACAAGCCATTAGCATACAAACCCATTTTTATGGTCTATCCAGGCATACTGAACACTTTTTGAATAACAATGCTTTTTGGGAGTGTGTTTGACTTCAAGAAATACAAGCCATGTCTGGAGTGTTAAAAAGACTTTTTCTAAAGTGAAGTGCAGCAACTCTAAAATAAAAACAAAAAAAGGGGGCTGCTTACCTTAAAGCCACCTAAACCAAGTTTCAGTACAGTGCTATGAAACAGTCCAAGCACCAACATTTCCTCTGGGAGGCAAGTCTTATGGCAAAACTGACACTGTTTTATAGCAATTTCATGAATCCATAGGACATACAGTTAGTAGCTGCCTCACACGCACAAAATGTTATCTTCAGGAATGAGAAACGTAGCCCTTACAACAAATTTTTCCACAAGTGACTTATTTGACAAGACCACTTAAACCTGTCCTGTTCAAGGGAGCCATTAGCTGTGGTCACAACCGGAAGACCATGTAACCTGAAAACAATGAGCCCCCCCCACCCCCCCCAAGTAAACAAAATGCCTAGCCAAAGAAAGAATCTGGAATGGTTCTCCCCTAGGAAAGAGTTTGCAATGGGCAAGTGAACGTTCAGTTTTCACACAGTCGAAAAAGACAGGATCAGATTGCGTTGAAGTCATTAAAAATTAAGTTCACCTGTAAATATTAAACATTTTCAGGTTGATGTCTTTGAGTCATGTTCCATTTCCAAGCAGAGTCAGTTTTTGGTGGTTTTTGATGGACTAGCACTGGAAAGGCTGCTTTGAATTTTCCTCTTGGTCGACTGACTGACATTTTTATTTTTCTTTTCAGCTATAAAGGAAGACACCCAAGGAGCATTAAGCTGATTATTCAGGTCAGATGACATCTTTAAAAAGCAGGAACCGAATTTTTGTTCCTCAGACAACCTTTGTGAGTTACTGAATAGCAAACTCTGGGAAAAGTCTCTTTGAAATAAACAGTTTGGAGGTTTGGTATCACCAGTCACTATGTTTTGGCCTGTAAACAGTGGAAAGTGGTCGTTCATATCTTGCTCAGATGGGGATAGGATGGAAAATGTAGCAGGCTTCCACCCAGTTCCGTCAATTGTCAGATCGCTTGTCTCTGGACACTTGATACTCTGTTCTTCATTCATCTCTTCCAGTTTCTTCTCAGTTTCATCCAGAAGCTCAGAGCGCTCTGTTGACTTTGAAGAATTATCAAGATCAGAGGACTTGAAATTATAGCATGGACTCTTGCTATTGTCTGATTCGGACATCATCGAGTCCAACTCAGAAATTTTATCGAGGTAGGCAGCATCCATAGATGCCTCACTGGAGGTTCTTGTGCGATTCATTTCAGAAGAGCAGAGAGCATGTAACCTCTTAGGTAAGGAAGAACTTGTTTTATCGCTGGACTTTGTGGATGGCTCATCTGACTGACCAGCTACTGAATTTTGCTCTGATTCATCAAAATCTAAGTTCTCAGCGAAATTTGTTGGGCACGTCTCCCAAAAACCTGATTTTCCTGGAGTAAAACAGTTCAGCTTCTTTTTGCTATTACAGTTGCTTGTGCTGTGTTCTGGAGAATCTTTGCTACAGTCATCTGAAGTGTCACCAAACTTTTCAAATTTCAGTTTTCTCAGAAATGTTGATGGTTTCCTTGCATTTTCTTTTCCATCAGGAGTGTTCAATCGAAGGCGACTGAGAGACAGAAAAGGAGTGCATGGTGGTGGAAGGTCATAAAGTTCTTCATCTTTATATGGGGTACATTCCTCAATTTTATTCCACTGCTCTTCTAAGCAGGCATCCATATTTGTAGTATTTTCATCCAGGAGAACCCCATGACATCCTGGAAATAGATCTTTCTTTGGGGGACCCTGGGTATTTGAACCATTTGAACCATCTTGATTAGTAGAGCTGGAACAAGTTCCACCACATTTCAGCTGTTCAAAACTGTCA
This sequence comes from Colaptes auratus, assembly GCA_015227895.2. Lineage (NCBI taxonomy): Eukaryota > Metazoa > Chordata > Aves > Piciformes > Picidae > Colaptes > Colaptes auratus. The sequence continues at coordinate 90,403,550 of CM037631.1, read as the reverse complement.
GGGCTTTGACTGGAAGTCAAAGCTTTCTTCTCCTCCACTTGGGTTTGCAAACATGTATCTTCACTGCTCTCGGCTCCTTCAGCGTCTGTGGAAAGCGCTCTCTCACCAGCTGTGCTCACTGTCTGGGTTCCTTCCCCTGCGTTTTTCAGCTGTAGAAGTTGATACTCCATTTCTTCGATGTATTTATCACTTCTTTCCAGTGCCTTTTTCAGCCGGTTCATTTCACGTTCGCTTTGTTCTACTCTGGACTGAAGGGCAGCTACTGTACACCTACTAAACCTGCAAGAATTCAAAAAGAAAGAAAATATTAAGTTGGAAACGGACATCGTCATGGTGCTTTGTGAGCTCGTTTCAGGAACAGAGCTATTAAGCACTGTGTTAATTTGAAAACAGAAATCAGAACTTTTCTCCGCTAGTTATGAAAAAATATAAATCATCATCTATAATGCACAGGTGGAGGGGAACATCTGAAAAGCCAAAATGAAATTATTAGTGGTAGTCAGGCAGTAACAAGCAGATTACCCTTCCAGGGGCTGCTTCTATCAGTTCAACTCAAATATGCATGAAGAATTATCCCCTAAAACAATGGCATAGATTTATGATAACATTTGAACAGTGGTCCACATCTTGAAATATTTACATTCAATCATTTTCCTACAGTACGGCAGTGTTTTACAACACATTTCTTACACAATGTCACCTTGTCAAATATAAAATACCAATATGGAATTCAGAAACTGCAATAGTCCTTTGAGGTGGTTTAAATACTTATAGAGACCATTTCAATGCGGTACCTGTTAGATATACAGCTTTTCCTTGGTTGTCGTGTGGATATACTTCCACTTCAGAGCTACTTGTTTTCTTGGGCTTTACAACCAGAACAATCTTATTTCTTCCTTCACTCCAATAAAAAAACACGTGCTGCCACTTGTGGTTTATAAAAGTTGTGTGTGTTTGTGGGGATTTCAACATGAGCACATTTTCAGCTGCCAAGATATGGACTTGCCTTCCCCCCCCATCCTCCACCAGCTTTCAAGACTGACCTTCCCCACAGGGCAGGTGAAGGTTTCAACTATATGGCCTGTCTAATTCTAACCTGTCACTGACAGCTGGGCACTGGGGAATTCCCTTCTCCATTTGAGGCTTTCAATTTACAGTAAGAAAAAACAATTAAAGTTCTGGTATTAGGAAGGAGGAAAGGACCTGCAGCTACCCTAGAACTTTGACACTTAAGGTTTTCTATCACAAAGAAATGACAATTTTGTATGTGAGCTTGCATGAATCTTTGCTTTCCATCTTGCAGTTCCATGTTACAGCATAAGCTTATATTCATTCTTCCAGCACAAACACTACATGGAATTGTTTCTTTGTTCTGGCTATCCCCCTTTCAGTACCTTTCAGTCACAGGGAATTCCCATTTCATTTTCTGCATTCCATCCCCTCACCCCTTCACACAATACTCTCACTGCATCCCTTAAACCACTGAGGTCTGAAGGTGGTCTGTCTGTGGCCTGTCACTACGCGAATCTATGTGTGCTTTTCCAGCAAAATGTATTTTGCCTTTTTCATTCCTGAGTCCAAAGCAGTAGGAAACTGCTCTATGCTGACAATTGCAATATAGTTAAGTGGGCAGTTTGGGAAAGGAATAACAAGTATCACAAGCCCCAAAACTGGCCATGAGCAAACAGCTCCATTCACATATTTCACCGCTTGGCTGTGGACTTTGAAGATTTTGATGGAGATGGTTCAGCGGTGGGGAACATTCACACAACAGTCTAAGCTCCTCCCCCCCCCCCTTGGTTTTTTTTTTACAGCACTGCTACTTGACCACTTTTTAAATTAGATCAGTCTAAGCTCCACAGAGTTTGTGTATGTGCCACTCAACTGCCTTCTGTACACAAAATAGTGAAGTAGTAGTTTTATATTTAGAATAGGAATGTTTGCTTATTTTCCTCCCCCCTAAAAGTAGCCAGCTAGATTGAGACTCTATCAAGGCATGGACTTCTACCCAAATACCTTTGTCTTCATAAAAATGAAGGCAGACCATTTTCATTTGCTTACTCTACGGGTATCAAGTTTTCTCCATCAATTAAAACAGTTTCACTGTTTATGGTGGCATGCAAGAGGAGAATGGGAGAAAGGGTGCACAAGGCTTCCTCCCTCTCCCCTAGGAAATGGGATAAAAGCAGAGTCACTGCTCACGAATGTTTCAATTTTGTTTTCAACTGAAGGAGGTTACAATGAAGTAACCCTCGTATAAGCATTCCCTTATATAACATATTTTGGCTTATGCCTTCCATCAGTAAAAGGAACTCAGATTTGGGTTTAAAAGACTGAAGGAGCCATTGTGGCACAACTAGGCCCAAATAAGACCCTTCCTGGTTCCTAGGTAAAATAAATGCTTTTGGATCACCCTTTCTCTTTAACAGACCTGTTTACCCTACACCGCTTAATAAAGGATATACAGATGACGCAAACCCACAATTTAACTTAACAGCAAACTGAGAGATGGGGAAAAATGCTTACATAAAACCAGCAGCATTTTCTGGGGTCTGCTATAACAGACACTTTGACATAAAAATTAAACATGTTTACATTTACATGCATACCTGGCAATTCCTTTTTAATGGAAGAATAGTGCAGTATGTTTATTTAATGCAAACAGCATTAGTGACAGCCTGAGATTTGCTTATGAGGAAGAAGTACTGTATTCTCAAGTGCAACATTTATAACAAGTGTCCTCAGGTTAAAAAAAAAACAACTCACACCACAGTATGTGGTTCAAAGCCAAATAGCATCACTAATATGTTAATTGTTGTAGAGGGATGTGCTTGGGAATTTTGGATTTCAGAAATGGAGCGTATGACTTGCTGCCTACACTTACCTCTGCAGTTAAGCACCAGAACAGTAGTTGCTTTCTGTTCCATCTTTGACACCTGCATGATTTCCCAACATTTCAAGGACATGGCTTTTTAAGACAGCCATATTACAAGGCACATGCTTAAACCAATTTCTCCTCCATAGTGTGACAAAGTTGTTTTAGCAACTGCTCTAGTGGGTCAGCAAATGGTTTAAAAGACATACACATTTTGGTTAACGAAGCCAGAACCCATCTCAGAGATTTCCTCTTTACTCCCTCCAGATATAGAGTAAGCTGTGCCATAGCCAAAAAGGTATGGTTTGATGATAACAGGAATAATGAGTGCAGTACAGTTGCATGAAAATCAATTAAAGTTAGATCTGACACTTCTAGATAAATTATTTTTCCTCAAGCATTTGCACCATTTCACACTTGGTAACAAGTTGATACATTCTTCAGTAGAAGTTAAGGTATTTGGTATACATATGGTAAAGAGCACTTTTCACACCCCTACACTAGGGCAAAGTGTTTTCAGTATTAAGGTCTCACTGTCTAGGTGTATTACCTAAACAATGAATTTGTATCTCACTGCAGTTGTTTCAAGCATGTCCTTTCCACAGAAAACCAAAAGCCAAGAGAAATTAGTGGTCATTCAAAGGTAACACAAGAAGTTCCACCTCAACGTGAGGAAAAACTTCTTTAATGTACGGAACACTGGAACACGCTGCTCAGAGAGGTTGTGGAGTCTCCTTCTCTAGAGACTTTCAAGACCTGTCTGGACACGTTCCTGTGTGACCAGCCCTAGGTGATCCTCCTTTGGCAGACATGGTGATGCCTGGAGGTCCCTTTTAACCCCTACCATTCTATGATTGTGTGAATATAAGGACATTTCTGGTGGGATTTGGATTCTTCAACACAAGACATGTAGTGACATTTAAGATGGCCTAATATCTTTTACATGACTGTTGGCCTCCATCTATGACTCTGGAAGAGTACAGATGTTCTACAAGTCCTGTATCACAGCTGCTAGCCCCAGAAAGGTGTATTGGATGTGTTACATCCTCACTGGATGTGTCTGAGGTGACAATGGACGTCCAGTTGAGCACTTGAATCCCGTATGTCAGGACCTTTCCTCAGAGTTTTCCTTCTTGTCCTAGCATCATTCTAACTTGACACTAACCAGAAAGCTGCATTCAGCTCTTATGTACAGTGAGCAAGAGGAACTAATGTTATATCTACAATGTTTCAGTTACACTCTTTCACGTTATTCCACAACTGTTCTCTCAGTTATGTTTGAGTACTCGTGAAGATGTTACGTTAAAAACTGTTTGGGGAATTTAATAGTCTCTCACCTACAAGAGAACAAATTTCATCTTATCACCCAGTTCTACAAATTCAGCTTTAGGGTTTTATTTTCATACATCAGTGACCACTGTCTGCAGCATATCTGTCTCATTGAGACCTAAACTCATACCAACTCAGTTTAAAACTACACAACTTTATACAAATATTTATCTTTGTGGACAGTAAGCAGCTGCATCAAATAGTTTTCCTGTATAACCATTTGCAGAAGACTGGAGCTGTAAGGATGGTGCAGAAGATGACTCCCTCATTTGAATCACCTGATGGCCCAGACTGGGGACCACCCTGTGTCTTAGATACATTAGCATGATCAATTTTTCCAAGGAAACAAAGGGTGAGAAGTGGAAATGGCAATCCACAATCAGGACTTGTCAGAGTTCAAGACTAAGGCAATGCCAGAGTGCACAACCAAACCCACCATTTAAATACCCATTTTTCACTTGGGTTCCACAATCTAGATCAGAAGAAAAAGGGAAGAAATTTATGAACAGCATAGCTGAAAGCCTTACTGATTTCTACAGCCCTTCTGTGATATTATGTACCAAATGCAGCTGGACAAGAATGAGTTCTGTAATCATCTTTATATCAATTATGACAGGTGATCTGCCATCTGCAGCAACATCTTGACAATATCCCAAGTTACATACAATTGCCTTAAAAGCGTGTCATAGGCAAAGAAGAAAAACCAAGCAGTTTTTGTCCAATGGGGCCTTTTACTAGGAAGCACAAAAGAAAAAAAAAACAAAACACCCAAGAGATCAAGGTCAAGAGATAGACCTCAATCATGCTGCTCTATTTAAGATCTGATGTCATGAATAAATTAATGTGTAACAGAATTTGATTCCACTGAAGTCTTAAGTATAACCCTTCCACTCTACAGAATAGCTCATAGAATCAGTCAGGGTTGGAAGGGACCACAAGGATCATCTAGTTCCAACCCCCCTGACATGGGCAGGGACACCCCACACTAGATCAGGCTGGACAGAGCCTCATCCAGCGTGGTCTTAAGCACCTCCAGGGGCGAGGCCTCAACCACCTCCCTGGACAACCCATTCCAGGGCTTCACCGCTCTCATGGTGAACAACTTCCTCCTCATGTCCAGCCTGAATCTCCCCACTTCCAGCTTCATTCCACTGCCCCTAGTCCTTTTTGACTTTCTACATTTTTTTGAAGGAGGTAGAAAATGAGTCATAGCAAGTGTTTATACTAAGCTCATAAAATAACATGCTATTTTCAATATAAGCAAATATTGAGCAGTAAATTCCCTCCATCACAGCTTACAAAGTACAAACCCATCTGAAGACACATGGCTTTCCTCATAAAACCTCTCCTGAGATCAGGGAAATCCACTTCTTTCATATCACATAAGTAAGGTTAAACTTTACTCTTTGTTGGATGACTACAGCAACAGGATTTAACCAGAACATCCAAGATACTTTCTTTGAAAAGAGCTTACCTTTCACTTAGGAAATTGGGTGAATTCAGACCAATGTGCAAAGCATCTCAAGCTCTTTAACATCTTTCAGTGAAACAGCCTTGGTTTTCCGTGTAGGAAAGACATCCTACTCAAGGTTGGTGAATGGCTTAAGACAGAGAGGATCACTTCAGAATGACTGCAATCACCCACAAAACCAAGCAATGAGACCTCAGTTTCCTTACCCATCTGCTTAAAGTTTAGACCTTCACTCCTGGAGTGGGTGCTTCCTCAGGTTTTAATACTATGACTTAAGAACTCAAAGCTACTTTGAAGGCTACTAAATAGCATTTTCTCCTACGTACTTTTAAGGCAAAACTGCAGCTGGTCTTTGGTGATGACCACTGCTCTGGCACATCAAGCTTGCGGGGAACTGAGGAAGAAACCCAGTTTTCTATCAAGATAGCATTCTCATTCTCTGCATCCTGGATGCAGGTTACTAGAAGTCTATTCATAGGCTCAGTGAAATACAGACTGAATCAAATAGTCTGGCATGAGTGGAAGTATTTGTGTTAGATGAAAATTGAATGTTGTACAAAAGGACCTAAAAAGCCAACAGCCTTAGATTTCAGTGTGCAAGGATCTGAAGTCACAAATCTTGACAAGATAACAGTAAAAGTGGAGAAAGGGGGGGTGGGGTCGTGGAAATTACAGAACAAAACAACAATAATAAAGTAACTCACAAAACCAGAGAAAAGAGGCAATACAACAATTTTATCCATGTTGCAGATACTTTTTCAGAGTGGGATTTTAAGTGGCAGAAGAAATTAAATATTTAGGGAAAAGACTCCTAGGAAGCCTAGAAGTCTGGTTCAAGCTAATTTGAATCTAACCATTCATAAAATACACTATACCCTGGAGTAGATGGACTTGCTAGTTATTTTCCTTCAGGTAAAAAGCAAACATCCCTTTGCCAAAAATGCTTTTAGATCCATTGTGCCTTGCCAATAAACTTAACAGTTTTCTATTTTAAGTAGAGCTGGAAGCAATAGGGATTTATCATCCTGTGAAACTTAAGTTTCAGAAGTTTTCCTGCTCTGTATTGGGAAAATGGAAGTCACTGAAATTCCTTGAAGGGAAAGAGCAAAGAAAGAGCATGCAACAACCACCAACCACCAACAATCAGTTTGATTTGCCTGAGAAATGAGGGACCAACACAGGTCTTTGGTAAGAATCAGAGCAAGAAACTTACCTCTACTTGCTTTTGAGCATATACCAACTATATTGTAGTATGGTATTCTGGTGAAGGTTTACTCTTGCAAATGTTTCAGGAAAAAAAAGTAATAATAATAAATCTAATCAATCAGCATCATCAATTAAAAAAAAAAAAGTATGAAAATCCCTGACAGGGCTGCAATGTCAGTTTTATTGACATACATGAAATTTTCCAGCAGGTTTTGATGGAGATGAACAAATAAATAAAAACTCAAGACTATGATAAAAGGGAAGTTTTTTACTGACCACTAGAGAAGGCTAATTATATTTTCCCTGTGATGGCAGAGGTAGAGTCTACATTAGAAAGGGAACATTCACCTGCCATTAGTGTTTCCTTTGCTATAAAGCAAAGCCTACTATACTTAGATTGTGATATTTGGCCCCAGTACCATTATGCAGAAAATGAACTTTATTTGGGTAAAGTGACTGAACACTAGCAAATCCTTTCAAAAGTCATTTGATACAATTTTAGTTATTTATCTAACCAGTTGCTTAAGCATGAATCTCTACCTGACAATCTGAAGCTAGGAAATACAGAAATCACAGAATTGTCAAGGTTGGAGGGACCTCAAGGATCATTTCGTTCCAGCCCCCCTGACACGGGCAGCAACACTTCCCACTAGATCAGGTTACTCAGAGCCACATCCAGCCAGGCCTTAAAACCTTCCAGGGATGGGGCTTCCACCCCACTCTTGGGCAACCTATTCCAGTATCCCACCACACTTATGGCAAAGAACTCCTAATGTCTAATCTAAATCTACCCTACTCTAGCTTGGATCCATTCCCCCCAGTCCTATCACTACCCAACACCCTAAAATGTCCCTCACCAGCTTCCTTGTAGGCCCCCTTCAGATACTGGAAGGCCACAATAAGGTCTCCTTGGAGCCTTCTCTTCTCCAACCTGAACAACCCCAACTCTTTCAGCTCCTCATAGGAGAGGAGCTCCAGCCCTCATGACAAATAAAACAATAGTGGTGACCCTCAATCATGAAGATCCAGTCAGGTACATATTTAAAATTGCACTAGAGAGCCATTCAGAAACTTTTGCCAAAAAATTGCCTTCTGGATAATTCTGAATAAAGTACACTGAAACAACTGTGCTGGCAAATCTGTGTAATTGGACAGAAGAAGTTTTATTGTAGTGACATTGTCAGGCTCCAATGCTTATGTCTTCAATTCTGACTTTATAAGCAAAATAAGAAAACAGTTATTGCAATCCCTCTTCACTGTGTGAAGTCTAGCTGAAACTTTTAGATACTATTAAAGTTTGACATCAGGTCTAGGAAAATGTTAAAAAAACCCCACAACTCTTGGGTATTAGATTGGACCTAAATATTGACCAGACTAATAACTGCAAGAGTGAAAGTCTGTTTTTAATGTCTGCAAACAGCACTAAGATGAGAGACACTTCCTACGATCTGACTGGAATTTAAAAGAATAGTTTCAAGCTTGACATGTGCATCAAAACATCAACCTGATGAAAGCCAAGAAACAGGTATAAAGTCCTACACTTTGGAAGAGGACATTAGCAGCACAAATGAAAAATGAGGTAGGAAGGTAACTTTCTAAGTAGGTATTTAGCAGAATTAGTACTGGCCATTTGTGCCAGAAGTGCCAGTTGAAAAGAAGCAGCAAAAAAAGATACTGCAAGACATCAATGCAAGATGTCGCAAGACACAAGACAGCTTTTCTGCTCTAATTAGTGCCATTGAGGCTTCATTTGGAATCTAGTACCCAGTTCTATCTAAGCATTATTGCTTCAGAAAACCACAGATATTGGAGAGCCCTGAGAGTACAGCAAAACCAAGTAACTGAAAATTTTACTTTTAAGTCACACTTGTGAAGAATTGGACAAATTCAGTCTGGAATTTATGACTGAAACTGAATGGGTATAAATAGGGTGAATCAAAATTGCTAAATTTGAAGTGGAAGGCTTTCTTCCAGTACAGATTTTTCTTTGCATATACTTAAATTCTTGCAGTTCACCACTGGACTCAACATAAAAACAAAGTTGATGAAAACAGCAAAAGCTGGGTACAGACATACGATTGTCTACACTCCTGAAGTGTTTGTTCCTCATCCAGTTTAAGCCTGCTTCATCTCATAAGCTCAATTCCTATGTACAGCTGTGAAGCTAGCACAGGCTAAAGATCATTCCCAACATGAACATTTGTTCTGGAGACTAAAAAAGTTTAATAGTAGAGACAGACAGGCCAATTTAGCTGGTATCTGGGATACAAAAGCAAAAAAGACCTTGATATTATACAGTTTCTAGTAACACTTGACTATATTTGTGCTTCTAAAGAAGAAAGTGCCTGGTTATTGTATGGTTAGATTCAAGATGGGAAAACAATCAACTTGCACAAAAACTATTTTGTCACATCCTTGCCCCTCTGATACGTATTTTTTCCGATCAACAGGATGGCAAATCACACTCAAGCTAGAAAAAAAAGGAAGGTCTCTCCACTGGGGAGTATACCTGACATCAGTAGAGTAAAAATCAAGTTAGACGAGACAGTGTTTTGTAGCTCTTCTTTTCTAGGATTTTTTTAGTTACACCTATTTACTTTTCAAGTTTGCCATCCTTGCCAACTCACTCTCCTATCTTATGGGGAGAGATATTCATGCCATTAATGCTCTCTCCATTGTCAAGGTCTTAAACAGGGCTCTGTCATTTTTATTAGGCGATTTTCAGGGCAGAATGAACTTTCATGGCTTTTAAGAGCATAGCACAAGGATCATGCTTCTTTCCTGTGGTCTCAAACAACAAGCAATCTGGCAAGCAAGTTCTCTGTAAGGATGAATTTCATCTTCTAGCCAGTGAGTTGTGAACTAGAACAAAATTCAGAGAACTCTATTCTCACATTATGCAGGTATCTCCCAACCCCCTTCCTCAAAGGCACCATATAAAACTTCAGCCAATGCTATCTCTAAGCTTTCCATGTTCTAAACCAATGAGACAAAAAACAAAGGTAGAAAAATCAACAGAAGAATGGCACACAGCTTTTTAAATATGAACACATTGTTTCACAAAGTACTTCCACAGAGAGGTATCTTACCACACAGTCATAATCAGTATGGCAAAGTTTCTGCTTTTTGAGGTAACTCTTGATGTATAACTGTTTTAATACAGAATATTAAACACAAGTGTCAGTTCTGGGGATGACATTCTCATGCTGCAAAAACTCTACTCTATATATTTTGCCCAGCCACAAAGCTATCAGGGACTTCCATTGAATGGGGAACTTAAGTACACAAAATAAACCCTGAAGGCAGCAAAAGGAAGAACCAAATCAAATACAAACTAGAATGTTTGTACTCAGCAATAGACCTTCTACTTTGACCATATACCACATTTAGAAGGTCCCCAATAACAAAAAAGTCAACAATGCAATTCATCTAGCAAATCCAGTCCTTCAAATTGGTCAGCTAATACAAGGAATAGTCATGTCATATTTCTTCACTGTAGTCTTGCAGCTATCCTGTAAGTTGCATTTGTCACCTACGTCTATGAGGATAAGAATTCCAAAGTCTACCTGCAGACAGATATGCAACACCATGTACACCACCACAGTTTTAAGTTAAAGTCCTACAACAGTTAAACAGTCTATAAATAAAAGATGTTAGCTTTTAAAATATTCACATACTTTTGGGGTGATCTACTATCAACTTCAGCTTTTAGTCGCAAATTCTCTCTTAAAAGGCTATTGTTTTCCATGCTCAGTTTCTTATTTGCCTAAGGAAAAGAAAAGGAAAAAAATAAGTATACAGTAAATGAGAAATGACTTCTAATATTTATAGGACAAGCTGTTTCTCTTTTTTAAAGAGACAGAACTAGAAATGTGAAGGCAGGAAACAGCCTTCAGACAGGGACACCACTTAAAAATCACCAGGGGAAATGGCTTGCAAAACTGAATAGCGAACAGACATTTTTTATTTATATTCCCAAAATACATTGCAAGTGTCCTATCTAGGGAAATAAAGACAGCTATGTTAGTTAGCACAGAAAGTCATTAAGGAGATGTACTAATGGCAATTCCATGTTTTTTTTTCCACATGACTAAATACGTTAAGTACATTAACATTACAATGTGCAGGTATCAGCAAAACTATGTTGAACAGCTTCCTCCATTCCAAATCAGAGTATGATTGCTTTGGCTTTTTTTGGCATGTTTTTAAAGCATAGTTATCCTGTGGATGCAAATCCATTATGACAACCTATTTGCAGTCTTTCTTCACTTTCTTCCAGGACATTGTGATTAAGACTCCCGATTCACAATCCTCCTTACTTGAATTGAGGTCAATTCCTTCTCCTCATTTCAGCAGACACTCTTGTTAACAAGATACTTCACAGAAGTTTTCCCGCTGCTGTGTTTCAGAACAATGAATGCCAGTATCCTAACAAGCATAAAATACTCTTTGCACTTAGTCTGCTCAGCCTCTGTATACTGAAAGCAGGACCACCTTCAGAGGTTCCTTCCAATCCAAAGTGTGCTATGATTTTATGATGACTTGTAATTCATAGTCTCAGTTAGATGATGCTTCCTCTGCTTAACAGAATTATTATCCAGAATTATATCTGATGAAGAAGGCTACAAGAGGAGGGCCACAAGAATGATCAGAGGACTGGAAGACCTGTCATATGAAGGAAGGCTGAGAGAACTGGGTTTACTCATGGGTGTACTTTGCATAATATTTCTGCTACTGAGTTTGCCTCTTCACTTCCACACTTATGATACTACATGAAATGATAAAGATGATTGCTATTTCTTGACTCAGTCTTATTTTAAGCAGAAAGTGATGGCAATTGCCACTTTGAGGGACCCTGTCTCACTGGGAAGCAATGGATGGCTGAAGCTGCTGGGTCAGGTATTTCAGGAGATAAGAAAGTTCCAAATTGAGTGTAGGTGGGAAAGAAGTCTTGCTGTTCAGACTGGTGTTGGTCAGCGCATGCTCAGAGGAGAAATAAGGTCTGAAAGAAGAGCCAAGTGACTTAGGTACTTCTGGAATGGAGCAGCTGTTGAACAGGGAACAGATGGGGAAGAGCGTGTTGGACTTGACGATCTTGTTGGACTTGATGATCTTAATGGTCTTTTGCAACTTAAATGATTTTATAATCACAGTTTAAGATTTGGTCCCTAAAATCCATCTAAACCTCTATTTTTATCTAACAACCAAATTGAAAGACTCCATTAACTTAAACCCCTTTTCTTGCTAAAGCTGCTGGAAAAAAAAAACATAAAAAAAAGCCATGAAAACAAACAAACCAAACCAAACCAATAAAAAACCCCACCCAAACCAAATCAAAACAACAACAAAAGGCAAATCATAGAATCAATAAGGTTGGAAAAGGCCTCAAAGATCATCAAGTCCAACCTGTCACCCAACACCTCATGACTACTAAACCATGGCTTCAAGTGCCACATCCAATCCCTTTTTGACCACCTCCAGGGATGGCAACTCCACCACCTCCCTGGGCAGTCCACTCCAATGGCTAACGACTCTCTCTGTGAAGAACTTTCTCCTCACCTCCAGCCTAAACTTCCCCTGGTGCAGCTTGAGACTGTGTCCTCTTGTTCTGGTGCTGGTTGCCTGGGAGAAGAGACCAGCCCCCACCTGTCTACAACCTCTCTTCAGGTAGTTGTAGACAGCAATAAGGTCTCCCCTCAGCCTCCTCTTCTCCAGGCTATACAACCCCAGCTCACTCAGCCTCTCCTCATAGGGCTTGTGCTTGAGGCCTCTCACCAGCCTCATTGCCCTTCTCTGGACATGTTCAAGCAGTACAGTTTACCTTTACACAAAAAAAACCAACCTAACCCAAGCCAAAAAATTAGGCAGAAAATAACTCCTTGCTATGAATCCCCCTGAGCCTGCTACAAGTGATTTGAAGCTCCTGTGATCCTCTTAGGAGGGCAGACGAGTCCCAGCCTGTAAAGTTGAATTCTGGGTCTGAAAAAGCTAATTTTGGAAACACAGTTTATTCCTCTCAGTGTTTATCGCACAGCCCCATCAGGGCCAGAATTCGCTTTAGAGGCAAATCTAGAAGTGTCCCATTAAAAGCAACAGAATGGCAGAACAGTATAATGTGGGCCTCTGAGTCTGTAGCATAGGAAAAGTGTATACACTATTAATGCTTACAAAGGGGAAAAAAAAACAAGTCCTAAACACATCATGCTTTGCTTTTCAGATGGCAGCCCAGCATTGTTAAGCAAAGAAATAAAGGTGGCATTCTGAATAAATCCAAATCTGGTTCTTTTCACCTTGCCTTCCAAATTAATCTTGAAATTTCACTCTTCTCTCCAATGTCTGAAGAATCCTTCTGGCATCCACAGGTAGATTTTGCAAGGCATTTTTATTTAGATCTATTTTCATATGACTATATCCTGAATGCCTTCTTCTGTGGTACCAGGCTTTTTTCTTTTATATTACATTAAAGATGTATAAAAAGCTGCAGGTTTCCAGTAAAGGATCTTCTGGTCATAAAATGCTGAAGCTTGTGTATTTTTGGTCAAAGGGTCAAGTTACTCTGTCTCAGCAAATTGCACCAAAAATACAGGCTAGTGGGGAGGGCAACAGTGCACAATCTTCGTCAGCCAACTGTACTGTGTTTGGCCACTGAATGTTGTAAAATAGATACATCATATAGATTATTGCAAGTCTGAAAAATCTGGTCATCAATACTCTGACAAGTGCTACCATAATCCAATTACCCAGTCACAGAGTGACAGAGGAGTTGAAAAAGAGTCACGTACAAGACTCACTGGAACAAGCAATAACATCTGACACTTGCAAAGGCTATATGGGAATACTATGATATATCAAGAATCACTAGAACTCAAATTTCACCTTTTTTTTTTTTTTCTTCTCTGGATCTATGAAGTACCCAGAGGTCATACTACTTTCACTCCCCTTTAACTAACACAAGACAGTCACACTACAAAACAGCTGGAGAAAGGTATTTATTACCTCTTTTAGCTTTTCCACATTATCCATCACTTTTTCATATATGTCATTGGCAGTTTTCAGCTTTTTGCTCCATTCCTCTGGGGTTTCTGGGCCACTGGTACTTGCTTCATTTGCTGACTGGCTAGTTTTCTCATTTTGGCAAGACAAAGCTGATGCCGTAGGATCCAGAAGAGATTTTAGCTGTGTCTGTAAACTGAGGTTTTTACCTCTCAGATCTTCCACTTCTTTTTGCAATGATTCTATTTCATCCTAAAGGTGTCAGAAATTCACAGCAATTAAAATGATGCCTGAAATTAATTAAATAATACTAGCAAGTTCCCACAGCTCTTTAGAAACATGAGTTCTGGTAAGCTCAGATGCATGCCTTCAATTACACATATATCTAAGTATGCTTATGTATTGTGCTCTAGGCAGGATTTTAATCAACCTCACTCTCAACCATAGCAAAGGTTTTAGTGAAGGGAATCCCTTGACTACATAAAGGACCCTGAACAAACTGGCGGGTAGACCAAAAGCTTCAAAGCATGAATCTATTATTAGGGCACTTTGTGGGAGGATTTCTTGTATCAGGAGTGTTCTTAAGGTCGTCCTCTGCTGACTCATTGGCTGCTATTTGAGAATGCTTCTCTCAAATAATTCTGAAACATCACATGTTCAGGTGCTGAAAATGTCAAGATTTAAAATGGCCTGGAAGGGACTGCTCCAGCTACACAAACTCAGTTAACATCTTAGGAAAGACTCTCAAAATGCAAAGAACAAAGCTGTAGTTGTATCAGTCTGAAGCCACAGAAAACCAAAACGTTCAAAAGCCTGTTTTTAAAGGAATAAAATAAGTAATTGATCCTGCCTGCATTGTTCACCAGCTTATATACTTCAGTTGCTCGAGGTGAGATTACTAAAGGAGGCCACTTATGGCCATGACATAGTTGCACAATTAATCAAACTAATTTATTTCCCCCCTCCCCAGCATGATAGTAACCATTTTAAACACTTTTTTGGGGAAGAAATTTAGGTGATCCCACCTATGTGCCTATCTGTGTGCTTCTGTAGTTGATTCGGTAGAAAGGCAGAAGACAGCCTTCTCCTGATTCCTTCCATAAAGGACAAAAGCTAAGCCACACGCAAGTCTGTACCCTAAGCCCTTCCTTCCTCAGTGTTAAGGATATATACAGTGTCCATTTCCTCTCTCTTATCCTCTTCCTGCTACTAAGGAACCAACAGCTGAGGGGAAAAAAATTAAGCATGTTCCTTATTAACAGCTTTTTACCTTGTTCCTAAGAGTATTTTTCAGGTAGGAGAGTGGTGATAAACTTCCAAGTGTTCACACTCTTCCAGAAAAAAAGCAAAGTAATAAGAATAAAAACAAACCTATGCCAGAAGGTTAGAGTGGGCAATAGTCTTAAAAATATAAATTTAATCTCCCTGAGCAATAAGGAATTGCTTGCATTTGCACTGAAACCAAAACAAAAAGCAAACTGTCACATATCACTTGAAATTCCCACAAAACTATAGAATTGGCTGTACCTGGCTATCTGCATCATGGAAAGAATGCCACCATGCCTTTAGCAGAATTACTGCCACCACCCCCCATATTCTTACCTCATACTCTTTGTGGAGCAATTCAAGCCTTGCTTTACGTAGGTGTTTTCTGACTGCTGGACTAAGTATAGGATCACTTTCACTTGTTCCTCCTCAAAGCAGCACAGAATGACAGAAAAGTTAATACTGTTTCTTTTCAGTCAGTTCAATACTAGTAATCCACCTTATAGTGCTTTTTATGTTATCAACAGCTAATATTGTACCAATCTACCACCACAGGAGATTTAAAGTCCCTTCGCTTTCAGATCAGGCTAACTTTCCTTGACAGAACCCTATCTAATTTAAGACCACACTGTAAAAACAGAGCTAAGGGTGGAGGAATCAAGCATATATTTTATCAGTACCCTGTCAGCTCAGCTATTTGGTTCTGTGTAAGTTTCTAAAGTAGTGACCTGTGGCCAGCAGGTCAAGGGAGGTGATTCTCCCCCTCTACTCAGCTCTGCTGAGACCTCACCTGGAGTACTGTGTCCAGTTCTGGAGCCCCTATTACAAAAGGGATCTGGAGGTGCTGGAAGGTGTCCAGAGAAGGACCATGAGGATGATCAGAGGGCTGGAGCACCTCTCCTGTGAGGACAGACTGAAGGAGTTGGGGCTGTTCAGTTTGGAGAAGAGAAGGCTCCAAGGTGACCTCATTGTGGCCTTCCAGTGTCTGAAGGGGGCCTACAAGAAGGCTGGGGAGGGACTTCTCAGGCTATCAGGTAGTGATAAGACTAGGGGGAATGAAATGAAGCTGGAGGTGGGGAGATTCAGGATAGATGTGAGGAGGAAGTTCTTCACCATGAGAGTGGTGAAGCCCTGGAATGGGTTGTCCAGGGAGGTGGTTGAGGCCCCATCCCTGGAAGTGTTTAAGGCCAGGCTGGATGAGGCTCTGGCCAGCCTGATCTAGTGTAGAGTGTCCCTGCCCATGGCAGGGGGGTTGGAACTAGATGATCCTTGTGGTCCCTTCCAACCCTGACTGAAACTATGAAACTATGAATATTCAGATATATTTTTCCCTCAGAACCAAATAGCTGAGGTGACATATTATATCAAACAAAGATCGCAGCATTGCCTAGCTCTGGGGAAGTTCAAATCCTCATTCAGGTGTTGTAGCTTTGTCTTATTTCTGTGCTACAAGTAATTTTTGCAAAATAAAGCAAAAGGGAGGAAATGGTGAACAAAAAGAAAAAAAACTACATACTCATTTAAGAGTCTGCATTTAAGTACACTATTCCTCAGTTAAATATTGACCTATTCTCTTAGGTCAACGAGTTGCAATGCATAGGCAGATTACTTCAAGTGAGATGCACTTTCTTCAGTTAAAGCCACCATCCAACCAAGATTTAAAAACAACTACTAGAGTCAGGGGATACTTGCTGCCTCTGAATAATCTAGCCATTAACATACACATCATCTGTGGAATTTTTACCTTGTAGCTATTATGTATGCTTCTGGAAAGATTTAAAGTCAGATTTTCATTAGATGCTGGTAAAAAAACAACCAAACAAAACAGAGGGGACAAAACTATCCAGGCATCTTTGGATTAAAAAATATCTCCTCCAGCAGTAAGTATCAGAAAGTTATTTCAAAGCCTAAAGTTGTCCTTACCTATAATCTCCTTGCAAGGATTTTCAGGTGTGATGGGAATCCTGCAAGCTGGGCACTGATTATTGTTCTTCAGCCACACTTCAATACAAATGGAACAGAACACGTGGTTGTTGACACAGATGACTGGGTGACGGACCTTTTAGTTTTAAGGAAAAGAAAAAAGAAATTAAAAAAAAAGAGAGAAAAAAGAAAAACCAACAGAAAGAAACTATGAATACTTTAAAACTCTTTCCAGGTAACAAAAGAATATGAAAATACACTATATCTTGGTGCAACTCTGGTCCTGCAGGAAAGAGATACTTGTTTCACAGGGCTAGCTTGGAGTGACCTCATGACTCATTCCCCCATTACTGAAGGCATCAAAGCTAGAACCATTTTTGCAAAGCCAGGGTCCTTGGCTGCAACAGCTCATTAATGTACAGTGTGGCAGGAACCCTTCCTTCAACCCACAACCTCCAAGAACTGCAGTCAACCACTCCAGTGAAGTGCATTTGCCTCCCTAGATAGAGAGAGACCAAAAGACAGGCATTAACTGATTTCTGAAAGTGAGGGAACAAGGGATTGCTCCTGGCAAGAACCAGCACTTTGCCTTGGAAGAGGTGTCATTGAAATGGATAGTGTTACAGATTAACTCTAGATCGCACGTAATCAGCTTCATGGAAATCAGCTTTAAAAAGGATAAGGGCTAAAACCACAAAGCAGAAACATGAACTAGCAATCACTAATTCAAACCTCCTGCTAGATATGCATTGCTACTAAATAAGTCATCACCCATGAACGAGGCTGCTAACTGAAGGATTAAATATTCCAATCAGACACAGATCCTTTCAAGAAGCTTTCCTGACCCTTCCAAAACAGCAGGGTAAACATACTTTTAGAAAATATTAATGAATATACATTATTGTCTCTTGTCATTTAACTATAAACCCTGTTTGAAAGTAAGTGTGTGTAGAGGGACCAAATACAAAACAGAAGAAAAAGACTTTCTCCTATACTCATGTCTTATGGCAGCTACTGTCATGGCTTACTGTAATATTCACTCTTAAGACTTGACATTAATATCTGTGCTAGGAGTCTTAGAAACGATTACTTGATTTTCCTCTACCACTTTCTTTGTCCAAGAAACTGTTTTGAGACATGGAAGTATCAATAGCTGTTACTTTAGATTCTACTGTGTGCACATAGATTTAAGTTCAAGAGAATCCTTTCAACTTTAAAAGAAGGCCTCATCATTCTCAAGATCTTCCCCTTTCATTCTATTTCAAGTAGGCAAAGTAGAAGGGGAAAAATAAAATGCTGACAGGGAGAAGCAAGCAACTGCAAAAGACAGCCAAAAAACACTTGGGAAAACAGATTAATGGGTCCTGTAGTAACTGTACTCATACAAACAGTGTTGCACAAGATAAGAACCAGTTGTTCTACTACTGAAACACACCAAGTCTGAATTCAGACTCAAATATTTGTCAGCTTCTTCTCTGGTTTACTCTCTATGCCTCTATTACATCACAAGATTCACAGTATTTTTAAAACCTCCCATGACAGTTCAGGAAACCAAATGCTCCAACTGTACACAAACAGAAACTCAAATTACTGAAGGTGTGAATAGAGACAGGTTAAGGGATTTCTCACTGTGTCTGCACTCTTTCACCTGTAATTAAGGAGGCTTTCTTGTGATTAATGCAAGCATTATCACACCAATACTTTGGAAATATTTAAATATTATAATTTCAAGTAATTTTTAAATTAATTGTTATCTACTGCTTTGCTTCACTAGGAAAGAGCTTTCTCCAGCTTTTCCATTATCAGCTAGAAGGAAAATTAACCAACAAGTTTTTCTCTAGCTATACTTCTTACTCAGAAGCAGCCTGAAAATAGTTATATGGATGGCGATGACAGGATACAGAGCAGAAAAGCATAACATAATCCAAACAGGAAAAGACATTTCAGGAGGGCAGGTCTCCCCCCTGGGGAGCAAGAGACCCTCAGTTACCCCAAACCTGACATGGAAGCACACTTCTTGCAAGTGAATGATTACTCTATATCTCTAGCAAAATAGTAAGTCACATTTATTTCTCTCCAGGGTACAGTGCTTCTGATTTACACACCTTTACAAGTTTCATTTCAGGGCTGAGCTGTATGCTTTTGTTGGCTCAGGATTCACACAAAGTAATCCATGACACAACAGTAGAAGCTGCTATTGAAATGTCACACAATGGCTGGGGGTGCCACTGCCTTTCACCAGGTCCCTAAGCCACTGACTGTGACAAACCCCTGTGAAGGGGGTGGTAAATTGTGACATACTCATTACAAAAGAAGCATTTAGCTTAAATTACAGCACAGTTTCAGTTTCTTAATGAACTACAATTTCTAGAAAGACTGCAGCTGTTTTGAGAAGGCTTGATCAGGTAGGTGAGCAACTTCCTTGTTTTTCCCCTTACACATAAAGTGATTACCATGCAGACCAAAATCACACATACAGGTAGTTTCGAAGGCACCTCTGGACCCTCAAGCAACATTAAGGGAGGAGCGGGAACATAGAAAAAACAGGCACACTGATGCCATGAATTCCCAGACACCCTAAGGATGTTTCAATGCACACAGAATCGTGTGCTCAAGCCTAAGCAAGCTATCTGCTTGCCTTTGATCTGCTCAGCACTTCAGAACAGAGATATGTTAGAATATAGTCCAGACTGTTAAAAGAACATTCAGGTAAGAAACATAAAATGTATCCAATCAATTAAGTCTTACTATAAATGGTTATTTGCACATCTTGCCAACACAGTTGATGATGCCATTCACACTAATAAAATGTGCTCAAGTCTGTATGTCCCCTCAAGATTTTTGC
Source organism: Colaptes auratus (assembly GCA_015227895.2). Taxonomy (NCBI): domain Eukaryota; kingdom Metazoa; phylum Chordata; class Aves; order Piciformes; family Picidae; genus Colaptes; species Colaptes auratus. The sequence continues at coordinate 90,383,642 of CM037631.1, read as the reverse complement.
TTCATTAGAAAGAGTGGTCAATAAGTTTCTATTCAGTATTTCTTACTACTCCCTTACAATTATGCACATGGAATAATTCCTATTTTGCAGTTAGTCCTTTCCATATTTTGCAGAGACAGCAAGAGGTACATTGTGACCGGTTTAGGCTGTGTCTTTAAGAAAGAGACAGTTGCTGAACACTCTGGCTGAATGTTTTTGATATTTGAACAAAAACAAGATAGTCTAAACTAATTTCATTGGTAGATTGTAGAATGCAATTTTAAGTTTGGGTTCTGTTAGTTCAGTCTGGTCTGGTCTGGTCTGGGTTCAGGCTGGGTGCAGTCTGTGCTTCTCTGTCCTGTGGGCTGGATGGCTTCTCTTTTTCTGAAGCAGGAACGGCCTTGAGTTAACAGCTAACCAGATAAGAAAACTAATTCTTGCATGTGCTTTTTTAGCTAACAAATTTTTCTTCCTTAATTGCCTTTCTCTCTCTCTCTAACCCTTTTTGGTAAAAAGGGGAGGTGGGGAGGGAGAGAGGGGGGTTCAGGGAACCCCCCTGGCCGGCTGGAGGGAAAAGGCTTTCTGCATTGTGTTCATTGCTGTGTTTTCCTGTATATATATTGTAAATATTGTATATTTGTGTATATATTCATTGCATTCCATTTATGCCTGTAAATATAGCTTTCATCTGCTTTTCCGACTGAGCTAGCTGTGGTTTCTTTCTTTGTGTGTGGGGAGGGAACTTTCTCACCCCACCACATACATTCTGATTGTAAGGTGAGCCTTCTACTCAATTTGAAGTCTATGCTACAAACATAGAAGTATCAGAATATGTCAACCCTCCATGACACTTTCTACTGCACCCTACAACACAGGACAAACTAGAAAGATTTTCCCCTTAAATTAAAAAACTTTTTCTTCTTCTAACTTTACTCTTGAGAGAAGTGCTTTTTCTGATTAAGTTTTTTTAATGAAGTTCCAAGATAGTGAAAAAATATGTGTTACAAAAAAGGATATCCAGAGCTGCAAACTTTGTCAAAACACATGAACACCTTCATGCACCTAGAAAGGAAAGCATTCAAGTACCTTTATTAGAGATGCAAGATACCAAGTGAGAAAACTACGGAAATCACTTCCTGACCAACTTCAGAAAAGAAGCAGAAATATGAAACAGTGGCTTTACAGCAAAACATGAGTGAATCTATCAAGTGTTTAGATTAGAAAGTCAGTAGGATCAGTTTCAGTTTATTTCACTCTCCTCTTTTCAAGAGTATTCACTCTGCATTACAGACACAGTAAATTTGTGTTCTCCATTTTCACTAAACAGAAAAATATGAGAGGTAACAAGGACCACATCCAGGAAGTCTTGCTCATCTTCCACAGAAAAGCCAAGAAATATGTAAACATGATTTCTAAAAGTATTCCACTCTGTTAAGAGGAGAGAAAAAGGAGATGCTCCACTACTTTCACTACCAGTACTACACCTACTTTGCACAATCAAAAGTGCCCATTCTTCGGTTATCACTTCATGAGCAAAGAACTTAAAGGGCACATGAAGTACAAGGAAACCAAGCAGTAAACGCCGGAGTACAAATATAAAAGGCTATTTCTTCCCTTGTAATTACGCTTGTGCTTTAAGAGGTTTATTTTGTTTCAGAGAGCAAGGAAACAATAACAACAAAAAGAGTAGTGGAGAATGTACAAAGATGCAATTAGTGACAGCTCTGAAATTAGCTTTGGGGCTTTTACAGAACAGCAGATTAGCGAGAGCCGCCTGTTTCCCGAGGGAGATTAAAAAGAGACCAAGAACGGGTCAGACGGAGGAAATGGAAACTGCTTCTCCAGATTGCTGCAGGTTTGCTCAATACTTTTTAAATCCACGTGGCGATATATCCCGTCTTTGTTTCACTTGTCCTCTACGACAAAGCACTACGCTCAAACACAAACTCACGTACTGTTCTAAGAGATCATCCTATTGATACCGGAAAGGAGGTAAAAAAACCCAACCAACCAGAAAATCCCTCTCAACCTCAAACCCGTCACTCTAGAAGCCATATACCCATGTTTCCGAGAGAGGGAACTTCAAGGACTCTTCTCCAACAGCCCGAGAGACTCCTACCAGGGGGCCGCACGGTTCGCTCACAGGTGGGAAAGGCCCTGCCTGAGTGATGAGATCCTTTTACCCCCGAGGCGGGGAGAGTGACCTCTCACTACCCCGAGAAGAGACATTCACCACCCCTGCCTTTTCCACATTTTGGAGAAGGGACCCCATGTCTCAATTTTTTTCCCAACGCAGAGCTGCATCCCCTTAAAGAGACAAATCCAGTGCGTTCAGGGCTGCGGGCCGCCGCCGCCTCCTCCTCCCCTCCCCGTAACCACCACCGGGCCGCCTCCAGGCGAGGACTAAGAGGAAGGGGCAGCACGGGGGCCATTACCTTGCCCAGGCAGATATGGCAGGTGATAGGCAGCGTGAGGGACAGCGTGACACTCGGCCCGTTCTGCGCCATCGCGGCGGCCCTGCCTGGCTCTACCAGCACGGAAGTCTCACAGGCAGGCTTGCGGGCGGCGGTAACGGCAGCGGCCCCCTGTCAGCCCCACTACGGCAAGCCGATGAGGCCAAGCCACCACCCGACGGAGGGGAGGTGCCACGCGCTTTTGCAGCGCTCCCCTGGAGGGCGGGCGGGAGCCGTGGACCCCTCCCGGCTCTGTTCGCAACTGGGCGGCTGCTGTTCCCCATACTTGCCCCACAGCAAAAGGCCTGACCTCGGGGCAGGCCGGGACAAGGGTACGCCAGGCCTCGTCGTCCCGCGCCCCCGAGGAGGTGGCCTGGGGGCCCTGCAGAGTTTCTGCTCTGTGCGCGGCCTTCTTGAGAAAAAGCTGGGGGCCCTTTCAGCTAGGGGCCCTTTCAGCTTTCCCCAGAGAAACATCTTTATGGCTGGACTCAGTGATCTTAAAGGTCTTTCCCAACACTAAACGCTTCAATGATTCTGCCTCTAGCTCAGATTTCATTGTACTGAATTAAATAAACTGTCTGTTTTAATCCTGTTTAATTTCCTGGACTCTTCCCCTGTGATTTTTATAGATTCATGCATTTATAGAATGGTTTGGATTGGAAGGGACTGTAAAGGTCATGTAGTTCCAACCGCTCTGCCATGGGCAAGGACACCTCCCACCAAACCAGGTTGCTCAAGGCCCAATCCAACCTGGCCTTGAACACCTCCAGGGAAGGGGCATCCACGACATCTCTGGGCAACCTGTCCAGTGCCTCACCACCCTCACTGTAAAGACTTTCTTTCTAATATCCAGTCTAAATATCCCCTCTTTCAGTTCAAAGCTGTTTGTCCTCATCCTATCACTACAAGCCCTTGTAAAAAGTCTCTTCCCAGTTTTCCTGCAGCCCCACTCAGGTATTCCTTTTTTTTACCTGCTTCAAAACATGATACAGCAAATGGGAACATGTTGCAGGAGAAACTGAGAGAGTCCAAGCTGCCCTTCCCCACCACCTTGTGTTTGGCTGCAGCATCTTGTATCCACCTGTGGTCTTGTGCCTGGCATCACCCCTTAGCTCTCATGCTGCTCTGGTAGCTTGGCCGAGAAGCAAGGGCTTCTTGGCCCAATGTGTTTCCTGTTGACTGAGGTGGGTTTTCAACAGCTTTTGCTCCTGCAGCTTTGAGGTGACAAGGAAAAGAGAATTGTGATAAGCTCCCAAGTCCTGCAATTGCTGTGCATGGTGGCACTTGTGTAATGTGCCTGATGGAAGGTCCTGTCCCAATCCACAGAAACTGAAGGGCCAAATCCACAGGAAAAAAATCATGTCTGCCACCGGCCTTGCACCAACAACTCTTCAAATTGCAGAGCCTTGGTGCTGTGCTTTCCAGGCTGCTGGAGAGCAGCTGAGAAGTGGTGCTGGCAGGATGGGAAGCTCCCAGGAGTTGGCTCATTTGACCTCAGTCCCAGGATTCCTGTAGTTTCTTGTAAATGAGCCACAGCATGCTAAAATTATAGACCTGAGTGATTTAACATTGCACAACATGATAGATGCTTAGAATGCTGAACAGCTAATTCAAACAAGTGTAAAGTTGTGGATGCAATGATTAACAAGGAAAGTATCTTAGGCTGACATAGCAGAGTTGCATGGATGCATTTCAATTCGATACAGGTAAGTCACTGTGAATAAAGAGAGCAAACTAATCAACAGTGAAATTCTAGCATAGACAAGCCCTGGTGGCTTTGATGGTAACGTATCCTTAGATGAGAAAGGACAGGTCTGAATAAGATGGGCTTAATAAAGACTGAGTATTCATGTGTTAAAACACACTTTTTTGGTAAGCTTCAGAGAAAATGTTCTAATGTCAAGCAAAGAAAGAACCAGTCAGTAACATAATGAACATACCGTTAGTTATTGTAAGATGGAGCAAATGGATGTCCACTGTGAGGAGATGCTGACAGTCCTGGCACAATCAACCTCCCACTTAGGTAGGAGGATGCACAGAAAATTTTCACAAGAGAAATGTGAAATCATTTGATTTCAAGCTTTAAAGAGTAAGTTTATCATTCAGTCAGCAAACTGGACAGGAATGCTGTGAATCCTTGTTATTTATCTTTCTTAGCTTTATTTTTGTATTGACTTTTCTTGAAAAAATGTGAATAGACAATACAAAAAGCAAAAAGGGTAAATGCATGAAAGAGGAATCAAAAGCAAGGAAATGCATCTTACGCTTGACATGTGAAACTCTTTTAAATGAATCTGGGATAAAGCAGGGACCCTTTCAAAGGCATGACTTCCACTTCTTCAAAAAAGTGTATGTAACTGGAAAGTGACCTGTTAGAGGAAAAGCTCTGCTGGGATGAATATATTTTCTCTCAGTCAAAAACAGCTTGTAAAGAACCCTTTTTTCCCCCTTTCCCCCCCCCCCGCCCCGAATAAGCTGAAAAAGGAATCTGTTTTCTGTGTAAGGAGGTTAAATTTATTTGTTTAGCAGACTTCTGCTGAAGTTGGTTGTCTAGTCAGTGAACGAATACTTCAAAAATTATTTGTGATCTAGTAGTGCCTGAGGTTTAGTTGTAATTTATAGGATGATGTTACCAACTCTTTAGGGGCATGGAAAATATTTATTACTGTAGTGCTGAGATAGAGGAAAGGACTGCAGAGAAGGAGGAGAAGGGAGCTGGAGCGGTAACAATCTCTTGCAGTTAAAGAGAGCTGAGAAGTACAATGTGACTGCAGAAAGGGACACATGTTTAAAAAGTCCAGGATATCTAACAGTGTACTGCATGGAGGGTGCTTTTGCAGTTGGTCTGGAGCCAGGATGAAGCAGATGAAAAACTTTCTGGAATGCCTAGCATGCCTCCAAGGAGGCACTGGGGCATGAGGATCAAAGAAACATGCAGGAGATGGGTGTTTGGCCACTGCTGTTGGTAAATCTTCAGAGAAAGGATGGCTAAAACAACAGGTTAAAGTTAAGAACTCTACCATGAATGGTCTCCTAGGATTAGGGCTTTATTAGTAAATTGCCTCAGCCACTTAAGTACTTGTGCTTGAAATCTCAGAAACCTTGAGATAATTAGTAGTGGAAATATGAAACATTATCACAGAAATGAAAAGTTCTTTGATGAGAGCTTGAAAGGAACACGTTTAGGACAAGATAAACTAGTCAGAGTACTAAACTGAGCCAATTAAGTCTTTTTCAGCTTGAGACATACATTGTTTGATTTATAAAGCTGAGTAAAGTTTCACAGATTCACAAATTGCATTAGGCCGGAAAGGATTCACCAGCTGTCTAATCCCTTCCTCTTGATGCCATTCTGAGGCCATTCAGTGGAATTAGGTAGCTCTCAGACACAACCTGTATACTGCCTGAGCACTGTAGGTTTGCTCTTGCTACTTGCTCTTTGGGAGTTCCTGTGTGGCTTTCATTTTAAAGTGAAGGTGAATTTCGTCTCTCTGTTCAGAACCATGTTTTGGGTTTTTAGTGTAGAAAAAAAATGTACCATCAGAAGGAAAACAAAATAACAGGGCAAGAAGACACAGTCTCAGGCTGCGCCAGGCGAGGTTTAGACTGGATGTTAGGAGGAAGTTCTTTACAGAGAGAGTGATTGCCCATTGGAATGGTCTGCCCAGGGAGGTGGTGGAGTCACCATCATTGGAGGTATTCAGGAGGAGACTTGATGGGGTACTGGGTGTCATGATCTAGTTGTTTAGGTGGATTGGATTGGTTGATAGGTTGGACACGATGATCTTGAAGGTCTCTTCCAACCTGTATTTATTGTATTATTGTATTATTGTATTATTATTGTATAAATGTTAGAGGCCAGAAGATAATTTTCTGACTGTTGGGTAAGTCAGCTGGGGGGCAAAGTAAAAACATAGCTTTGGCACGTTAATAGTGTTTGAGGTTGACAGGCTCGTGTAAGCTTGATGCAGTTAGTCTTCTTCACACAAAATAGTAAATGCTGACAAATCACTTTTGCAGATGCAGTTTTTGTTTTGAGCATAACCACTGTAACTTTATCTCTTCTGAAAGTAGACTCTGCCTGCTGTCAGGCTCTGTGATCCACAAAGGAATTCCAAGTGACTCACTCAGACCTAGACATCTTACTTTTGGGCATCCTTCTGATGCTTTCAGTTTTTCTTGTGGTGTATCAGCAAGGAGCCAAACAAGTAAATGGAAATGCTGGATAATATCTGAAGTCAGTGCAGTTTGTGTACCTAGGACATTAGTCTATGCCCCTTTTTCTTTCTGAGGGTCACGCAAGAGGTTGATTTCCCATCAGACCCTTTTTCAGATGAATATTTTATCCGAACAAACTGAATTATACTAAAATGACATCTGAAGGCAGGAAGAAGCTCCAGAAGTATTATGCTGTTCAGGCGCTCTCTAACCTACGTGTGATGTTATGTCTCAGACTGAGGATATCTCCATGGGCTTTCCAGAGGTCTCACTGAGGGAAGGCTGGTTGCAATGAGCCATAGAGGTACTCCACAGTGCCCTGGCCATCAGGGGGTATAGATAAACAGGCTGTGCTTTGTGTCCTGTGCTTACTTGATTTTCTAGTCTATAGAGATCCTTTATGAAATAGGCAATGTAACAGAGAAGAGGAGTGAATTTTAGCTACTTTTTATGCATAGAAGATCTCTCTCAAGCCTTCCATCTGGCAAAATTTAACTGACTTCCTTTTCCTTTTCCTTTTCCTTTTCCTTTTCCTTTTCCTTTTCCTTTTCCTTTTCCTTTTCCTTTTCTTTTTCCCCTTCCCTTTTCCTTTTCCCCTTTCCTTTTCCTTTTCCTTTTCCTTTTCCTTTTCCTTTTCCTTTTCCTTTTCCTTTTCCTTTTCCTTTTTTCCCTTTTCCTTTTCCTTCTTTTCCTTCTTTTTTTTTTTTTTTTTTTTAATTTGAAATGAGGGGAGGTTAGGATTAACAGTGTAAAATCTTAATGAGCTGATTGTGCTGAGCAGTGTGGTTTGCCTCCATTACTCTCCAGTCTCAAATGTTTACCAGCCAATAAGAACATTCCTTAAAACCAGAGATTTATAATGAAAAGTCAGCCTTAATTGAATTTCTTTATTAAGAACACCATCAAACAGATACAGAACACCTTACACCACCTTGTTTAAATTAGATTCATTTTTCTGATTAATTATTAAAAGGAAAGTTTAAAAAATCATAAAATCTTAAGTGCTATTAAAAATTGATTAGGAATGCATTTTTTCATTGACCCAGTTTGTATTTTTTAATTTTTTTTTAATTATTTTTTTTTGTCAAAGCTAATACATTTGAGTAGCTGCCTCAGACAGAAGTTTGTAATCATTTGGTCATCAGTCAATTAATCACAGCTTCATAAATATTGATCTCAGATTACATTTATTCTTCATTCTTGAAAGACAGTTTTTTATTAATTTAGGCCCACTCACATACATTGTGGTTTACACTGAAATTATTTTTAAAAGTTCTATTAAAATTTAATTTGAGCAGCCAGCCAACAGTGCAGCTGCTGCACATTGTGCCACCTTTCGGCAGGTTTGTCACCTCCTTCTGGAAGGTCCTGAGTACACACAGCTCGTCCCATAGGGCTTGTCGATTGGCGTATGTTACCTACAAAACCTCTTTAGCTGGAAATAGCAGGCCACTGTCATCCCATGCAGAAGAAGCAATTTGGGAGTAAGTGTGGATTTTTCTGAGAGGAAAGAACAGGGCTCTGGTGTTTCCTATTGCCTGCCCAGGGAGGTGGTGGAGTCACCATCCCTGGAGGTGTTCAAGAGGGGATTGGACGTGGCACTTGGTACCATGGTTTAGTCATGAGGTCTGTGGTGACGGGTTGGATTTGATGATCTTTGAGGTCTCTTCCAGCCTTGGTGATTCTGTGATTCTGTGACTATGTCTTGATTTCTGGTAGGCTGTCACAGATGATGGTGCCTTCCTGATGTCTGCACAGTGCTTTGGCTGCTCTTTAGCATCTCCTAAGTGTCAGACAAGATATGTGAGGGGGTGTATTTGTGGATAAATATGTTGAATGTTCCCAGCTGTGCTGTAATCTCTGTCATGGAGCCCATTCCTGAGCTAATGACCCGTCCCAGGATGGTGAAGGTACCTGGAAGTACTCTTGTAGTGCCTGCTACTGCATCTGTTGTGCCTTGGAGTAAACCCAGTACTTTTGGAGGAGCTGGATTTGTAAACAGAAACTCCAAGGATTTTTAAGAGAGACACTGTATGGAAAAGCCTATGTTCTTTGGCCCCAAGCATCTGGAGCAGACACAGTCCTTCTCATAGCACATTCCCTACAACTGAAGCAGTACTGAAGCAATGCAAGCATTGCTTATTTACATTCCTGCTTCAGTTGGAGCCAATAATCTCCATCTTGACAATGAAGTCTTGTGGCTTTAGTTTTGTTTATGCTTCTTCTTGTAGTTTAAGAAACTGTGGTGGTTTGAGCCTTAGCTGGGATTGAAGAGCTCAGATGGGGGGGCAAGACGGAGAATCCCTCCCCTGCTCCTCCCCCCCACCTTTCCCAATTGAGAGAAAAAGGGAAGGGGTAAAGAACAGGGAGAGATAAGGAAGGAAAAAAGGAAAGAAAGTGGGAGAAGGAAAAAAGGAGGAGGTAAATCTAATGAGAAATAATTTGGAGTCAGTTTGGAAGTGGAGAGTTAAAATTTTCTTTAAACAGTATGTGTGTATATATATAGATATATAAAAACAATAACAGGAAGGATTCACAAGGGCAAGGAACAAGGATAGATAGGGAGAATATACAAAACCAACAGTCCTTTGAAGATGCAGTGGGGAGAAAGACCAGGCCTGACCATGTGGCAGAGAACCAGGAAGCCAGCAGCGACTCTTGGCCCTTTTGTCCTGGTGAGGCAGAAGCAAAAGAGAGCAAATGGCTGCAGTGTCTTCCTTTTTTATAGGCTTGCTGGAAAGGGAGGGGGAGTGGAACAGACTAACTCAGTTTCCCAGGAGGAAAACCCCACTCTGGAGAGAGCAAAGCTCCCACAACCCCTCCCACCCCCACTTTCAGGATGGTCATAACCCATCACAGAAACACAGATATGGGCATGTAAGGGGTAAGAGTACATATCTGAGGAGTGATCTGAAGCATTCACTGAGTAGGGTGAATTCTTTTCCACCCTAATCTTTGTGTTTTACTTTGAATGCCATGCTTTACACTGAGAATGCCAATTTCTTCAGGCCAGGAAGATGTGAATGGCAGACTTTCCATAACAGCTTGTGCAGTATACTTGGGTTCTCTGTCCTATTCTTAGGTTAGAAAGTATGTTAAGATAAGTCACTGTTCCTCAAAGTTTCACTTGACTGAGGACTTTAGAGCAATGGGATCACATACCAGTTGTAACCCCAATGCCTCATCTTTAATGTCTGGAGTCAAAACTAGTTGCCCATTGTTGTTACTCAAACCCCATGATTATTCTGGCACAGATCTTATGAGAGGCTTTGAAATACTTCTTCAAATCATAGGCTGCAGAGTGTCCTTGTTGTGCTCTTCGGGACTGCCATGGAGTCATGCAAACTCCTGTCAGCATTCCTGTTCTTGCTGACATTGGATATGTGTAATATGGAGACTGGATTTTTTGTGTGACTATCCACTTATCTAAGACTGAAAAAAAGGTTTTATGTTCAGAATCCTATTCTCCAGTCAACACATACTACTTATTTACTATCTGTTCTGCTGAATTATAACATGCCTGTATACAATGTACAATAACTTTAATCAATACAATACAATACACCACCAGGTTGGAAGAGACCTTCAAGATCATTGCGTCCAACCCATCAACCAATCCAACCCACCTAAATACAATACAATACAACCCACCTAAACAACTAAACCGTGGCACCAAGCACCCCATCAAGCCTCTTCCTGAACACCTCCAATGAAGGTGACTCCACCACCTCCACGGGCAGCCAATTCCAGTGGGCAATCACTCTCTCTGTGTAGAACTTCTTCCTAACATCCAGCCTAAACCTCCCCTGGCGCAGCCTGAGACTGTGTCCTCTTGTTCTGGTACTGGCTGCCTGGGAGAAGAGACCAACCTCTGCCTGGCTACAACCTCCCTTCAGGTAGTTGTAGAGAGCAATAAGGTCACCCCTGAGTCTCCTCCTCTCCAGGCTAAGCAACCCCAGCTCCCTCAGCCTTTCCTCATAGGGCTTGTGTTCCAAACCCCTCACCAACTTTGTAGCCCTTCTCTGGACACGCTCCAGCAAGACAACATCCTTCCTAAACTGAGGGGCCCAGAACTGGACACAGGACTCAAGGTGTGGCCTAACCAGTGCTGTGTACAGGGGCAGAATGACTTCCCTGCTCCTGCTGGCCACACTGTTCCTGATGCAGGCCAGGATGTGTGTATCCACAGCACTAATTTTTCCTGTAAGAAATGAAATCACACTAAAAAATGTTCTCAGGTTTAAGTTCTCTAGCTTGAGTGTCATTTACCATCTTGTTGATCAGAAAAAATAGAGGGGCAAGGATGTGAAAAAATAGTTTTTGTAGCAAGTGAAGTTAATTGTTTTTCCATCTTTTGCGAGTGTGGCCTAAAACAATAGCCAGGCACTTTCTTCTGTAGAAAAAAAAACAAAAGAGAACTTTAAATCTTGATCATGTACAGAAAAGCCATTCTGTAAGGATCATGTCAGAGACAACATGTGCAGAGACCATCCAGATAATCCATTTATTTTGTAGTTGCTGTGAGGGTTTAAGATCTTACCACTTCTGAGCTCTTTGCTACCCCTTGTCTCCTTATCTGTTTGCTGCAGAGTCAAACTAATTTTTGGCTTCTATTGTCTATCAGTTGTCAAGATGCTGGACACAATTTGTTTTGCATTGTGGCAAATCAAGAAGGGTATTATTTACTACAGGGACAGTAATTTCCATCAGAGAAGTGCTATCAGGGATATATAATGGGGGGCTGTGTTAAATTACTCTAGTTATATCCTTAAAAAGATGCCTGTCTGTATGTTGCATAATCAGAGTGGATTCTGAGTCCAGTTGCAGCTGGCATCTTCAAAAGAAGGGATGCTGAGGAGATCTAGTAAATGTATCAACCTCTGAGCAGTTTTTTGCAAGAGTATGGTGGTGGAAACTAGCTGTCTGTTTATCCAGTGATTTGACAGATGCTGGTGTGAATGTGAGTAGCATGCTAAGTTTTATACTGAGCTCAGTAATCCTGGGCAGCCTTTCCTGGCAGAAAAGAAGAAAACAAAAAAGTGGAAAGCAACAGGGAGAGGCAACTGTAGCACTGCTTCAGCTCTTCCTGTTTCTTTTGCTGCAGACACCTGCAAAGTCACCCAACTGGAGTTTTCCCACTGAAGTATTGTGTCACTAACTCACTGTTGAACAACTCCAGCACTTCGAAGAATGAATCCAGTAGCTGAATATGAGCTACTAGTCCTTGGAAAGCCATCCCTTTTTTTTCCTTTTAAGAAAAATTCAATCTCTCCCTAAAGATGCAGAGTTCTTTTAATCCTGATTGTGCAAAGCTGTTTATTTTAATGAAATTGTTTTAACTTCATAATAATGTAGGAGAAAAATAACATCTTTCCTTGGCGTATGTGCAGTAGATACTTTTGTCCCGCCACAGTTTGCATTAATTGTATCAAACTGATTTAATAACCTGATTTTTGAAAGGCTTTCTAATAATTTTTATTAAAAATGTTAAGTAGTGTTGTTTTGCATTTTGTTAATATATATGTTTACTCTTGTCTCAAAATCAGAGACCTCTTGAGTGTGGCAGCAACTAGGGGATTGTATATGGCTCTTTGCAGGACCAGGCATTCACCAGCAAGATAGATAAGATGCTGCTGATCTAAATTGGTCCCAAGTCTTTCCTCCTTGTTTTCCCTCTGAAATCTCTAGTCTCAGTTTTACTCTCTCTACATTAAAATAACGTTTACAAAGATGTTCAGTATTCAAATAACTTTCTTGTTGTCTTTTACAGCAGTTTTACCAGATTAAAACAGAAATGTCTCGCCCCATTTTAATCGTTGATGGTAGCTTGTCAGACATGACTTGAGAGACTTTGGAGTGCTCCTGGGACACTACAGCTCAGGTAAATGTAAACTGGCCTTTGAGTTTAGTTTCAGGGAAAACACAGTTAAGAAACACTCTGCTGTAACATATGTTAAATGGACAAAAGAGGAAGGGAAGGAAGGCTATAAAATGTATCCAGAAACTACTGAAGTTTTAGAAATTTTGTGTTATTTTTAAAATCTATCCAGGGGGGTTATGTTAGGAATGAAATGGAGAAATGGAAAAGACAAGACAGAAGCAATTGGAGCAAACAGCCAACAAGTGGAGAGAGGGGCTGATGTGAAAACTGCAGAGATATTCTGATCATGTTATTAATTCTGGCTTGAACAGTGGCTTCATCTGTTATGCCAGCTTCATTCCTTGGTGAGCTCCTCTCTGCAGCTCTCCCCAGCCCTCTGAGCTCATGAGGGTGAAGGAGAAGACCCTGTGCGAGTCTTGGTTTCCATGAAAGGCAGCTCTCCCGGTGTGCATTCACTCATCAAGGAACCTGTAAAGAACCCTTTGAAGGGTGTGCAGGGTACATAGCTTTCATCTTGGGTGTCTGAAAAATGAGTGAGAATTTTTTGTAGATTCCCCTTCACCCAACAAGGAGATGCAGGTATCTATGCACAAACAAATTTCATCAAGCACGTCTGGGATTCCCTAGAAAAAACCAAAATGGTTTCTAGGATATGATGTGTCAGATCTTCAGATGAACATCCTAAATAGATTTGATTAATTGTATTATACATGAGCCTAGCTTTTCTCCAGTGCCTATAAAGGGACCCTAGGGTGAGTGGACTGATTGTAGATGTGTCTTAAGACTGATGAGGTGAATTCCATACTTTTTATTGGGAAGCTGGGATGAAGAAATGTCTATATTTCAGTTCAATAAGGTCAGCAAAAAAAGTGAACTTTGACAATTAACTAAAGATCTTGATTTCAGTGATATTGCTGTAATCATATCCCAAGTGCAGTGGGGTTTAGACCCAGCTATTTATTATCTGGTGGCGGGGAGCATAAGCCAGACTTGCTTACAACTCTGCTTTTCCTGAAAGCATCCAGAGTCTTTCTTACTGATAAATCTATAAATGAAACATTCTGCTAGATATACTGCACCAATAGCTTTCCTTATGTGTCTCACTTGCAACAAAACATCCTTTGAAAAGGACTGTATTCTGGCAATAAAATTTGTCTTTTGGATCTTTTTTCCTATGGAGTTTATTTAATTTTCTGTTCCCCTTTTCTCAAGTATTGCGTGTTATTTGGAAAAAGAGCTTTGGTAACGTTGAAGAGGATAGTAAAGTCAGTTGATGAATCCATAAATTTCTTGAGATAATTTGTAGAAAAGCTGGACTGCTATATCATCTGTGCTGAAACATATGGGTAATTAATTTGCTAAGTGCAATCAGGAAAAATCAAGGAGTATTTCTGTCTGGCCTTAGCTTTGATTTACTTTTTAAAGTTCCTTGCAGAAAGTCAAGTGAGAACTTTGATCTTACAGCATTCTTCTGAAAAAAACCCTAAATTTCGTTAGAACTGAAGACTGAGGAGGCAGCCTGCAGTGTCTGTGCCTGAAGGGCTCTGTTCTCAGAGCTGCTACTCACTTCAGTGGGAATTTTGCCTTAGTACAGAGACATACAAGAACCAGGAGCAAGAACAGAGCCCATATTGCAGGTTCACCTGGAAATGAAGCTTACAGGGGCTTTAAGGTGTTGTGTGTTTGTTGTTGTTTTGTTTGTTTATTTTATATTTTATATTTTACATTTTGTTTGCTCTTATCTTATATTTTTAGTTTTATTTAATTTTATTTCCTTTAATAGGCTGCAGGTATTTTAGATTCAAATTGGACACCTTTAAACTGGAAGGAGAGCTATACTCACACTGATAACTTAATAGCATATCTAAATGTCTTTTAAAAGACTTCAATTTACCTATTAAGACCAAATAGACTGTCTGTTAATTTGACAGAATATCCATGTTCCCTGAACTTAGGGCTATAAAAATTGTTCATCTGCTCAGTCACAGGCCATTTAATTTTGGATGCATCATTGCCAGTTGGTTACAGTAATTAGCATTCTCTGTATAGTAGCAGCTTCCCTGAAGCTATGCTAAATAGGGTTACACTTCTGTATGGAAACATAAGCAGCCTTGTGCAAATGAGCCTGGCCACCCATCTTAGAGACAGAAGCCCTAACTACAGCTCCTTGGCTCAGGGTGCCCTATATGCCCACCTGCAGATCTTATTTACTGGTTATTAATGACATGAAGTGTAGGCAGCTGTGAAAGGCGCAGCATGGCAGTTTAAAACATACACTCCAAACTATTCTCTCAGCCTTGTCATTTCTTTGAATGACACCTTTTTTTTTTTTTTTTTTTTTTTTTTAATTTCTCTTTTAATGTAGTTAGTCAGAAATTAATTCTCTGGATGTAAATTGTGTATATGCATATATATAAAACCTGTGAGCTCAGGCACAGCATTTGGTGATACACTTAAAATACAGGCTTTCTCAAATAAAAATGCCTTGCTAAATCCTCCCTTATTATGAACATAGGCTGCAGATATTCGGTTGGGTGTATTTTTCCTTATCTCCTAATGCCTAAAGTAGTATTTTTATTATATTTTTAATACAAACACCAACTGCCAGTACTGGAATATGAGTAGTACTGGAATTGATCTTCTGTAAAGGCTAGAATAAACAGCACAGTAACTAAAACCATAAATAAATTAAAGAGAAGCCAAGATTTTTTTGCCAGTTGTTCTGCAGCCTATGCACATTTTCTTGTTCTGTGTTGAATGTCTGCACTTCCTTTTTGTTTCCTGGGAAACAAGTGAGGGGTTGTATGCACTGCAAGACATACACTAAGAATAATTCTTCCCATTTAATCCACTCTGAATTTTACTTCTTAATATACTGGAAGGTAACTAATATTTAATACCATGAAATGTATCTGTGCATGTTTAATGATTCAATTAATCAGAGAGGAACCTTCTTTATAATTAAATATGGATAGGCTATATAGTCATTTCGTCTCATTGACTGATGCTACTGAGAATAAGGGGTAAGAATAATTTTATACTACTATTCTGTGTGCCTTTTATTAAAATGCTGATCTGTTTGGGTGAATAAAGTCAATGATAAAAGTACATTTTTTCTTAGTTATGCACTCTGCAGTTTCTGTTTTCCACATCAGTCTAGCCATATGTATTTAGATGCCAATCCTGTAAAGACTTGCATGTTTTTAAGCGCAAGAAAAGTCCAACTGTGCTGATGTGATGAGTCATGTTAAGTTTAAAGCCTGTGCTTGAGTCTTTTCAATTTCTGGAAGAGACCCAATGTCAGCTTGGAAGAGATCATACTTACTTGCTCCATAAGTCCAAATTTGGTTGTGATTCGCAGCCGTAGGTAATTTCTTTGTAAGCAGGAATTTTATTAACCTGATCTTAGACCTCTTTTGACTTGGTTACTTAAAGAAATGTTAGAAACCATCACTGCAACTTATTTTTATACAGCTCCATACAAAATTCTATAGGTATAGGCTAAAAAATAGCCAAATGTCTTCTATACAGTATGTAGATGGGGGTGCATATGTTAGCAAGTTAATAACGTAATAGTGTACGTGCAGGTAAATTTAAATTTGCAAAGGGAGATTTCCTGCTTCTTGACTTTGTATAAATTGTTGAATGTATTTATTTAATGATTGGTACAGAGCCTCAAGCCACAGCAACTAGGTGCTGTTTACAAAAGTTAAAACATACATTACATGCACAGAGTACAATGGGCTTCATTAAATGACCACTTCTGCTGCCAAGGATATATTAATAGTCATGTAATGAGACCATACTTATCTGTAGAAAGGCCTTTTCATATCTGCTTGCTTATCTACCAGTGGGTACAGGTACCATGATGTGCAATACTGTTATATTGTAAATGATGTGTTACTTCTAATTTAAATATTTTTGAATGAGCATGCTATTAAGTTTGTGTGCACACAGCTGGATATACATAAATACTTGGAAATGAATGCATAGGATTGGCTATGTTTCCACAAAATATTTTTGTTTATTAAGTCCTTATGGGCTGGTGAGCTGAGGTAGAAATCCCAAGGTTGATTGACTGGCCTTTCCACTGAAGACACAAACCCTTCTGTTTTCAAACCTTTCATTGCTCTTATTTCATGTAGTTCTGTTTTTCAGTGTATATAGTTTCATAGTTTCATAGTTTCATAGTTTCAGTTAGGGTTGGAAGGGACCACAAGGATCATCTAGTTCCAACCCCCCTGCCATGGGCAGGGACACTCTACCCTAGATCAGGCTGGACAGAGCCTCGTCCAGCCTGGTCTTAAACACCGCAAGGGACGGGGCCTCAACCACCTCCCTCGACAACCCATTCCAGGGCTTCACCACCCTCACGGTGAAGAACTTCCTCCTCACATCCAGCCCTGAATCTCCCCACCTCCAGCTTCATCCCATTCCCCCTAGTCCTATCACTCCCTGATAGTCTGAAAAGTCCCTCCCCAGCCTTCTTGTAGGCCCCCTTCAGATACTGGAAGGCCACAATGAGGTCACCTCGGAGCCTTCTCTTCTCCAGGCTGAACAGCCCCAACTCCTTCAGTCTGTCCTCATAGGAGAGGTGCTCCAGCCCTCTGATCATCCTCGTGGCCCTTCTCTGGACACGCTCCAGCACCTCCAGATCCCTCTTGTAATAGGGGCTCCAGAACTGGATGCAGTACTCCAGGTGGGGTCTCACCAGAGCTGAGTAGAGGGGGAGAATCACCTCTCTTGACCTGCTGGCCACACTTCTCCTGATGCAGCCCAGGATCTGATTGGCTTTCTGGGCTGCAAGTGCACATTGAGAGCTCATGTTGAGCTTCTCGTCCACCAGCACCCCAAGTCTCTCTCCTCTGGGCTGCTCCCCAGCCAGTCACTGCCAGCCTGTATTTGTGCCTGGGATTGCCTCGACCCAGATACAGGACCTGCACTTGGTCTTGTTGAAGCTCATGAGGTTGGCCTGTGCCCACCTCTCCAGCCTGTCAAGGTCCCTCTGGATGGCATCCCTTCCCTCCAGCGTGTCTGCTGCACCACACAGCTTGGTGTTTTCAGCAAACTTGCTGAGGGTGCACTCAATGCCACTGTCCATGTCACCCACAAAGATGTTGAACAAGATGGTCCAGGATGATCCCTGAGGGACTCCGCTTGACACTGGCCTCCACTGGGACATGGACCCATTGACAGCCACTCTTTGGGTGCGGCCATCAAGCCAATATACCTACCTTTTTAATGAGATCATATTTTAAATTATCCTTGCAATAGGGAAATAATTTGCAAAATAATGAGGTGCCCAAATTTCCCCTTATGAACGAGTTGCACTTACAATGGGTAATATGGAGCCAGGAGAAGAATAAAGACATGGCTACACTATTTCTATAGCAATTCCATCAAGAAAAACCCTTTAATTTATTTTTAGGGTGACCTTAAGACAGGAAAATAAGTGCTTTTGCTCAGTTAGGACCCAAGTGTCTGGTATAGAGTCCATGCATATTAATTGCAACCTTAGAAACTAAGGACAAAAACTTTAAATTTGTGGAGTTTGACCAAGAAAAAGTTTTCTTTCTCAGAGATGGTAGCATGCTGCATGCAGATGTTTGTTACGAAGGGGATATTCAGTAAAAAGAAAACCAATAGCCTCCTTTGGATAAGTTATCCAGTCAGTATCTAAGTAGGTACTGATGCCATTCATATAGTCTGGCTGTCATGTTTAGAACATTTCAGTGCCTTGGTATATCTATTTTAGAGATCAGTGCTCAAGGCTGAAAGCATCCCTTCGTTGCTGATGTTTCATTTTCTTTAACTGGAGTGAACAACTGCAATAATGTTGTGTCATTAGAGAGTGAAGGTTGTTGATGGTGAGCAAATATGCCACAGTTGAGGAAGCCAACAACTACATCTGTCCTGAAGGAATTTTTTTCTGTCAACCCTTATCTATACAAACTTCAGAATGATATGGTGGGGAGTTTTATCAGCATGTGTTTAGTGTAGGTGCAGAGTCAGCAGTTAGCAAAACCTCAAATAGGCTGTGCAGGTCATCCAGAAATGAATGCCAATGACAGGTTTGGGCCATACCAAGTAGTCACACACTGGGAAAAAGTGTAATAAGAGGTATTTTAAGTGAACTCACTATTTCAGGGAGTTGTAATCAAGATTATTTGTAGTATGCCTGATACTTTTGCTCCTGTGAAGCCACCTTGGGTAGCTCTTCTTCCACGAAAATGTATTGCGTGATTTTCAAGTATGTTACCTCCTCACACTTCAGGGTGAGAAACATGTGAAATGTTCCTCTGAAAAACCAAAGTCCTCTTTCACTTAAAATACACATAGCATGAGCAGGTTGGGAAATTACTCTGAAAAGACTAACATTTGTTATGTACAAAAAGGTTATCACTTTCAGATGAATTTTGCATGTGACTCGTGGACATTTACAGTTGTGGGTAGAACTCTTTGGTGAGAACAAATTCTTTTTAAAGACAAATTTAACTTCACAGACTGTTGCCTATTTGGCACATTACACTGTCTTATAGATGTTGGTTGCATACAAGAGACAAATATTGCTAAAAATGTAATTATCACATGATTGTGCATGTTAATATTGCCATACATGTGACACAGGCTATACAAAACACCTCTTGTTCATGAATGTGAACAGAAGTGTAAAGAATAATCAAGCTGTTTTCTTGCTGAGTCTCAAGATATGTCATGACTGAAGTCTTCTGTAAAAAAAATGGAGTTGAGGGTAATTTGGTACAGTGGAGAGATGAAAAAATAGAGATCTAGTATCAGATAACACTGACTGTGAGATCTGTTGGGCTGTGGAAGAATTTGTGAAAGAAGCCTTACTACTACATTCCATTTGAATCTAGACTAGGGAAATAAATATACCTAACAGGGAATGATACTCTGTTGGAAGGGAGATGGAGGAGATGATCCAACACACCTCACCAACCTTCTTTCTATAACTGTGTATACTCAGTGTAAGTTTTTTTTTTATATGCAAATGCAGCATGTAGTATAGACTATATTGAACAAATCATGTGGTCACATTGTGGGGCTTTTCTTGTTGCTGTTGTCATATCTGGCTTCTTAAAATGCTTTACATTGAGCTAACGTGCAATCACTGATATATGGCCAGCTTTGTACTCCAGCTGTTGGCATCAATCTTTCAGCAACACTTACAATACTTATTAATTTATCTGTTTAAATGTATTAGAACTATTGATTATTCCTGACACAGAAGAATAGATAAACAAATGCATAGAATGAAAATCCATCAGAAAAGTAGGTTCTTTTTTGTTTGCTTGTTTTTTCACCCCCAAACAAGTCTTTAAGGAGAGCACATACTCCATAGTCCCTTCTATTCAATAAAGAATATGAACATATGGACAACACATAAAAAAATCACCATAGGAATTTTCACTGGCTATTAGAGTGTACACATTCCTACTCAACATTGACAGCAGCATCATTACTTACAAACTCACAAATACCTGTCTCAGAAAAAACCTGGCCTACAGAGAGGATGACTAGGTATTTAAGGAGAACAGCAGGATGAGTAAGGAGAGAGGGAAGAGTTGCAGGGACAAGTTTCTCTCAATTAAGATTTCTAGTCCAGAAAGTTCCACTATGAACAAAAAGTGTGGAGAGGTGAGAAAGATAATGACACGGGCCTTGGTCTCTTAGGTGGCAGTAATTGTTGTATGTAGGACTTGGTACTCCCTCAGCTGCACCATTTGTTCTCCATAGTGGGTATAGGAATGTTCATCCCCTGATCATGCAGACTAGGGAGTAGTTTGCATCCAGCTGCATCTTGCCCAGGCAGCAGTCTGAGTTTTCCTATATTGAACTCAAAGTAATAACAGCAGCATAAAAAAGTATGAGGCTGCTGCGCGGTGGCCTAGTGCTCCCAGTGTGTAGCTGAGATATGGCCAGAACATGTCCCTGGACCTTAATAATGGGCAATGCTATTATTGATACTGTTCTGTTGCTGTAAGTTCTGGCTTAAGCAGTGTAGGGCAAACAACCTGAGCATGCTTTTTTCTGTGACACAAACTCCCTTATGCCAGTTGCTGTCTTTGCACACTGCTTTGTAAGGGGTTCTGAAGAATGGAAATTGAAATTGAAAACCACACAGCACTTACACTTTCTTGTGTAGTTCATGCATCCCAGCGGCTCTCTTTCAGATCTTGCATTTTCCCAGTAGCAGAATTTCACATGTGTTTTGAATTTGATGCTTCACCATTAAGTCTTGAGTTTTGGACTTCTGGATTAATGAGCTTTGTATCAAGGATTTAAAATTTTGCCTACTTTGCCTCATGTCTCAAGTCTCTTTCTGAATGTGATTCTGGGTCTCATAGTTCCCTAACCGTTGCTCCAGCACAGGAGTACTATTCCGTGTACCAAGAGACCAGCCCTGGCTGTTTGAATTCATGGCTCCTGTGTGGTGGGGTGAGAAAGTTCCCTCCCCACACACAGGGAAAGAAACCACAGCTAGCTCAGTCGGAAAAGCAGATGAAAGCTATATTTACAAGCATAAATGGAATGCAATGAATATGTACACAAATATACAATATTTACAATATATATACAGGAAAATACAGCAATGAACACAATGCAGAAAAACCTTTTACCTCCAGCCGGCCAGGGGGGTTCCCTGAACCCCCCTCTCTCCCTCCCCACCTCCCTTTTTCCCAAAAATAGTTAGAGAGAGAGAGAAAGGCAATTAAGGAAGGAAAATTCTGTTAGCTCAGAAAGTGCATGCAAGAATTAGTGTTCTTATCTGGTTAGCTGTCAACTCAAGGCCGTTCCTGCTTCAGAAAGAGAGAAAGAAGCCGTCCAGCCCACAGGACAGAGAAGCACAGACTGCACCCAGCCTGAACCCAGACCAGACACAGACCGAACCAACAGAACCCAAACTCCAAAACTGCACCCTCCAAGCCACCAATGAAATTAGTTTAGACTATCTTGTTTTTGTTCAAATATCAAAAACATTCAGCCAGAGTGTTCAGCAACTGTCTCTTTCTTAAAGGCATAGCATCAACCGGTCACACTCCTGTAAACTCAGATGTTTGGATCAGCCTTCTTGCATGAGATTTTTAAATTTTTTTTTAATCACTTACCTAAGAGTAGACACTGGTTCAGTTGTATCTTTCAGACAAGGAAGCAAGTTACTCTCCCACCCTTCTCCTTCCAAATGGAGATTTTCCTCAATTTTAATTACAGTTGTATGAAGTGCATTCTTGTGTTTCCTGTTTGGATGGACTTAGAGTTTTATTTCTGTGCAATACTATTAGTTTTGGCCCTCCAGTGAATGACATTTCCATCAGTAGCTTCTCTCTTCCCTTACTATTAGTTTTGGCCCTCCAGTGAATGACATTTCCATCAGTAGCTTCTCTCTTCCCTTAGACTCAACAGAAGTCAATTAGAATTGCCCTTAAGAGCTTCTGAGAGAGAGGTAATCTGGTGTATTTCAAAGTGAGGCTCTTGTATCTGGTGGAAGACTTTCATTATGACAGCAAAACAAACAGTAAATAAATATACTTTTAAGTTTGTGAGTGGATGTCAAGGAAAGCAACTGAGAAGCAGAATGACCTGCCCTGATGCTGTCCCTTTTACTTCCCCTTTTACCTCCACTGGGAGTCAGGAAATCACAGAGAGGGGAGTCTGGGTATCAGGAAAGAGAACTGTGCCTCTGTAAAGACTTGCATCTGTGTTAACAGCTTGCCAAGAAAAACTGATGCCTGTACATTAATCTGAATTATCACAGTCAGTTTCACTTTTGTAACCAACTCAGTCACAGCATTGTAATCTCTTTCTTGAACAGGAGGTGACTTGAGCCCAGCATGGTGACAACACTAGGAAACCTAGAGGAGGAGATAATAAAATTAACAGATAGCAGACAATTCATAAACAGAGGACTCCAAGACCTGACACAACTTTCTTTTCTTCTAGTTGTTAACATCATGATCTTTCATTCAATACTTCAAGTTCTTATCTGTTTTCCACACAAAATCGTCTTTATCTTTTGAGTGTTTCTATTATGTCAGTTTCTCCTAGGAATTTACCTTTTCCTCCTTGTGGAGGGAGTTTCTTTTAAGGTCCTATCAGTACCTTCCTAACTTTAAAATAACAACCTTATTTCTAAGCCCACTTAATAATTTTAAGTGCCCATACTATTGCTTATCATGCTTCATAACACTCTTGGAAATGTCTAATTTGACCTTCTGTAGACATGTTTCCTTATGGTGTTCTAAGCTCCAAAACTCTTTTTCACACACAGATATAAATTGGTCAAGACTAAATTAAAAAATCATTAAAATCCAATTATTCTGTTGGGTTTTGGATCAGTCTTTTAGAAAACTGTAGTCTGGTAATTTTTGTTTTCCCTGTGTTCTTTATTTCACACCCTTGACAAAAGTGCAACATACTTTACCAGTGAGTGTAATGATAGGACAAGGGTAATGGTTTCAAGGTGAAAGAGTGTAGGTTTAGATTAGATTTAAGGAAGAAATTTTTTTAGAGTGAGGTTGGTGTGGCACTGGAACAGATTACACAAAGAGATTGTGGCTGTCCCATCCCTGGAAATGCTAAAGGCCAGGCTGGATGGGGTTTTGAGCAACCTGGTCTAATGGGAGGTGTCCCTGTCCATGGCAGGGAAGTTGGAACTAGATGATCTTTAAGGTCCTTTCCAACCCAAACCATTTTATGATTCTATACTGTGGCAAGGGGGCCACACAGTTTATGCTGCATTCAATATTTTGAATATTGCTTAAGAATTTTCTTATATAAAATCTTTACTTCTCCTTTTCATTTATGTGAAAATCTCTGATATCACAAGGAAATACATATTTCATTTTTTTCCCTTTTGCAGTCAGCGTTTAAGTGGTTCCTCCATAGCAACTCACAAACCCCTTTTTCCCAGTCACGTCTCTGAATTGTGTGATGTTTTCAGCATGTATTCCCTTGCTGGGTCAGCAGCTCCAAGGCTCTGGGGTAAGCATAAAAAGAGATTTGGAGTGTTTTCAGAATCTTCCAAATGTTTGTCAGAGGACAGAAGAATATTTGACAGCACAGACACTGAGGACATTTATTGTGGTTTTTTAATTTTATTTTCCTTAATCTGCTAAGTATTCAGTGGTTGGCCCAGACCTTGCTCCAAAATAATATAGGGAATTTACTTTTCCAGGATGAATAAATAGTTGTCTACTATTTCCTTTTTAAGGAAATGTGGGAAGCTAGCCATCCTGAGGGTAACAACTAAATTTGTTGGACAATAATTTCACATGGCTCAGCATAGGTGCTGAAGGCCCATTGCAGTGAGAGAAGTGACAGATACCCAGTGTTTTCTCACTCAGTGAAGGGTAGAAATGCTTATTCCCATTTTCAGAAATGCTTGGTTTCATTTTGCCTTTCTCTTTGGGGGGAATGCTCTGATCTCCTTTTCCTTCCTTAGGTGGACACCCACACTTCTTCAGTCTGTGGAAGTTACTGTGACATATCCAACCTCATGTGCGTGGGAGGCTTGAGCAGTGTGTTCTATTTGTCACAGGGCTGTTGAGTAACTCTTGGCTGCATACATGCATGTTGTGCTTCGCTTTTGCTTTTGTCAGTTTTCTAAAGTATTGTGCTGACAGTCGACCTCCTCCTATGGGGGTGAGCCAGCTTCTCAGCAGCATCTGCAGTTGGAGCTGTTTGGGTTGGTTGCAAATATTTTCTGCTGACATGAGCCAAGGGAGTTTGGAAAGCACAGAAAAGTACTTGCAAACTGAGCACATAACACAGGTGGTTGGGATTTTGCAGAGATCTGGAGCTAGGTTTTTAATGGCAGTTGGCACATTTCATGCCTTGAGGGATTTTCCAAACCAACTTGAAGTAACAGAAGCAGGCCATTCATTTTACCTAACTTTGGTTTCCTCATCAGCTAGCTCACTAGACTCTCCCTGAAGAGAGACAAAACCCTCCAGATTTAATCTCATGCAAAAATAGGTGCCTAAGGTAAATGGGTTAGGCTAGTTTCTCTCATGCTACTGGGTGAAGAAAGTGACAGAAGATTAATTTGGGAAGAACCCACTCGTATTCTTACCATCAAGAAGAAGCTTGGAATCATGCACTCATAATTTGGAGATTGTGGGAGGGCTGCAGTTGGTAAAATGCATTTTCTGCTAGACAGTGTCATTTTTTCATTGTAATAACTGCGGCCTCCTCTTCTACTCATACAGCTCATCCACCAAAATACTTCCTGCCATGCCCAGTATTTCTGAGCAATCGAGCTGAAGGAAAATGCAAATTCAGGTAAGTCCAAATGATATGTTCTATTTTGGTTGGATGCATAAAACTGTTTCAGACATAAAGCAACCGCATTTTTGTAAGCTGGTGTGTTACATTTAGTGAAAAATAACTTAGTTTTTTTTTATGTCACAGTGACATTTCGTGTAAAATGTAATTTATTTTTAAGATATCGAACCAGCAAATATAGTATAAATGTTTCACAGAGATCTGTAAACCCCTTGTAGGCTACTTTTTTGAACTATTTACAGTAGCTTTGCAGGATGGCAACTATTTTTATGCATTTATGCATAAGCCTCAGCACTTTCTGTAAATTTATTTCAAATACAAGCAAAATTTCTTCATGCTACATCTGTACTGGTATATAATGCTGCAAGTCTTTCTGCCCACAGTTTTGGTCAAGCAAGGAGCTGCTGCAGAGAGTAGTAGGGTTTGAGTTTAATTGCTCTCACCTGGGCTGTGCAGTGCAGGTTGACCACAGTGCCAAGGAAATGTTTGATTTCCTGATGGAGCTGTGTTAACCAGCAGTAAGAGGTAATAAGTAAGAAAACAGAAGGCATGCCAGGAAGTGGGATTTATTTATTAATTTTGACTGAGCTGTCCTCTTAAACATGATGAGACGCAGAGAGTGTAGAGACAATTTAGATGCCTGTATGTAAATCTGCACTACATTAGAACTGCTCTTAAGGGCTAGTGTTTTGGGCTATGAAAGCCCCCTTCTTCTTGGAAAGTCGCATTCTTCCGTTCCAGTGGTTTTGTGAGAACATTGCTCAGGTATGTCTAAATACAGTTTGGCCATGATTCCTTCTTACTAAAGCTTAGATCCGCATATTCTCTGGGCTGTTTAAACTTCACCCAGTAATTTCAATATATATTTTATTTTGTTGTCATTTTCTTCTCATTTAAAATTCTCCAGCATCTTCAATTAAGCTCCGTGTGGCTAGCTCTCATTCATGTGCCAGACAGACAGGGTCTCTCCCAAATCTACCCAGCATAAGTAATGACTTCCACTTTCAGACAACAAATCTAATACTTTAGCTTGTTACTGTACATATCCTTCAGAGCAATTATTGAGCTAGACATGTTCTTGTTCCTTCTAGGTGGCTTCAAGAAAGGAGGTAAAGGAGATGAAAACTGATTTTGGAGAAGCAACAAAGAACAAATACATTTATGTACACACATGTAGGTAGGCGGAAAGTCCTTCTAGGTACTTCTAGTGAGGCATGTTTTTGTTAATTGCATAAAGAAAAACTTTGTGTGGGTTAGTGAGAAGTAGGAAGTGGGGAGGAAGAGGTGACTGTATTGAAACTTCCCCTGCTGGAAGTAGCCTGTGTCTCTGTATCTCTTCCATGCTTGCATTCTGTGAGCAGAAAGCAGCTCTCTTTTGATCTGTTAGCTTTCCGCAGCCATTTTCACTCTGCATGCAGGTTTATGGTTACACAAATCTGCACTATCCAAAGGTACACAAGCCCTATGAGTAGAGGCTGAGGGAGCTGGGATTGTTTAGCCTGGAGAAGAGGAGGCTCAGGGGAGACCTCATTGCTCTCTACAACTACCTGGAAGGTGGTTGTAGCCAGGAAGGGGTTGGTCTCTTCTTTCAGGCAACCAGCATCAGAACAAGAGGACACAGTCTCAAGCTGCACCAGGGGAAGTTTAGGCTTGAGATGAGGAGAAAGTTCTTCACTGAGAGGCTTGTTCATCATTGGAATGGGCTGCCCAGGCAGGTGGTGGAGTCACCATCCCTGGAGGTGTTCAAGAGGGGATTGGACGTGGCACTGGTGCCATGGTCTAGTCATAAGGTCTTGGGTGACAGGTTGGACTTGATGATCTTTGAGATCTCTTCCAACTTTGGTGATACTGTGATACTGTGATAAAGAAATGTATGACTCTCTTTGATGGATGTCATATTCTGAACTCATTCAGAAAGGAGGCTTTCAGTTTGGGTACTCATTTAGCACCAGATATTTTCCACCTTGAGTATACCTGTAAAATCCATGCTATTATTGTGAGATGAAATATCAAGCATTTGAGTTGGAATGTCTTCTAGAAGCCAAGGAAAATGGAAGGAAATCTTGTTTAGTGTTAATCAGGGTTAAAATGATACATAACCTTTTGTCCTACTTTGACAACACTATTTTGAAAATACAGACTCAGACTCATGACTATTACAGAATTTTTTTTTTCTTTAGAGAAGATTGCTTTTAATTTTTTTGAGAATATGAAAATTTGGACTTGTTCAGAGCTCAGTGATGCTTGGTGTTCCTCTTACTTCTGTTTGAATGTAATCAGAGGAAAGACCTTGGATTCTTGGGTTCAAATTGAGTTTAAAGCTAAATAACATGAGAATAGAACAAAATAGACTAGACTAGACTAGACTAGACTAGAATAAACCAGGTTGGAAAAGACCTTTGAGATCGAGTCCAACCTATCATCCAGCACTATCTAATCAACTAAACCATGGCACCAAGCACCACATCCAGTCTCTTCCTAAACACCTCCAGTGATGGTGACTCCACCACCTCCCTGGGCAGCCCATTCCAATGGCTAACAACTCTCTCTGTGAAGAACTTCTTCCTAACGTCCAGCCTAAACCTCCCCTGGTGCAGTTTGAGACTATGTCTTCTTGTTCTGGTGCTGGTTGCCCAGGAGAAGAGACTAACCTCCACTTGTCTACAACGTCCCTTCAGGCAGTTGTAGACAGCAATAAGGTCTCCCCTGAGCCTCCTCTTCTCCAGGCTAAGCAACCCCAGCTCCCTCAGCCTCTCCTCCTAGGGCTTATGCTCCAAATCCCTCACCTTGATCTCATGCATGCTTCATCCAACTGCCTTCTCCATTTACTGCATTATTTGATTTAAAGTCATGTTTGGGTTTTTTTGTTTGTTTGGGTTCATTCTGTGTTTTTTTGTTTGTTTTTCTCGGAAAGTTCACTGAGCCAATTGCATGGCATTCACAGTGATGGGCATTTACTTCCCAGCTAGTCTCACTGAGCCAGCAAGACTATTTGCCTGATAGCCCTCATTGCTGTGAAAAAACCCACAATCACCCAACACAAAACAATGAGGATCACAATCTGGCCCCCTGCAATTAACACCACACTGTCAGGGTTTCACTTTCCGGTTTAAATCCCATAATGAGCAGCCATTGGAAAAGGAGGTAAATAAAGCTGTCATGCATATTGACAGTTATATAATATCACTGCTCATTTTTTTTTTTCCCCCAAAGTTAGAACTGCAGAATTAGTGTGGCACATGATATCTTCCCCTCTCCAGCATAACACATACCAGCTGCAGTCTTTTAAAGTTTCCTATCATTTTGTTAGCACAATGACTGCCTACGTGAGCAAAAAAACATGGAAACTGCATCCTACCACAGTTGACAAGATTTTTTATTTTCATGATTACTTCTCTGCGTTTTTTTATTTTGCCTGCAGGCAAAGGTTGGCATACATGTCAAGAGAACATTCTCCAGCTGGGGCCTGCAGTATAGAGAATTGTATACTCCAGAGGGCTCATGGGACCTTAGGCAGATTATTATGGTAATATTGGAGACTGCTGTCCTTTCCCTCCCACAGCTGGGCCGCCTCTCTCATTGTAAGTATTGAAGCAATATGTTTTGCAAATTATACATTGGGAACAACAGGGACCCAGGAAAGTGAGGGAGAAAGAGAAACATGGCGAAATGTTGCCGTTAATATGATATTTTTCTTGTTCGTCAACCAAAAATAAATTAAAGCTTTAATTTTTTTTAATTAAATGAGGAACATATATTGGGGGAAACCAGCCATAATAGTAAAAACCTTAATATTGATTTTATTGAGTGAGAGTTTTAAGAAAATATGGTTTATTGTAGGGAAATTTCACACAGTAACCTGATGCAAGGGAGAGCCAGAGTAAGATTACATAATAGCTTTTATTACAGATTTCAAAAGTCCTTTTGAGTCCAATGAAGCTGGATTAACAAAAACTGCACCAAAAAAATATCATTTTAATTAGTGCTAATGTGATCTCGTCATGGTCCAGCTGTTTCACACAGGATGAAAATCTGTGTTGCTTTATTAACAATTCACCCTCCAAAATAATGTCACTTCTGATTTTTAGCATTTCTTACTGATGTATATTTTAATAAGATAGCCAAATTATTTGGTGACTACTGTCATAAGGAAACTGAAGTGTTGGGGTTTGGGTTTTTTTTTGCCTTTTTTCTTGCTTGTTTTAAAATAAATAGAGAACAAATATGGCTTAAAAGCATTACTAGTAGGTAAAGAAATATTTCATATTCATCTGCCATAAGAATCTGATTAAGATTTGTACAGTGGTGTTTTAAAGATGATTTTTTATTTATAAAAGTAAGAAGGAAAGTAAATATTATTAACTAGGTAACAAGTTGAAATGATGGTTTATGTGGACCAAATCCTTCCCCTTAAAGACTTGGCTTTATCTGCTTTCTAGTGAATGTGGGCTTCACATCAGTCTTTAACCAATATTCCACTATTCTGTTAGCCAACAGTCATTTTAAATTTAGATCTCCATTCATTTTTGACAGAACTATTTCACAACTCAATTCCATTTGGAGCTACACTCCAATTTTAATCTAAATTAATTTCAAGTTACCGAACCTTTCTGCTTCATTTATACATGAAACTATACTATATTGCCTTGGACACCTGCCTGAATTCTACATTAAAAATAAGCAAATGTCGAAAATCTCAGTGCTCACAACTCAATTTTCTTCTCCATTATTTTTATATGCTGTAATACATTGGAGAACCCTTGCATGTACCATTGTAGAAAGAGACATTTATTTTTAATACCTTTATTCCTTTTCCCTATCTTACTTTAAAGGTTTCATTATACACTGTTGGTACTGTGCTAATATATTTATCAGCCTTCTAGTTTAGCTCCTAATTTGCTAATGTATTCCAGGATGATGACCAGTGTTTGTACTTTTTCTTAAATAGTGTGTGGTTTCTTTTCCAATTCACAGTGATTGTATAACAAACATTTAGTACAGGGGAAGCAGTTCGCAATCTGATGGCAATTGCTGTGAATTAAAGTGGGTGTTTAAGTATTATTTAATATTGGTTGATTGATTTGTAGTCTTAAAAAACCTTGATGATACCACTACAGTATTTCCCTCCATTTCTCCTGTGTGGTCTGCAACATCATTAGAGAAGTCACAGTTTGTAAGCAGGTGTGTTGGTTCTGTATGTCACCATGAAGCCAGACATTTGCTACTCGAGCTGACATGAAGACTTGTATTTCACAACATATAATACAATAGAATACAATAGAGTAAACCAGGTTGGAAGAGACCTTCAAGATCATCGCGTCCAACCCATCAACCAGTCCAACCCACCTAAACAACTAAACCATGCAACCAAGCACCCCATCAAGTCTCCTCCTGAACACCTCCAATGAAGGTGACTCCACCACCTCCACGGGCAGCCGATTCCAATGGGCAATCACTCTCTCTGTATAGAACTTCTTCCTAACATCCAGCCTAAACCTGCCCTGGTGCAGCCTGAGACTGTGTCCTCTTGTTCTGGTACTGGCTGCCTGGGAGAAGAGACCAACCTCTGCCTGTCTACAGACTCCCTTCAGGGAGTTGTAGAGAGCAATAAGGTCACCCCTCAGTCTCCTCTTCTCCAGGCTAAGCAATCCCAGGTCCTTCAGCCTTTCCTCATAGGGCTTGTGTTCCAAACCCCTCACCAACTTCATTGCCCTTCTCTGGACACGTTCCAGCAAGTCAACATCCTTCCTAAACTGAGGGGCACCAGAACTGGACAAAGGACTCAAGGTGTGGCCTAACCAGTGCTGTGTACAGGGGCAGAATGACCTCTCTGCTTCTGCTGGCCACACTGCTCCTGATGCAGGCCAGGATGCCATTGGCCCTCTTGGCTGCCTGGGCACACTGCAGGCTCATGTTCAGCCTACCATCAACCAGTACCCCCAGGTCCCTCTCTACCTGGCTGCTCTCCAGCCACTCTGACCCCAAACATGTGATGCAACATTGCATGCAGCAGAATGAGGTGAAGAGGAAAAGGTAAGGGTGAAGGGCATTGTTTTGCAAGATTCAGAAACCACTGTTGATGTGCATTTTCTCTTTGTTTCTCCTGAAATTCATAAGATTCTCGGTCCTGAGCTACCTTTCTCCTTTCCTTCTCTTTGTATCTTGAATTCCTCCTTCCTCATCATATACTGGAATGTGCTGCCCGGGGAGATGGTGGAATCACCATCACTGGAGGTGTTCAGGAGGACACTTGATAGGGTGTGTGGTTGCATGGTTTAGTTGATTAGGTGGTGTTGGATGATGGGTTGGACATGATGATCTTGAAGGTCTCTTCCAACCTGGTCTATTCTATTCTATTCTATTCTATTCTATTCTATTCTATTCTATTCTATTCTATTCTATTCTTTCTTATAATTCTGAATTCTGATGAGTGATTGATTGATTCTGAATTCTGAAGTGATTGATTTTCCCTTTAATTTGCAGTTTTCACCATTATCTTGGTGACAGGTAGTTTCGCCCCATATTTTTGAGGATCTTCAGCTGCTTTCAACAACTGTTCTTGCTTTCAGCATTGCTAATGACAGATTGCATTTTGAAACTAATTTGAAAGGCCTTGTAGACTTGGTGTCTTGGCAGACAGCTATCATAAGAGACTTTGAATATGCATGCAGATCTGCTCTTGAAGATCTCAATGGGGCAGAAAGACTGAGCATGGTTCAGATTGAGATGCTGCATAAACGGGTCTTGATTCCATTTTCCTAAATATGCTGCTGAGTAGATATAGATGGAAATAAAGGTTTGGTTGAGAAGTTATGAGGTTCTTCCAGGTGACCAGGATGTCCATTGAATCCATGAAGAGCTTGCACTGCAGAAGAATGAATTCTGTGTCACTGGGAGGCTCCATCAGATGAGGGAGAAGAACTGGAATGGACTGTTACTTGAGCCTGAATGAGAGACTGTTTGGAAGGATGCCCAGATGAAGATTTGGACTTTGCTAGACATGTCATCAGAAGATTTTTAATTTGATGATATGGTTTGGGTGCAGGAATTATGGTATGAAATAAAGGGTGGCATGTGGCAGTTTAGGCTGGGTGCCTCCTGCTGCTGCCATATCAGTTACACCTCTGGTGCCCTGAGTGTCCAGCCCAGTGGGTGGACACAGGAAGCTGTGTATTTCATTCCCATAATGTTCTGCTCCCTATAAATCTATCAGCTAGGTCTCACATTTCCTCTTTCTTCCCTTGCTGCTCCCATGGGAGATGCTCCCTATGTGGTAATGGAAGGGGAGTTATCTCAAGGCCTCTTGGACCTGGCTAGGCCTAATGCCAAGAGGAGAAACGAAAAGGGCAATCTCAGATCTGGCCAGCTGAGATTAGCCTAACAGTGGAGGGGTGGAAGAAAGAGCCCTGGGGTTTTTGGGTATACCCTCATGTAGGGAGAAGGGGAGTGCTGGGAGGCTTCTGGGTATGCTATAAGGGACTCTGTAAGTTTTGGGTTTCTTTTGTCACTGTGCTTGTAGGTCTCTCTAAAACATTCACTGCTTTTCCATTTAAACTTTCCATCACTTCTGCAATCCATTTGTGTGAGTCTCATTTTTCTGCCCCAATGGGAGGCAAGAGGGGATCTGCCTGGCCTTCCAACCATGGACAAGTGCTTATAGACTTTGAAAAGCCTTGGGCAACCTAGCTGCCCTGCCTGGCCTCCCACCACTGGTCCAGCAGAATTCAGGTTTCCCACAGGTTTCAGGTCAGATCTGCCAATGACATCCAGGTATCTCAGATGTCCTGCACTATCTCAAATGACACTGAAGGCCTTTATCAAGGCACTAACTGAGACCCTCCATTTGAGAATGGGATTAATTTTCAAAGAAGATACCTAAATGTGAGTATCTAAATAGAGTTTTATACCTAGGTGTGAGGCAGATGTTAAATTGATTTTAGTCAATAGAGCCTTGCTAGTTAATACAGTCAGTGAAGGCTACAGAGGTGTTTATCTCACACTAACATTCATTTAGTCAGCCAACAACTGACTAAATGATGGGATGGATTTGGGTGGACAACAGCTTAGACACCTAGTGTGGGATACAGTGGCCATCTGAGATATCCTAGAGTATTCTACCTGACCTAAATAAGGGAACTGAGATCTCAGAAGTCTAGCATCTTATCTGGTCAGTTTTATGTTGGTGTCTCAAATGGCCCTATGTACTTATGCTGAAGCAGTTAAATCCTATCCCTAACAGATACCCTTATGCACGTCTTTAGCCTGTAGCTGATACCAACCCTCTTGACTTCACCTCTGCTATTTTTTTTGTGTGCGTGTGTGTTCTTTCTAATATCTGGAGCTTTTGCACTTGTGCCTTTTACATCATGCTAGCTGTAGTCTCTTGTCTATATTCTCTTAGAGCTCAAGCATATCCAGTGCTGGGTTGGGGGTTGGTTTGTTTGTTTGTTTGTTTTTAATACTCTTCTTAAAAATTTATGGTCACAGAGCATTTAGGTGTTGTCATCTGAAAATAAGGAATGCTTTATGTGACCAACAGTAGCCACATGTGGCTTGTAGTGTTTCAGCTGATTTCTCTTTTGAAGAACAAATCTATTGGGTTAGTAGGTGGAAGGGAGATGGAAGAAAACTGTTCCTTGATGTTGTTTTTCTCCCTTCTGTGATGACTATTTTTCAGCTTTCCTAGCTTTCCTTTTTTTAATCTGTCCATTCAAAAATATCTCCTTAAGCACATCTAAAAAATGTTTTTTCCCCCTTCATGATATGAGTGATAGACAATAATTGTGTACAAGCAACACACAGCCTGTGAGAAACAAGCATTTTTCAGTAAATGACCACATTACTATTGAGCACACTTGTTGGATAGAATACAAGGGACTTTGATATTAAGAGTGATGCTAAAAAGGCAAAATAGAATTAACTACTTTAAAGATGATATAGTAAATCATGCTGGACTGTGAAGGAAATTCTACATATTTCAGCAGACCCCATCAGTTAAATATATGGAGAAATTAATTGGTGAGTAAGTGTTGGGAACTTAACCAATAAAAAAAGAGAAAACCCTCTGCATAAAACTAAGGACATGTTTTGTTTTCTACCCAGGATTTAAGTGGTGTAAGTCTGGCTCTCTATCGGTGATGGAGACTGAGGTCAATATGGACGACCAATATGATCTAGTATTGTTCCTTTATTGTTCCAATATTGTATGGCTATAGTGCAAGCATAGTGAGTATAGCGCCTTGAGCACAAGCCCTATGAGGAGAGGCTGAGGGAGCTGGGGTTGTTTAGCCTGGAGAAGAGGAGGCTCAGGGGAGACCTCATTGCTCTCTACAACTA
Organism: Colaptes auratus; assembly: GCA_015227895.2. Taxonomy (NCBI): domain Eukaryota; kingdom Metazoa; phylum Chordata; class Aves; order Piciformes; family Picidae; genus Colaptes; species Colaptes auratus. Next base: position 90,349,469 of record CM037631.1, on the reverse strand, counting down.
CCTGAAATGTGGTTGTAGCCAGGAAGGGGTTGGCCTCTTCTCTCTAGCAACCAGCACCAGAACAAGAGGACACAGTCTCAAGCTGCACCAGGGGAAGTTTAGGCTTGAGGTGAGGAGAAAGTTCTTCACCGAGAGAGTGATTCGCCATTGGAATGGGCTGCCCAGGGAGGTGGTGGAGTCACCGTCCCTGGAGGTGTTCAAGAGGGGATTGGACATGGCACTTGGTGCCATGGTCTAGTCATGGGGTCTGTGGTGACAGGTTGGACTTGATGATCTTTTGAGGTCTCTTCCAACCTTAGTGATACTGTGATAAAGTAAAGTGAAGTGAATGGAAAGGAAAGTGAAGTGCGTATTAAGGGAACTTCTACAACTTATATAAACTCAGGGAGCATCCTTGGCACAGCTTCATTGGTTCCCCACGAGTGACCACACATCACACTGTTATGGTTTATTGGTCACACTACTAATAACACGCGAGGTTGTTGATGCAGGTGCGTGTCCTGTTATTCCCAGATAACTTTCTGTGTTTATAGCTACCAGTGTCCCACTTTAATTACATGCTGCAGGCTCAGCACTGTTTTGCTACACTGCTAGCAACTTTTGCACTTATGCTGAGCATGGCCTACCACCATGTCAGGCTCTAAGCCTGCACTGCCAGATTGCTCACACTGCTCATGCTGGCATTGCTACAGGTCTCTAGATGAAGAGGATCTTTCTTCCATCTATTTGTCTCAGAAACAAGGCTTAGAAAAATTCACTAGGCAGTGATGGATACAGATCCCTTTCTGCTTGAGGTGTCCAATGTTCATTCAGTATTTCTTGCAATGCCCTTCTCTCTTGAATCCGTTTGCTTTTAGGCCCCTGGCCAGCCTGGTATTATGGGAAAGACTCATCATAATACACTGTATCTTGCCTGTGTAGTGAAGAGCGAGTACTGCAGCAGATGTGTCAGATGCTGTTCAAAAAATAAGTGACATAAATGTCAAGAAGTTTCATTGTTGTTGTCACATGTTTGAGCTTCAGTCTTGCATATGTGAACACAGATAAATCTTCCTTTCAGTAGTCTTTCTTTTTAAGGGAAGAATGGTTTACCCTCCACTACTCCTTTTATTCTATGACTTTAAATAACATGGTAGTATTGTATTTGTACTGTACTATTTTCCTTACATCCTCCAGGTTTTGGGGAAGGAGTAAGTTCTTCACAGAAAGAGCGATTGGCCATTGGAATGTGCTGCCCAGGGAGGTGGTGGAGTCACCATCACTGGAGGTGTTTAAGAAGAGTCTGGATGGGATGCTTTTCGCCACGGTTTAGTTGATTAGATGGTGTTGGATGATAGGTTGGACTTGATGGTCTTGAAGGTCTTTTCCAACCTGGTTAATTCTGTTCTTTTCTATTCTATTCTAATATTTTAATTTTTTTTTTTGCCTGTGATATTTTAATTTTTCTACAGCTGAAGTAACATGGAACAACTTTATCCCTCTGTCCTTTCTATTTCTTATGAAATTAGAGGCATCTAACCTATTAGCATGTGAGAAGCTGAAATTACCCAAAAGCTTCAACAATAGATGTTGGGATGTCATCATCATCAAAATCTGAAGGGATGTTGTATCAGATTTCTGCAAGTCATTATGTATTGCATTCATCAGTTCATTGAGAAGGCACAGAAGCTGAAGTATAATGGACAATTATGACAGATCTGCTCTGGAACTGAATTATCTTTCCTGATCATGTTGGCTTTCTGATAAATTTAGTTTTATTTCCATTTCCAAATTCTCTCCCATTCAAACAAAGAGGATGGAGAACTTGAAAGCCACTCCCGTAGATAGTTCTCATTGGGAGGTTAGTAAGCACTGCAAGCAAGGAGTTTCTTCCATTGTCAGGTGTATTTTTCCTCTGCAATCTCCCTCTTTAGATCCCTAAGTTTGTGAAGGTGTCCCTAAGAAAAATTTGATTACTTTCTTATCATAGTATCAGTCAGGGTTGGAAGGGACCACAAGGATCATCTAGTTCCAACCCCCCTGCCATGGGCAGGGACACCCCACACTAGATCAGGCTGGCCACAGCCTCATCCAGCCTGGTCTTAAATACCTCCAGGGTTGGGGCCCCAACCACCTCCCTCAACAACCCATTCCAGGGCTTCACCATTCTCACAGTGAAGAACTTCCTCCTCACATCCAGCCTGAATCTCCCCACCTCCAGCTTCATTCCATTCCCCCTAGTCCTATCACTACCTGATAGCCTGAAAAGTCCCTCCCCAGCCTTCTTGTAGGCCCCCTTCAGATACTGGAAGGCCACAATGAGGTCACCTCAGAGCCTTCTCTTCTCCAGGCTGAACAGCCCCAACTCCTTCAGTCTGTCCTCATAGGAGAGGTGCTCCAGCCCACTGATCATCCTTGTGGCCCTTCTCTGGACACGTTCCAGCACCTCCATATCCCTCATGTAATAGGGGCTCCAGAACTGGATGCAGTACTCCAGGTGGGGTCTCACCAGAGATTCTGGAATGTTTCACAGCATTACTCATTTAGAATAACAATATTAAATTTAGAATAATCTTTCTTGTATTTGAAGACAAATTATTGGGAGAATCTAAGGTATGTTTAGCAGTTAAATTAATCAACACTATTTCTTATATTTTCTGGGGTTTTTTTGTGATGAGATTTCTGGCTAATTTTTATATAGTTTTTCAGACAAAAATGATGGGCAGGGCTCATCTCTTCTGATTATAGGCTAAAAAAAAAAAAAAAGGAAAAAATCTTTAAAATCTTATTTAGAGTTTTAAGAAATATTAGTTTAGAAGAAACCCAACCAAACAGCAACTTCAACCTGTTTGATGGGTCTTGCCTTCTGGTAGGATGTGGTTTCACACTTATTGCCTTCCAGTTTCCAGTGAGGCTTTTGGCCATTTTTCTGGTTATTTGCACCGGTTTATTTCATTAATTATATTTAAATTTTAGATCTGAAGCTGTTGCTACTTTTCTGAAATTTGAAACTGCTAGTAGCCTGTAATTTTTTTCCCAATAGTCTAAGCAAGGATTTCACCAAAACATACGAAGACATACTGAATTAAGCAAGAAAATGCTGCTCTGGGTAATTTGCTTAAATTTGTTGCATATATATTGGAATGTATATGAGTGATTTTCATTAGGATAAAAAGGCTGGAAAATGCTGCCTCAGAAAGCCACATTCTCTAGAAATAAATCTTTAAATTAAAGACAAGACCATCTGTATGCACCACTAAATTGTAGCTGGGAGATATAACTCAAGGGTAGGCCTCATGGTACTCCTTCTCAAAAGTGTAAATTTCACTTGTTTACACATTGTGAAAACAATCGTTTGAACATTAAGGGGGGAAAGTGCTTTGTCCCATTGAAAGCTGAAAACCTTAGAAGGTGCTAAATGAAATACAAGTCAAAATGCTGGTTTTGGAGACTTGAATAACTTTAACATGCCAGCTGCCTGATTTTAAACAATATTTGGGATTCTAATTCATTAGAATAGGATAATATTTAAAGTTGCATTTGTAGAAAAGTAAGTGAATGCAAATTTCCAAAGACAGTTCATCTCAATCACCTTGGGCAACTACTTTAGTACGGAATGAATATCCTTTGAAGGTATCTGTATTTGACCACTGATTATAGACCAGTGGCTGGAACAGCAATTTCGACTAAATGCCTGGCTTAGGTGAAATTAATTCTAGTCTGTTGCTAAAGGCTTAAGTTGATCATCCATAGATAGATGCCTTAGGCCATTGTTTGTGCCCTAAACAAACGTACATGAAGTTGGCAGATATGACAAAGGAGTTATGGGAGACCAGTGACCTTCTGTATTAGCAGCAGGAGTACAGGTCAGGTAAGATGCTGCAGGCCATCTCAAATAGCTTTAGATGCCTACTGAGCAACTGAGTCTAGTTGAGAGGCATTCCTGTCCATGCTGGGGAGGTTGGAGTAGGTAATTTCTAAGGTACCTTCCAGTCTAAGCCATTCTATGGAAGCTAACTGAATCAAATCAAAGAGGTTATCTCCATTTTAATAATGTAAACCAATGACTGTCCACCCCCTTAAGTCCTGAACAGAGGTATTTTCTGAAATTCTGAGAGTGGCAGTATTTTGTCTCACTAGTTCTTCAAATTACTTCTCTCTGGCATGCAATAAAGCAGATTATATATTTAGACTTAGAATCATAGAATCAGTAAGGTTGGAAGAGACCTCAAAATCATCAAGTCCAACTTGTCACCCAAGACCTCATGACTACTAAACCATGGCACCAAGTGCCATGTCCAATCCCCTGTTGAACACCTCCAGGGATGGTGACTCCACCACCTCCCTGGGCAGCCCATTCCAATGGCTAATAACTCTCTCTGTGAAGAACTTTTTCCTCACCTTGAGCCTAAACTTCCCCTGGTGCAGTTTGAGACTGTGTCCTCTTGTTCTGGTGCTGGTTGCCTGTGAGACAAGACCAACCCTCTCCTGGTTACAACCACCCTTCAGGTAGTTGTAGACAGCAATAAGGTCTGCCCTGAGCCTCCTCTTCTCCAGGCTAAGCAACCCCAGCTCCCTCAGCCTCTCCTCACAGGGCTTGTGCTCCAAGCTCCTCACCAGCTTTGGTGCCCTTCTCTGGACATGTTCCAGCAAGTCAACATCTTTCCTAAATGGAGGGGCCCAGAACTGGACACACTACTCAAGGCGTGGCCTAAACAGTGCTGAGTACAGGGGGCACAGTGACTTCTCTGCTTCTGCTGGCCTACTTCCTATAGGTAATTCTAGATGTAATAGAAAGTGCCATCTTCATATTCCCTATAATCCTGTACTTGTACTAACAGCAATAACTAACGTCTGCATTCAGTCTTAAGGACAATGTCCCTTACCTGACAATTTGTAACTGAAGCAACACAACAGTGTGATATAACAACACTACAACTCTTCTGTACGGCTGTGGAGCACATTTGAATAAGCCCTTGATTAGAATTTGAAATCTGTCAAAGCATAGTTCTTGTTAAAGATTCTGACATGGTTTTTAAACACAATTTTGCCAATGCTGGATCTGAACTAATAATGCTTTATAAGTGTTCTCCATCATTAACTTGTTATGGGGAAAATCTGAAACTGCTTCATATCAGCCTACCTTGCAACTGCACAAGAAAGTGAATTCTTGTGTTTCCTGTTTCTGAGACTTGGAGGTCTTGGAGAAAAGTTGGAAACAACTTTCACAGTGCAGCTGCCAGCAATACAGCAGAAATCACAGAGGCATTAGGGTCTTTATCACAGATAAAGGAGTCTTCATACTGTGTGGAGTCAATATGGAGTCAAGTTCCTTGTCCTGATAGCAGTTTTTGCAAGATCTTATGTTTGCCAAGTGTCAGAAATAGTGGACATATACAGCTCTGCCCACCAAGCATTATTGTGAGCGTGTGTCGAAACATCTGTGTGTCTAAATTTGCAGCTTCAATGTTAGGTTCATGTTGCACTTCATTATGGATGCAGCAATGACTGAGAAGAGAAAGGAAACTGAAGAGGCCACGCTTCTTGGTAGCAGCCTAGGAATTAAGATGACAGCATTAATTATTTATGCTGTAGAATGTCTTCATTGGCAGGTGGTGGTGTGAGGAAAGGGGGGAGGTCAAAAACCACATCTACTTATACTTTTATGGTGAAATGGCAGAAGAAATAAGAAATAAGCAGTTAACTTCTGCTTGTATGAGAAATAAGGGAACGGAGCCGCAAAATTGGCTACTGCAGAGTTTGCTTGTCCCATGCATCAGAAGGTACTGTGATCCTGAGTCTGAAATTATTGTGCTTGAGGACAACTTTTAAGACAGAAATTAAAAAGCCTAATGAGGACCTCTAGGGAGCAGCTTAGTATTTAATAGAAAAGACAGGACATCACTGGAAAGGGCTGAAGTTCCACACATAATCCTGGCATTGCTTTCGTCCTTTGAATGCAGACTGCCATAATCCTTCAAGCAGGATGGAACAATGGTGTGAAGATGCATGCTTCAAAATATCCTGTGAAATAATGGCGAAAATACATACAGATAAGTCACTCCATCTGTTAATAAAGCTTTTATTTCTTTGTTTGGAAAGGGACTTCTGCTTTGAAAAAACAATTGGAAATCTTACAGCTGTAACATAAAAATAAGACAATGAAAAACTATTTATGAGGCCTCTGGATACATTCTAGATATGTAGGTAGGTATTTAGATAGAAAATAGCGTGCTAGAAAGAGACAAAAATATAACCTGCCAGTGCTGATGGAAGCATTGCATTTTAGGAGAACAATTACAGTATTATAAGAGGTTTTAGAATAATAACTAGTTTAAGTAATAACCAGGTAGATCTGAAATACTTTAGAATATCATTAATTGCTCTTTGTGTCACAATAGCATGTAGCAGTCCTGACTGGGAGAGACCACAGTATACCTGATACTGAGTGATACAGACATGGATAATCTCTTCCCAGAAGCACTAGATTTCAAGCAGACATATTAGAAATAACTGGGAACATATGTCTGGGAACTCCTTGTCTGGGGTCACACTGAGCAATTCTTTAATGCTGTGGTCTATTTGCCCATTCATAGAATTACATTGGCAACAATTAGTACAAACCTGAGCTGTCCCAGTCTCAGTGTGGTATGTAATGACCTGCAAATATTCTTTGTGTTGCAGAAGTGCTGTTCTTTCCTTTAGTGACAGTGACATTGACTGTTGAATCATCTAGTAGTTATTTTAACAGAATTGTAGACGGGTTTGGGTTTGAAGGGGGTCCTCTGAGGTCTTTTCCAACCTGGTTAATTCTGTATTCTGGATTTACCCTGTAGGTCCTCTTTATACAGCAGCAACCAGGTGACTGCCCAGGCAGTACAGCATCGCAGAATGATGGGGGCTGGAAGTGACCTCTGGAGATTGCTGGGTCTTGGTTGTGCACTCCCTTCTCTGGAAACACCTGTTCACAGCATTTGGGATGTTGTCCATCTATCATGTGTCTAGGAGGTCACAGAGTCACCAGAGGTGGAAATGGCCTCAAAAGGTCATCTAGCTTAACTCCCCCCTACTTCCCACCACCCCCACCCCCCTTCATCTTCCCAAGGCAGCTCCTGCTTCTCCCCCCATTCCCCCTCATCTTCCCAAAGCAGCTCCTGTTCCCTCTTAACACCATCTTCCACCCTGCCTAAAGAGCTCCTGCTCCACCACTAGCATTTTTGCACCCATCCCAGAGCCAGGGGCAAGAACCTCTGTAGTGGTTTTAGGCTATGCCTTTAAAATGCTGTTAAAGATTTTGAGCAGAAAAGTAGAAAGATAAATCAATCACTCTTGGGTATAAAAAGGAAAACTAAAGACAGTTCTAAACAGCTTCCATTTGCTTCATACTGAGCTGGTCTGGCAAATTTAATGTTGGGGGGGAAATTTCAACCCACCACACCCTCAACCAGCCAAGACAGCACCCAGAGGAGCTCAGCCCCAGCCAGCACCCGTGGACAGGATTGGGGGAATCATCAGTTTTGGCCCTAACAACCGGGGGGCCACCAGGCCCCCCGGCCTTTGTTGTCACCACCACCATCACCCAGTGTGCACCATGGGCACTCACCAGAGATGAGAGGAGGATCCTCCAGCCCCAAGGGGCTCAGCTTGGGGCTTGCTGCCTCTCCTAGGGGTGAATAAATAGGGGAGTGGGTGGGGAGGGCTAAGTGGCCACTCCTGGGGTGGGAGGAGGCCCCAACAGAGCCCAGGTGCCCTGGGTTTGAAGGCAAAAAGGGGGAAAATGAGGTGGTGGGGTGGAAACGGGGCAGATTGTGAAACCTGTGTTGTTGAGAAAAAATGGAGGTTAAAATAATATCCAAATAGGAAGTATTGACTTTCAGTGATTGCTGGATGCTTAATGTGGCTACTTTCAGGATGTTCCATTCCTCTTGGATGTTAGATAATTTACTGACAATGCCAAACACGATTTTGATAGGCCAGCATTCAGTTCAATAAACAAACCCCCCCACACCCCTTCTGCTGAGGTAATTGTATAGCATTACCATCTCAGCAAACTCTTGATCTCAGCTTGGAGGGTTTTTTTGGAGGTTGTTTTCCACCCATCTGTGTGTGGGGGAGGGGGCTTGCTTCTGAGAGCAGGCTGTGTGAAGCCAGGACACTGCTGGGCTGAAGAGGAGCCAATGGGTTTAGCTGGCAGAGTTGAACTCTCCTACAGCTAAGCAGGAACTGTCCCTGCCACAATGAACCCTGTGGTCTCTCCTGTGTGAGCATGGAGACAATCTGAGTATGAGATGGAAACCCTTTGTTCTCCAGGCACAAGTGCAAGAGTTACAAGGAGCAGTAAGAAGAGAAAGTTTTTCCAGCAGGAGAGCTGCACTGCTCTACCATGAGTGGCTCTCTGGTCCTAGTACCTGGGCAGCAGATCCAAATTTGAGTAGGGGAAGATCTAGATGAGGCACTTGGTGCCATGGTTTAGATGATTAGATAATGTTGGGTGCAAGGTTGGACTTGATGATCTCAAAGGTCTTTTCCAACCTTGATTCTGTGAACTAATGAAGCCTGGGATGTGCAGGGGCTATTGCAGCACTGTGAGGCAGTCAGACATCAGCATGGCATTTCTAAACCTAACCTGTTCAATTTAAAAATCATTTAATACAAATCTCTTGTGACAGGCATGGACATCTTTCATTAGGTCTAGTTTCTCAAAGCCTGATCTGACGTAACCTTGACTATTTCCAGTGATGGAGCATCCACAATTTCTTTGGGGAACGGATTCCAGAGTCTCACCACCCTCCTCATAAAAAGATTCTTCCTTGTGTCCAGTCCAAAGCTACCCTCTTTCAGTTTAAAACTGTTATTCCTTGTCTTGTCACTGCAGGCTTTGGTAAAAAGGCCTGGCCTGGCCTGGCCTGGCCTGGCCTCCCCTCCCCGTCGCCTTCCCTCCCCCTCCCCCCCCCATGATACAAGCTGCTTTCTAACTGGCAAAGTAATAATTAATTTTTCCATTTTGTCATCACTGTAAAAAATGGTGTCATATTGTCTCATTTTACAAATGAGAATGAATAGCCCATTACTCACAGTCATTCTCACACTCTTACACTGCCTATCTTTAAAGAGAAGTGAGCTCTAAGGGGAAAAGTTTTACCTATTATTCACTCCCTTGGGAGTTGGAAGGCTGCTATTTCCCTTTCTGTGGCAGGGGATCCTCCAATAGTTTAATCTGTGCTTCTTTTCTGTGCCAGTGATGTGCATAGTAAAGGTGTTTATGCTGTTAGGTCAACTACATCATAGAATCATAGAATGGTAGGGGTTGGTAGTGACCTCTGGAGATCAATAAGCCCAACCCCCCTGCAAAGCATGATCACCTAGGACTGGTCACACAGGAATGCATCCACACAGGTCTTGAAAGTCTCTAAAGAAGGAGACTCCACAACCTCTCTGGGCAGCATGTTCCAGTGCTCTGTCACCCTTACAGTAAAGAAGTTTTTTTTTCTCATGTTGAATTGGAACTTCCTGTATTCCAGTTTGTATCCATTGCCCCTTGTCCTGTCACAGGATGCCACTGAAAACAGACTGGCACCTTCTTCTTGACACCTACCCTTCAGATGTTTATAAACATTAATAAGAACTCCTCTCAGTCTGCTCTTTTCCAGAGATCTGGAACCTGGATCTTTGCCAGTAAACTGACCAGGGCGAAATCACAGGCTCCAACACTGTCATACATTGAGCCCTCCAATTAATCATCGATTCATATGTGCACTTTTGGGTCTGTGCAAATTAGCACTCTGTCGGATGATGCCTGAATATTGTTCAGGAGACAGAGTTGGGAATGGTTTTTACTAGGTGTTTTAGGAGAAAGAATATAGATTTTGGCATACAGGTACCCCCCCAAAGTCTGCCATTCTAGTCATAGCCAGAAAGCAGGCACTGGACCACTTGTTTTGCTAGTGAAAGTATAACCATATCCAGACCTGCTGTCCAGTGCTAGACTGGGGCTAGCAGTGAATATCCAAATGAGATGGACAACACAATATCAGTCTTCTTCTTAGAAATAATAGAGTTCAACAATATCAAGATACTGACTGTTCACCCAAAAATTTTTGAAAGAAGGGATGCTGTGAACAGCCAGTACCAGAACAAGAGGACACAGTCTCAGGCTGCGCCAGGGCAGGTTTAGACTGGATCTTAGGAAGAAGTTCTATACCGAGAGAGTGATTGCCCACTGGAATCGGCTGCCCATGGAGGTGGTTGAGTCACCTTCATTGGAGGTGTTCAAGAAGAGGCTTGATGGGGTGCTTGGTGCCACGGTTTGGTTTTTAGTTGTTTAGGTGAGTTGTATTGTATGTATTGTATTGTATTGTATTGTATTGTATTGTATTGTATTTAGGTGGGTTGGATTGGTTGATAGGTTGGACGCAATGATCTTGAAGGTCTCTTCCAACCTGGTGTATTGTATTGTATTGTATTGTATTTTCTTAAAGAGGGGCTGTAATATAACCCCAAAGGAATAGAAAAGACTCTTACTCATGTAGTAGTCAGTGGTTTCAAGACAATTGGATATTCACTGCTAGCCCCAGTCTAGCACTGGACAGCAGGTCTGGATATGGTTATACCCTACTGAGGTGTAAGGGATATGCATTACACAAGAGGCATTTAGGATGCTCTCTATTTTGTATAAAGAGCATTGAATAACTTAGTCTAGGAGGTTTTCTCTGCAACAAACAATTTGGAGACCATCCATCTACACTCTGACTGGATCACATGCTGGAAATAAATCCAAGAGTTATGAAGATGTTAACTTTAAAGGGTGGGATGAGATCTTCAAATGTAGGTACAAATCTTCTGCCCTCTGTATATACTCTGAATGTTTTAAATTCTTCCATCACAGAACAAATTTTTCTTCCTCAAGGAGGTGAAGAGAACAGGTGGGACTTGTTTTGTTCGTTTTTTCTTTTTTTTTCTAATAGGATATATGTCATAGAATGCTAACAGACTCTCATGGCTCTATTTTGTAGGCCTGCTATTCATACTACTCCTAATGGCAAGCTGTTACCTGGAATAAGAAAATAACACCTTTAAATCATGTATGGTTAGGTCAACAAGCTATGGAAATTTGTTTTATAAATCCTTTAACCATGTCTATTTCTAGTAGAAATGACACAGAGAAAATCCAGCTGCTAAATAGTTTTGTATTTTGTGTGTCAGATGCCTGCATAAATAACAAGACAGAATCAGGTAGAATCATGCAATCAGTAAGGTTGGAAAAGACCTCAGAGATCACCAAGTCCAACCTGTCACCGAACACCTTGTGGCTAACTAAACCATGGCTTCAAGTGCCATGTCCAATCCCCTCTTGAACACCTCCATGGATGGTGACTGCACCACCTCCCTGGGCAGCACATTCCAATGGCCAATCATTCTTTCTGTGAAGAACTTTCTCCTCACCTTGAGCCTAAAGTTCCCATGGCGCAGCTTGAGACTGTGTCCTCTTGTTCTGGTGCTGGTTGCCTGGGAGAAGAGACCAAGCCCCTCCTGGCTACAACCTCCCCTCAGGTAGTTGTAGAATAGCAGTATTTCAGAAATCATGAAGCTAAATAAAAAGAAATGAGTGTTGAAGTATGGCAAAAAGACTGGAAGGGTAATAGAGTATTCAAAATGAAAGAGGATTAAGCTTGTACAAATAGGCTGTTGAAAGAAGGAGAAAAATAGTAAAATATTCACAGTGTGAGTAGAGGCAAGAAGACAGACAATATTTGTTTACTTAGTGAGAAAAACTAAATGATAAATAATTATGTTAATTTCTTTGGTAGATGACTAAAATGGGCAGAATGCTTTTGAACTGGAAAGCAGAAAAGAAAAGGAGAATAGTTAAGACACTATGGAACATGAAGTAAAAGAATTTAGAGGTGACATACTTAAGTCAGAATTTGTCCTAGGAGATGCAATTCTCTATTGTAACAGCAATCAGTGTATGAAATGTGAAGTTTGTTAAGAAATCTAAGCCAAGGATATCGTCTCAGTCATTATGAATGATACAGCTACTGCACCACTGGTACAGTACTGGTTTCTATTCTGCAGTGTACTGTGAATTACTTGATGCTCAGTTTTCAGACTGAACAAGCCAGATGCCAAAAGAGACATCTTTTCATCCCCTCTGCTTCCTGAGCAGTGGAAGAGAGGGGAGTTTTTCCAGTGCAAGAGCTATTTAACTCAACCCTTCTCAGCTCTGGTAAACTTTGGATAAAGCAAAGTGAACTCGGAATTAGAAGCTGAGATTGCTGAATGTTCTGCACTTGTGTTAAGTCATTCCCTTAGCTGCTTTTTAAACATTTTAAAAGAAAGGCATTAAAAGTTTTCACTGCTATCAGGTGTGAAGATAAAGGCTGTTCTCATCTGCAGCCTTGCAAAATCAATAGCAGTCACATTAAATGCCTATTACATCCTATACTCTACACATAACTAACAGATATGTTTCAGTTTTCACTCTCCTTCTGTAGTGACACATAGGTGAATTGATTTTTAATGGCAAGAGTTATAGTAGGAAGAACGGTGACCACACATTTATGAAATCCATGTGTGCCAAGGGTGCTGAATGTTGCTAGGTGGCTCTGACACAGTAATATCTTAGAAAGAAAATGGTGCACATATAGCTGTGTTTAGGAATGTGAACCATCATACCAATCTCAGAACTGGTAACTCAGCTTCTTCCAATGCAAAATGGACAAGCTTGATGGTTGTGATGGTTGTGATGGTTTAAAGCAAAAAATCAACGGGTTAAACCAAACCAGTGGGTTACCCTGTCTGTTTTCCCAACACAGAAGTGAGGGAAAAACAACACACACACACACACACACACACAAAATCTCTGCATTGAAATAAAAAGAATGAGATAAGAGTTTACTGAGCAAAATCCGATAATCACAGTACAAAATGCATAATTACCTTAGCTTTTTTGCAGAGAAAGCACAGCAAGCAAGCAATTATTCTATTCTATTCTATTCTATTCTATTCTATTCTATTCTATTCTATTCTATTCTATTCTATTCTATTCTATTCTATTCTAAAAAGGCCAAGCCACCCCTCCTTGTCCTGTTGTCATCACAGTGGTAGAACCCACACCCAAAACCGTGCAACCCAAAAGCAGCAATCAGAACAGGAAGCCTTCCATGTTACAATCTGAACTTCAAGCCCCATTAGGGGCACTTTCATTTTTGAAACTGTCATGAGGCAGGAGGGTATGAATAGCAGCAGACTAAAACCCAACCTATGACGGTTTCTTTGGTTCCTAAATCTTCTAACAGCTCTGGGCAGTGACATCCTTAAAATTTTGATGCTGTGTTTGCATGTATTTCACTGTACTGGCTATGTCAGTAATAGTGTTAATTCTTCCATAAGTAACATAAGATGAGAGCAGCAATATTACTGTAGGTGAGGCCTCTCTCTTGCATTTTCTTCCAGTAATACACAACAAAAAGTCTTGATATATTAGAAACTTTTGTGGACAAGCCATAAACAATACCAAAGCCTATGTGCTTATTAAAAGATCTAAATAAACTCAAACAGGTTTGTTTTGTTTTGTTTTATGCCAGAATAATGTTTGACAAAGCACACCTCCTAAACAATTCCATTCTGGGTAGTTGATGGAGAAAAATAATTGTTTCTATAAACTAAATAAATCTCTTCTTGTGCCAAAGCTATAGAAGACAAATCTTTATTCAAATAGGTAGTGAAGTAATAAACCTGTTTAAGAGATAAATTTAATGTGGATTTTTTGTGGCTATATATTTACAATAATTGTTTATCTTTTTATTTTAGTTGTAGTTTAACCAGAAAGAAGTTTGTACCTTAAACCAACTTGTTTATTCCAGCAATGAAGTAGAAAAATATTGTAACATCCCTTGTAGAACTGTTCTTTATAGATTTCTTTCTATTTCAGAATTAAGAACAAAACACTATGGAATTGTGCAGAAGTAACTATAAGCAGCAAAAGAAATGCAAGATCTATTAAATTTGATCTAGGCATAGATTTCAGGAGGTAATTGTAAGAGGCACACTGTTTGCTGGCTTTTGTAAAGAGAATCCAGGGTGGCCTATTATGTTGTCTTTATATTGCATTGAGCATAACAGCTTGATTAATAGCTGGCTTTTGCAGGCAGAGTCATAATGCCATTTAGCATGAAACATCTAATTATTAACTTTCAAAAGTACTTAGCTATCTTAGTCCCAGCTTGAAAAAAATTACTTTGGTTGTTGCACTGTCAAACACTCATTCTGTAACTTGTGTTCTCTGCACTACCACACGCTCTGTGACTGAAAATTGAACATAGGCTGTTAATTTTCACTGTTCAGAATCCCATCTAGTTAGATGCTATATGGTGGTTAGAGTACATTGCCCTGGACTGACAACTCCATTCCTTCAGGAACCTTGCTGGGCACATAGGGTGGACGCATCATTCTTTGCTCCCTCTGCAGACAGCAGGAAAGCATAGAAACCTACAGCAGCCAGGCTGTTAGATAGCAAAGGCTGTACATGTTTGTTTGGGTTTTGATGGTAAATATGAACTTGTTCTTCCTGTGTCTATGCCAAACTGAAGTCTGCTAGTCAAAAGCATCTGTTAGCTCAAAGCTTCTCCTCTTCTAGAGCAAGCCCATATCAACCTATGTTATAAATCTCTAAATTTTCTGAATTTGTATTTCATCAGCAAATCTGGTACTGCATTTCTTGTATATTGGTGTATTTGAATGATACCAGTATTCAAGTTTTTATTGCTTGAATTATGGTGAGGTAGTGAAGTGATGGCAAACTCCTTCAAGAAGCTACAGTTACATAGCCATTTTTATGGACAGTGGCATCGAGTGCACCCTCAGCAAGTTTGCTGATGACACCAAGCTGTGTGGTGCAGCAGACACGCTGGAGGGAAGGTATGCCATTCAGAGGGACCTTGACAGGCTGGAGAGGTGGGCACAAGCCAACCTCATGAGCTTCAACAAGACCAAGTGCAGGGTCCTGCATCTGGGTCGAGGCAATCCCAGGCACAAATCCAGGCTGGGCAGTGACTGGCTGGGGAGCAGCCCAGAGGAGAGAGACTTGGGGGTGCTGGTGGACGAGAAGCTCAACATGAGCTCTCAATGTGCACTTGCAGCCCAGAAAGCCAATCAGATCCTGGGCTGCATCAGGAGAAGTGTGGCCAGCAGGTCAAGGGAGGTGATTCTCCCCCTCTACGCAGCTCTGCTGAGACCCCACCTGGAGTACTGTGTCCAGTTCTGGAGCCCCTATTACAAGAGGGATATGGAGGTGCTGGAAGGTATCCAGAGAAGGGCCACGAGGATGATCAGAGGGCTGGAGCACCTCTCCTATGAGGACAGACTGCAAGAGTTGGGGCTGTTCAGTCTGGAGAAGAGAAGGCTCCGAGGTGACCTCATTGTGGCCTTCCAGTATCTGAAGGGGGCCTACAAGAAGGCTGGGGAGGGACTTTTCAAGCTATCAGGGAGTGATAGGACTAGGGGGAATGGAATGAAGCTGGAGGAGGGGAGATTCAGGCTAGATGTGAGGAGGAAGTTCTTCACCGTGAGGGTGGTGAAGCCCTGGAATGGGTTGTCCAGGGAGGTGGTTGAGGCCCCGTCCCTTGAGGTGTTTAAGCCCAGGCTGGATGAGGCTCTGGCCAGCCTGATCTAGGGTAGAGTGTCCCTGCCCATGGCAGGGGGGGTTGGAACTAGATGATCCTTGTGGTCCCTTCCAACCCTAACTGAAACTATGAAACTATGAAACTATGGTATTAGGACTTATGGTATATTCAGAAAAAAACCCAAACCTATTAGTATAAAGAGTCTCCTGATAGGTATAACTGAGGTGCACTTCTCTTTCACCTGCTTAGTCACAAAGAAAATGAAATAACCTTTCTCCAAAAAAATTAAAAAATGCTTTGCACCTAAACAACAGCTGATCAAATATAAACTTACATTTCAGCTCTGAGCAAACACTATGAGGGAAAATAGGAAAAGTGCTTGTGTGGAGGAGTTCAGTCAGCCAGATGTCTGTTTCTGCTTCAGGAAAAGCTGAACACAGAATAACAATGCATATTTCTCTCTGTTGACTAAAGAAGTACTTCAGCAACTGCATCTGCTGTAAGATGCCTGCAGTGTATGTGAGGAATATTATGCTAGTTATGTAAAAATTGTGTAAGCCATCATTTAGTCTCTCCACAATCAATGAGGAGAGACAGTCACCTCCTAATGTAGTGTTTATCTTCCTCATCACAAAGGAATAAAGAAAGCAGAGAAAAAAAAAAGGGGAAAAAAAGAAAAAAGAAAACAAAGGGAAAAAAGTAAATAAAAGGTTGTTCAGAGCTGTATCCAGATGGGTTTTGAGTATCACCACTCCTCTCAGCTATTGTATCACCTGCAAAAACACTTAGAGTGCACTCTAGTCCATCACCCAGATCATTAATGAGGATGTTGAACAGTACTGACTCCAGTATGAACCCTGGTGTGTACGTTTAGTGTTTGGCCCCCAGCTGGTCATTGTGACACTGATCACAAGCTCTTGAACCCAGCAGTTCTTATGGCTCTTGATACACTTCAGTGTCTACTTATCAAGCCTGTACTTCATTAATTTTAAGACGCTATGGGGAATAGTGTCAAAAACCTTGCTGAGTTCAGGATAATGAATATCCACTTCTCTGGTGTCATTCACTGAGAGTTGTCTTTTTGTAGAAGGTTACAAGGTTGGTCAGGCATGATTTCCTCTTCATAAATGCATGCTGATTAATCCCAATCACTTTCTTGTCATGTTTTTGGAAGTACTTTCTGTGTAGATCTGCTCCATCAACATCAATGGGAAGGAGCTGAGTCTGATGTCCCCCAGGGATCAGTGCTGGGCCCCATCCTCTTTAATATCTTCATTGATGATCTGGATGAGGGGATTGAGACAGTCATCAGCAAATTTGCAGATGACACCAAGTTGGGAGTAGATGTTGGTCAGTTAGAGGGCAGAAGGGCTCTGCAGAGGGACCTCGACCGTTTGGACAGATGGGCGGAGTCCAATGGGATGGCATTCAACAAGTCCAAGTGCCGGGTGCTGCACTTTGGCCACAACAACCCCATGCAGAGCTACAGGCTGGGGTCGGAGTGGCTGGAGAGCTCCTAAAGAGAGAGGGACCTGGGGGTGCTGATCGACAGCCACCTAAACATGAGCCAGCAGTGTGCCCAGGTGGCTGAGAAGGCCAATGGCATCCTGGCCTGCATTAGGAATAGTGTGGCCAGCAGGAACAGGGAGGTCATTGTGCCCCTGTACTCTGCACTGGTTAGGCCACACCTTGAGTACTGTGTCCAGTTCTGGGCCCCTCAGTTTAAGGACATCGAGACACTTGACCGTGTCCAGAGAAGGGCAACAAAGCTGGTGAGAGGCCTTGAGCACAAGCCCTATGAGGAGAGGCTGAGGGAGCTGGGATTGTTTAGCCTGGAAAAGAGGAGGCTCAGGGGTGACCTCATTGCTCTCTACAACTACCTGAAAGGTGGTTGGAGCCAGGAAGGGGTTGGCCTCTTCTCTCTAGCAACCAGCACCAGAACAAGGGGACACAGTCTCAAGCTGTGCCAGGGGAAGTTTAGGCTTGAGGTGAGGAGAAAGTTCTTCACAGAGAGAGTTGTTAGCCATTGGAATGGGCTGCCCAGGGAGGTGGTGGAGTCACCATCCCTGCAGGTGTTCAAGAGGGGATTGGACGTGGCACTTGGTGCCATGGTCTAGTCATGGGGTCTGTGGTGACAGGTTGGACTTGATGATCTTTGAGGTCTCTTCCAAACTTAGTGATACTGTGATACTGTGATACTGTGATCACCTTGCTGTTCCCCAGGTCCTTCTTGAGGTTAGAAAAAACATTTTATTTCTCCTAGTTGTCAGGAATCTTGCAAAATTGCTGTGACCTTTCAAAGAGATTGGTCAGCTCCCTCAACACTTATAGGTGCATTCCATCGGGTCAGATGAATTTCTGTATGTCCAACTTGTTTAAGTATTCCCTGACCTAATCTTTCTCCGGTGAGGGTAAGTCTTCCTTTCTCCAGACTTTTCCACTGCACGTAGTATTGCTAAAGGCAGGTAAAGATTCAAGAAAAGAAGGTATTAAATACCTTGAGCTTTTCAACCTCCTTTGCCATCAGATCCCCTGCCCTGTTCAGCAGCGCACCTATATTTTTCCTGGTCTTTCCTTTGCGACTAATATACCTGAAGAATCCCATTTCACTTGCCAGATTCAGTTCCAGGTGCCCTTTGGCTCTCCAAATTCCATTCCTCCTGGCATGTTGTTCTTAAAGAACTTTCTTCCATCCATTGCAACACTCAGCTGTGTGTGCTATCCCACAATATCTGTATTTCAATGATATTGTCACCCTACAACTGGACACATACCTCTTGTTCCTCCAGCTTGTTCTTCATGCTGTGTACCCTATGTGCATATACTTCAGGAGCACTCAGTTGTACTGATTTCCCAGAAAAGACGTGAGAACTCCTATGATATTCTCCTCCAGCCACCTGATGATTTATGTGCATATTCCAACCCAAACCATTCTATGATTCTATGGATAAAATGGTTACCCTCAGCCCTGTTTTGATGAGGTCTTTTCTGCCTACATCACACACTTGCTTGCTATCCCAGTTCATCACTTCCTCACTTGATTGTTAGAATAGGATAGGATAGGATAGGATAGGATAGGATAGGATAGGATAGGATAGGATAGGATAGGATAGGATAGACCAGACCAGGTTGAAAGAGACCTTCAAGATCATCGCGTCCAACCCATTAACCAGTCCAACCCACCTAAACAACTAAACCATGGCACCAAGCACCCCATCAAGTCTCCTCCTGAACACCTCCAATGAAGGTGACTCCACCACCTCCCTGGGCAGCCCATTCCAATGGGCAATCATTCTCTGTATAGGACTTCTTCCTAACATCGAGTCTAAACCTCCCCTGGCACAGCCTGAGATTGTGTCCTCTTGTTCTGGTACTGGCTGCCTGGGAGAAGAGACCAACCTCTGCCTGTCTACAACCTCCCTTCAGGGAGTTGTAGAGAGCAATAAGGTCACCCCTGAGTCTCCTCTTCTCCAGGCTAAGCAACCCCAGCTCCCTCAGCCTCTCCTCATAGGGCTTCTGTTCCAAACTCCTCACCAACTTTGTTGCCCTTCTCTGCACACGTTCCAGCAAGTCAACATCCTTCCTAAACTGAGGGGCCCAGAACTGGACACAGTACTCAAGGTGTGGCCTAACCAGTGCAGCATACAGGGGGAGAATGACCTCCCTGCTCCTGCTGGCCATACTGTTCCTAATGCAGGCCAGGATGCCATTGGCCCTCTTGGCTGCCTGGGCACACTGCAGGCTCATGTTGTTGGCTGTCATCTCTCAGCTGCATTGTTCCTAGTTTTTTAAAGATCTTAACTGGCTGGCAAAGATGCTTTTGCTCTGCTTGATCAGGTGGATTTCACCCCTTAATAGAGATTCTCTGAGAAGATCCTGTGGTCATAGAAGCAGAATCCTCTATTGTGGATACCAGCTGTTCAACCAGTTGTTCCACAAAATCCATTCACTCTTCCAGCACTTTACCTTCACTGAAGGAAGCAGGAGAAAAGCCACTTGATCTCCCATGTTTTTGGACTATTATAATCCTGATGAGCTTCGGAGGTTTCTCCACAATGTCCCACATCTAGAGCTTCCTGGAAATCACAGCCTCCTGTAGTTATCTTCATGGGGCAGACCCAGCACACTGACACTCCTTGGGGGGGTTCTCAGGAGTCCTCCAATGATGTCAGAAAAGTTCCTAGTTGATCATAAAGATCTATGAGACCTCAAAACAGAGCCTAGAAGCTGTTGCCTCTCTTGGTGCTCTAGGTCCCAGGTTCCAGGACAGCTCCACACAAACCCCCAGATGCCTATGTGGTATCATCCGTGAATGATGATTTGGTTACTCATTTTTCCTTCCTGCTCTTTCCTCCCCATTGCCCTCCTTTCCTCCCATTTTCCAGCCTTCTTCCCCTTTCTCCTCCCCTTTTCCCTTTCTTCCTTTATCACATCTGAACATTGCCTACAAGTATAGAAGCAATTTGTAGCTGAGCAATATGCACTCTCAATTCTTACCTGAATGTTAGTTAGTACTGTTTTATACGTCTGCCCTTGGAAAAGAAATATCAAAACAATGTTCTCTGGCTAACACAGGAAGAGGCTTTAGACAATCACACTAATATGCTTAGTGTCAGCATCAGGAACTGAATGTGCAGGGATCCAGCAGACTCTTGTGTGGTGGGGTGAGAAAGTTCCCTCCCCACACACAGGGAAAGAAACCACAGCTAGCTCAGTCGGAAAAGCAGATGAAAGCTATATTTACAGGCATCAATGGAATGCAGTGAATATGTACACAAATATACAATATTTACAATATATACAGGAAAACACAACAATGAACACAATGCAGAAAAACCTTTTTCCCTCCAGCCGGCCAGGGGGGTTCCCTGAACCCCCCTCTCTCCCTCCCCACCTCCCCTTTTTCCCAAAAAGGGTTAGAGAGAGAGAGAAAGGCAATTAAGGAAGAAAAATTCTGTTAGCTAAGAAGCACATGCAAAAATTAGTGTTCTTATCTGGTTAGCTGTTAACTCAAGGCCGTTCCTGCTTCAGAAAGAGAGAAGCACAGACTGCACCCAGCCTGAACCCAGACCAGACACAGACTGAACCAACAGAACCCAAACTCCAAACTGCACCCCATAAGCACCAATGAAATTCGTTTAGACTATCTTGTTTTTGTTCAAATATCAAAAACATTCAGCCAAAGTGTTCAGCAACTGTCTCTTTCTTAAAGGCATAGCATCAACCGGTCACACTCTTGGTTCTCCAAATTTTTAGTGCAAGGAGCTCTCCCAAAGTAAATCAGTACTTCATAGGCAAGGAAGTGAAAGGCTGTTCCTTGAAATTACAGATGCAATTGATTAATGCTGTCAATTTTTTGATTCAAACTGATTCTGCAATTTGTGAGAAAAAATAATTTCTTCCTTGGTGGTCTTTCCATGCAGGATAGCACAACAGTTGAGTAAACAGAACAGAATCAGATATTACCAGAAACAGGTATCACTGATGGCATAATTATGCATTTACTGTAGTTTCAGATCTATTGGCACATAAAGTACATGGATTGCTGCATGTTCCACAGTGTTAACACAGTTAGGGCAATTTGATTTCATCTAAACATATTAAAATCAATGCTTGGTGTTTAGTTTAATTTCAAGAATAAATACTGCCAGGGGTTTTCAAGATGTAGAAAGCAGTTTCTTAGTGAAATGCATATTTCATAGCATTTCACAGCATGTCCATTATTTGGCTGCAGAGTGATATATCAATTGAGAAAACTGATAACGAACCACAAGTCACTCAATGAAGCATCAAATAACGGTAAATGAATTTTTTCCCCCTGTCAATTCAAATTCAATCAAAACCAGCCCACTTTATTATTTTGTACAAAGTTATGAAACTGCATTTGGAATTTATTATCTTTTCTGTGACCTTTTATGTTTTGTGGGGATTTTTTTTTCAGTTGCTTTTGTTGTTTTTTTTTTTTCCCTTTCCTTTTTTTCTTTTATACTGTAAGTTACTCTAAATGCAGCTTCCAGTTTCAGGAGTATTTTACTGGAGACTACTCTTCTAGCTGCATCAGCAGGGGTTTTGGTTGTTTGTTATTGTTTTTTTTCTGTTGTTGTTTTGTTTATTTCATTTTAATTTGAGTGCAAATGCTTAATATCATCTGTAATTATGGCATTTAAAGCAAGTTCTATCTGTTGCAGATCTTTTCTGTTCTAGTTTCTGCTATTCCTGCATCAAGTACATTTTTATCTTTTTAGTGTTTCTAATTACCCTTCTGGTGTTCTCCACACATTTTTTTGCCCTTCTTTTTTCATTCTCCAGCTCTTATGTGATTTTTCTTACTGTTGACCAGTATTCTCTTCTGTCTTTTTTGTCACTGCTGATGCACATACCCATGCATCTGCTCCTTGCAACAGTTGCAGTGACATAGATTCTTGCCTGCTTAAATATTGTCAGTGCACAAAATGTATTATTTTTCAAGTTCCTCATCCCTCTGGCTCCTGTGACTTAGGAGTATCCTTTTTATATTGTTTCATGTGAAAATCTATATATGATGAGTATGATTTCAACTGTATGGAATATAAAAAGTGGAATAAGTGCACAATGTTCATACTGTTACTAGAATCAGAGGGATTTGTGATACCTAAAAGGAGTGTAAACTGGGAGAGTAATGAGTGGTAAAAAGTAGAGTACAGATGTTTAGGATTAGGTCACATTTATGCTATTTAACCCTTTGTAAAAGAATTGTTATGCAAAAAAGAGTCTTCTTCAAAGCATTTTTACTTTAGAAGCCTTTCCAAGCCTAGGACTTGGAAATTATGATCAACTTTGATAATAAAAATACTTCAAGCAAATGTCATTTGAATAGGTCAAAGCAAATAGAACAAAACTACTGCATGTAGCAGTATGCCTTAACTTGTAATTATTGGTTTACCTGTCATTAATATAGTCTAAGCAGAGAGGACATTTAGCAGTTGTTTTGAAACTTTTATGCAATTTACATTTGTTCTCTAAGTGAAGTTTCAAGTGATTAATGCAAAAATGTCAGTGTTAGGAGCTGCACAGATAGAAGTACTGTAAATAATATTATTGTATTATTGTAAGTACTGTAAAGAACTGATGACACCAATTCACCAGCTCTGGAGTTTAAAATATGGGTAACAGGGGACTGTGCAGGTTATGGTTTGAATACTTTCTGAATGTACTATGGTCTTAGGTCTGGAATATGTCATAATGTACTTTAAATCCTTTCTGCTCAGAGAACAGTAGCATAATCCAAGTTTGAGGGGATGCTTTAGTCTAACATGAACTAGAGATGCTTTAGTCTAACATGGAACTAGAGACCAAGGATGATCAGGTTGAGTCCCTGTGGGTGAGAATTAGAGGGAAGGCAAACAAGGCAGACATCCTGGTTGGTGTCTGTTATAGACCACCCAAACGGAATGAAGAGGTTGATGAATTGTTCTATAGGCAGCTAGAGGCTGTCTCAAGATTGCCAGACCTTATTCTTATGGGTGATTTTAACCTGCCTGATATCTGCTGGGAACTTAACACAGCAGAGAGGAGGCAGTTTATAAGGTTTTTAGAATGTATGGAGGATAGCTTTGTCAGGCCACACCTGGAATACTGTGTTCATTTTTGGCCCCTGCTATACAAAAAAGGGTGTGGAGGGCCTGGAGAGAATCCAGAGGTGATCAAAAGGCTGGGAAGCCTGCCATATGAGGAAAGGGTGAGAGAACAGGATTTGTTCAATTTTGAGAAAAGAAAGCTTTGGGGAGACCTTATCACCATGCAGTTTTTAAAGACTAGCTACAAAGAAGATGAAAACACCCTTTTCACAGAGTCATGTGGAAAAGGTGAGAGGTAATGGGTACAAATTACTCCTGAAAAGATTCTGATTAGACATGAGAAGAAAAATGTTCACAATTAGAGTAATCAGCCTTTGGTATAATCTCCTTATTGAAGTGGTGGATTCTCCAACATTGGACACTTCAAAATTTCAGCTGGACAGGGTGCTGGGCCATCTTATCTAGACTGTGATTTTTCCCAAGAAAGGTTGGACGTGATGACCTTTGAGGTCTTTTCAAACCTCATATTCTATTGGACCATGAAATGCTCAAATTCTTGCCTGGCAGAATCACTGCAAATCTTTTCCAAGGCTGCTTTCTGGTCTATCAGCCCTCTGTACAGATCCATGGAGTTATTCTGGGATAGTATGGGACTTTACCATTTTCTTTATGGAACTTTCTGACATTTCTTTCAGCACATTACTCTGCCTGATGAGATTCCTCTGAATGGCTGCCCTCCAGCACATTGACTTCTCAAAACCTCCAGTTTTGAGGTGATTCATGAATGCGACAGTTTAGGCTGTGCCTTTAAGAAAAGGACAGCTGCAGAATTCTCTAGCTGAAAAGTCTTGGTGTAAAAAGGTAAACAAAAATAATTCTAAATAAATTTCATTGGTAGATGAGTGGGATGTAGTTCTATGATCTTAGATTCTCTAGTCAGTCTGTCTTCTGTTTCTTGGCTGGAATGCATGTATGCTGACCTCAGGCAGAAACCGATAAGGTAAGCAGCTAACTTCTAACAATGCTTTGAGCTAACTGAAATTTCCCTAAGATTTTTCTCCTTAACTCCTGGCCAAGCTATCAGCCCATGGCTTGGACGGGAGCACACTGCATTGGGTTAGGAACTGGCTGGAGGGCTGAGCCCAGAGAGTGGTGGTGAATGGTGCCACATCCAGCTGGTGGCCAGTCACTAGTGGTGTGCCCCAAGGATCAGTGCTAGGCCCCATGCTCTTTAACATCTTTATTGATGATCTGGATGAGGGCATTGAGTCCGTCATCAGTAAATTTGCAGACGACACCAAGCTGGGGGCAGGAGTTGATCTGCTGGAGGGTAGAGAGGCTTTGCAGAGGGACCTCGACAGGCTGGACAGATGGGCAGAATCCAATGGCATGAGATTCTCTTTTTCTTCTAATTAACTAGAGAGAAAGGGGAGGGAGAGAGGTTGGGGGAAACCTGAGGTGGGATCCTCCTCCCAAGGAGGATTTCTGTGTTGTTTCCTTTTTGCAAATTCTAGTATAATATTGTCAGTACTGTATATTTTTTATATATATTGCATTCCATTATTGCTTGTAAAATACAGCTTCATTCGCTTCTCCAGCTGAGTTCATCTGAGCTTTTTGTTGATGTTGGTAGGTTAAACCATCACACTACAACTATGAACTTGCTGAGGATGTCTTCCACCTCACTGTCTGGGATGCTAATCAAGATGTTATATAGACTAGTATGAAGCCTTAAGAAATGGTTCGGCTCACTGAACCCTGGATGTACTTATAACCGGATACCTTTTGGAGATTATACTGCTTGTCACTGCTGTTTGAGTCTGACTACACTTTAATATCCAATCATATTTTCATGACCTAGGTGAGTACCATGTCCAGTGTTCTTCACACTTCTGATCTGAAAGTCTTAGCATATAGTGCTAGGAATGTGTAGGATTTAAGCTGTGATTCCTCAAAGCTCTAAAGCTCTCACATAGTAAGCCAAAAAAAGAAAAAAAAAAACCCAAATCAAACCCCTCCTCCTCCCCACCCCCCTTCCAACATATATGAATAGCAGGCCCAAATCAGGATAAAGCTAATTCACTGTATGGTGCTGGAGATGTGGTATAATTGCAATTAATATGACCATTCGGGGTGGGGATTAAAGAGGAAAAAGTGTTTTGCTTGCATTTTGCCATAATATGCTATGTATCACAACTATTATTTCTGTGCATTAGCAATGATAAAGTTGTCACTGTTTTTATTACACTGAAATTATTGTCTGATTTTGCTTCATCTGTGCAAAGCTTTTCTGAAAATTGCATTAGCAGAAACACTTCTTACAAGACTCCCTAACCTTGAGATGTTTTCTGCACAGCAACTGCTTACAGCATTTGAGTTTTCCTGCTTATTTTTGATGTGAGCAGCAATATTTATAGAGTTGTGTCAATGATGGATCTTTTGTTCATTTTTTCCCCAATTTGATCATGAACATACTTTGTGGTTTTTCAGTCTACATTATTTTTAAACTACAGATTTGCTAACATCAGGAAAGAAAAGTCCCCAACAGAACAAAAAATTACCCTGAGACAAGGAATTACCTGAGACTTACAAAGCAGTGTCGTGCTGTTCACCAGGATAGCCCTTTGATCCTCCTCCCAAACCTGGTTTGCAGGATGCTCAGGCAGTATAGCTAGGATCATGGTGCTAAAGGCCAGATGCAGAGCGGAGGTCATCATCCTGCTTATGCATGCAGATTGGGAAGGAGTAAGTCACAAGTGACTGGCTTTACTGACACTCTTCCTGCTGAGGGATTGTGGGGTTCCTGCTGTTCACTTCTGTGCTTGACAGTCCTTGTGGATGGCCCTATAACAGGGGTTGGTAGCAGAAGCTTCAAACTGCAATAGCCTCACAGTTGGGCCTTATAGAGAGTAGAGACTGCCTTCCTAGAATCACAGACTTATAGAAAAGTTTGGCTTGAAAGGGCCATCATCTAGTTCCAACCTCCCTGTCACAGGCAAGGGTGCCTTCCACTAGCCCAGGTTGCTCCAGGCCTCATGCAACCTGGCCTTGAACACCTCCAGGGAAGGGAGCATCAACAACCTCCCTGGGCAACTTGTTGCAGTGTCTTACCACCCAAACTGTAAAGTATTTCTTTATGATATGTAGTCTAAATCTACCCTCCTCAAGCTTCAATCCATACCCTCTCATCTTGTTACAACAAACCCTTTTAAAAATTCCTTTGACAGGTTTCTTGTAGGTCCCCTTCAGGTACTGGAAGGCCCCTGTAAGGTCTTGTCCTGAAGGATCAAAACCCAAAATATGCCCCAGCCCAGACAACAGGCTAAGCACCTGCAAATATGCTAACCTGGACAGTTCCTGGGGTGCAGATGGCCAAGGCAAATGTATAGGATGTGTGATTAACCTTGTAAGCACCTGTGAATGTGCAAACCTGGACACTTCCTGGGGTCCAGATAAACATGTACCATGTGTGGTTAACTTTGTGACACAGCTGTGAGCTGCGTGTGCCCCTGGCCATGTTTGGATATGCCCCATCCCATAGGTCCAGTTATAAGGAGGTTCTGTGTTACCAAAGGGCATTAATTGTCTTGGGACAGTATTTTAACCAGCCAAGAAGTCAGGCAGCTTGCCTTGTTCTCATCCAGACAGCAACAAGAGCCAAATGCTGCTGGAGTAGCAGTTGAATGCAACAACTTCACCCAGGTCTTGCATCTGGACCAAGGCAGAAAGAGTGAAAACTCCAAGAGAACTGAATCCCAGAAGAGGCTACAGCCTGGCAACAGAGCCACAAGAGAGAGGCCCCCAGGCCTCTCTGAGACAAGGGCTGCTCAAATTATAGCCACAGCATCTGGGAAGATACTGGACAGAGGAGCAAGTCGTGAGTCCCCAGCTAATCTGCCATCTGTGGGAAACCACAGAGCAAAAAACCTTTATCTCCAATTGGAATCACTGTATAGGCCGCACCTTGAGTCCTGTGTCCAGTTCTGGGCCCCTCAGTTTAGGAAGGATGTTGACTTGCTGGAACGTGTCCAGAGAAGGGCAATGAAGTTGGTGAGGGGTTTGGAACACAAGCCCTATGAGGAGAGGCTGAGGGAGCTGGGGTTGCTTAGCCTGGAGAAGAGGAGACTGAGGGGTGACCTTATTGCTCTCTACAACTACCTGAAGGGAGGTTGTAGACAGGCAGAGGTTGGTCTCTTCTCCCAGGCAGCCAGCACCGGAACAAGAGGACACAGTCTCAGGCTGTGCCAGGGGAGGTTTAGGCTGGATGTTAGGAAGAAGTTCTATAGAGAGAGAGTGATTGCCCATTGGAATGGGCTACCCATGGAGGTGGTGGAGTCACCTTCATTGGAGGTGTTCAGGAGGAGACTTGATAGGGTGCTTGGTGCCATGGTTTAGTTGTTTAGGTGGGTTGGATTGGTTGATAGGTTGGATGCGATGATCCTGAAGGTCTCTTCAACCTGGTGTATTGTATTATTGTATTGTATTGGAAATGCTAGATCTGTGCTTAAATCATTCAACTGTCTTTATATGTGGAGTGTAACACCACAACTGAACACCACAACTGAATCCTTGAACCTGTAAATATACTTTGTAAATAAGTTTCAGTGGTGTTTGAAGATATCCTCACCCAAGATATTAAATTATAAAATATATAAAAATACATATTTTATGACAGGTCTCCCCAAAGCCTTCTTTCCTCAAGGCTAAACACCCCGAAGTCTTGCAGCCTGTCCTGACAGGGGAGGTGCTCCAGCCCTCTGATCATCTTCACAGCCCTCCTCTGGACCCGTTGCAGTAGTTCAATGTCCTTCTTATGCAGGAGGCATCAGAACATAGGAAATAAAAGTGATATTATATCTTTTCAGTTACAGAGCTTCATGCTCTCTTTTTTCATTCTTCAGTGTGCAATTGTTCACACCCTGCCAGGGATGTATTGGACAAACACTTTATTTAAAACTAAGCCATTTTATGGAGAGTTTTCATTTCAAGTTTATGAGGAACACAACAGGAAGATCCAGATTCTACTGTATTTAAAGCACTAGTACTCTGAAAAGGAAACACATCTGTAGCATATTATATATTAAATTACATTTTATGATTCCTTGGTGTGAATAAATACAAATTGACTGTTTTGCCAATATTAATTCCCCACTGGTGCATCTCACGGTGTAGTCTCTTCCAGGGACAGGTCCAGTTCCTCAGGGAAGTAAATAACTCAATGATTTACTGATAAAGCCACCCAGTATATATATCACCCATGTCTCATACATCACTGTCACAGACAACAACTTGCCTTGCTAAGTGATTCTGTGTTGCTCTTTTAGGATTTCTTTCTCCTGTAATCAATTCATCCTACAAAACCCACATAACCTTGCCCAAGCTTATATGAGTAGATGTAGTTTTAAAATATAATTCTATAAACTTGAATATAATGGTTGTCTTTGTGAATTTATAGATGGGTTATCACTGAAAAAAAATGTTGATAACTGTCAGTAACGGTGATGAGGATTCTCCTCATGCATTACAGGGCATTTCTCCAAATCCCTTAGAACCTTTCAAGGTTTCTGCTTTGATATTTCTAAAGTCAAAGACTGCTACTCACATTTCAAAGATTAGGAATAAAAGATGAATAAACTAAGGCTAGGTCTAAAATATCTAAATTGCCAAATAATAACAATATAAATAATTGTGTATTTCAAACACATAAGTTGCTGTAGGTTTGAGAGTACTGTCTTGAAAAATTTCATGTGGTAGCTAGAGATGTTTGCCATCTTCCCAATAGCTTTTGCAGCAAAAGTTATGATCAAAGATTTATGATCAAAGAATTGTTTTGAAGAAATGTTGCCCTAAGTTTGAGAGGGATTACAATCACTAATCTCAGCAATAAGGCTTGAATTCATAATGCCTGAAGGCACTGCATTGACCTACAGTAAGAACAACCCAATCAAAATCCAGGATCTGAGCCTATTTTCTTTGAGTTCTGCCCTCTGAAAACTGCAAAGTCGGAGAAAGAGTGTTTTCTACTTAATTGAATGCATTCAGTGTTCTTAATTCATTGCATCCAGGAATGGTAGTCTGGCTGTGACCCACCTAACTCCATCTATTCCCTTAAGATGCCTGAACTGAGAGTGTAGCTGGAGGTTTTGTACACTACCAGTGGAGAGGTGAACATCTCCAGGAGGCAATTCAGATCATGTGAGCACAGGTTCAGTCCTGGTTTATGGCTATGGCCTTCTGAGTTTCAGGAGTACTGTCATAAATACCTCCTCAAGACTTGCACATTCCCATCTCCACAGGGAATAGGAGTATCTGTACCACGTAAGTCAATTTGGATTTGTTTTTACAGCTCCAAAGGACAGTGATGGTAATCTAGGAGGGATGGTATGAAGAGTGCTTTAGACAGACCTTGGGGCTTTTCAATTAAACACATCAAGAACGCTAAGTAATCCCTGCTGAATTTACCTGTGTTTGCTTCTTATCTTCATATAACGTTGCTCACAGCTGGAAGTAGGAAAGATCTACTTTTATACCATCGCAGGTCCTTCATGCTACCTTCTCCATCCCTTAAGGAAGTTCCCTTACAAAAGTACTTGACAGTTCTCCTCCACTGCTTAAATCCTAGAAATACTGTATTTCTTTGACAACAAGGTTTTTTGACACCTTGTGGGTGTCTTATTTGGAGGTATAAAATTTAAGCAAAGGCTGGGAGATCAGGCTGAATGTGGTGTCCCATCTGTCTAGCCCACTGAATTGCTGGCATGATCCTCAGGTGCATTTTTGTCTTCCTCAGTAAGCTCTCCCTAGAGATGTCTATTCATAGAGATTCTAGCTATGAATATTGTGGCCTGGAGTCAGTTGGTTCCATTTGAACTTAGACAAGGGATTGCTCTTTGGCCTCTTTTTGTTTATTTTTCAAATGTTTTAATGTATGCTTAGTTACTTTTGACAACAAAACATTACACATACATGAATGGAAACATTTTATCCACACCTGTATCAATGTGGGGATATTTAGCATGTTTTATAGACAATACAATACAATACACCAGGTTGGAAGAGACCTTCAAGATAATGTAACTGACTGCTGCTTTGCAGTTGGTTGGACCAGGTAGACCCTTCAGCAGAGTAACCTCTCCATGAAGCTGGTGTCATCAGAAAGACAAAAAAGGACATTTGGTGGAGAATATATTTGTCATTAAGTTGGCATTTAGCCACCTCATAAGAAGGAAATGTCTGGTTTCATTATTTTTAAAAGATAATTCTCTAAAAAGTAGCTGTGGTAAGACATGTTCAGAATGTAGCTTGTGTTCTGAATGACTATAGCAATGTACAGTCATTTATTGAACTGTTTGGGACCCATTTATGGTGCTTTCTCTTGTGCTTGGTCACTTTCTCTGCAGATGGTTTCACTGAGTCAGAGTGAAATAAGACGCAAATGAGAGCAAATAACTTAGCAGTATTCAGCTCTGGTCAGAAAATTTGGTTTCTACAGGCTGCCCTCTGAACCAACCACCCCTCTAAATCAACAACAACCAAAAACAAGGGAGTGAAACAGACTCATTGCTTTGTTGAAGGTTACATACAGAAAGGAGTAAATCCTGAAAGGATGCTTCCCTTTTGACTGGCTGAGAGGTAATGAGAGACCTTTCAGTCTTCATTTAAAAAAAAAAAAAAAACAAAAAGAAAAAGAAAATGTAAAAAGCCCCAGACAGTTTCAACTAAGTGAGTGAGTACAGCTTGGTGTTAGGCGTAACCTGACACTGGAAATGTGTTTGGAAGGACAAACAGAAGGGCACTTTTCTTCAAATAGAAAGAGGAGCTAGTGGTGGTGTTTTTAAAATGATATTTTTAAAGCAGAGTCTAGACATTATTAAAAAATATAGTCTGAGTTAATGAAAAGTCCATTCTTAAATATCTCTAAAAATATTTTTTATTTTAGGTCCATAGCTTTCAGACAGCAATTCTGTTTGCAGCATATTTTTCTGGGAAGGATTTACATTTCTGCATAAAAACCTTATTAATTATTTGTAGCTCCTTGTCATCATATTCTGATAATAGAGGCCTGCTTAAGGATAGTAACTACCACATCCCCATTTTGGATCATATAGATAATATATATATAGATATATATATATACACACACACATACACGATTCTTGGTGCAATATTACCCAAAGCATCTCCTTTCTCCCTGTACACAGGACCAAAAGTGCAGGCACATCATTTATTGATAAGACAAAAAGAATGTAATGAAATTATCAATGTTCTTGAATTAATTATGAACATGATTAAGAAAGCTAAAATCTCAGGAGCCAGGATCTCATTACCCATTCAGTCTTAGGGATTGCTTTCATTCAGCAAGGCAAAAAGGCTTTGAGCAGTCCCACAATTGCCTTAGTCTCATTTATTTGTGGTAGTATTAAGGTTTATTTGTTTTCTCGTTTGCACTTCTTCTGAAATTATTTCTCTTAGTTTATTCATTTAACAAAATGTTCCTTCCCGTGTCAGAGAAGAAATTGCCTATAAGGCCTACATAGGTTCTTCAGTCTGCAAACCTCCCTTTGAGAACATTTCTTTCAACTCACATTGCTGGAGCTCCTAAATATCTTTCAAGGTAAGTCTGAGAATGTAGCCAGAAAAGTTCTTTCAGATTTATGTCTGCAGCTGTACTACAGTACTGTCTGATTCCCATTCAGCTCGGAGCCTTAATGACATCATTATTACGCTGTCTGGACCAGATTTAACTTGGAGCCTGCACTATATTGTTGCTTATCTTCCTTTCTGTGTGGGAGATTCGGTACGACTTTGTTTAAAAAATAATAATGAGCAGGCAATGGTGTCACAGTGTTTTAGATTCTAAACTTTCAAAAACTGGGGAGACCGAATCAGAGTTGGATGCATGCAAGGATGTCTATTTTAAATTCAGTTCTGAGTCTGAGAGATTACAGTCGGGTGATGCTTTTCTTGCACAGCTGTCGAATGAGGAGTGTGGTGTGCAGCTGCCTTATTTACAGGGTCATAATACACTGTACTACCTAAAAATTTTGACTTTTCCTCTTTACAAGGCCTTTCTGAATTTCTTGTGATTGCAAGATTTGTCCCCAAATGAATCTCTGAATGATGGGGCACAAGGATTAAATTCTAGCAGTAGCCCTGCAGAAATAGTGCACTTATGATTTTCAAAAATAGAAACAAAAACCTTGTAAGCTTTTGTTTTGGTGCTTTGGGTTTTTTGTTGTTGCTATTTTTCTTCTATTAATAGAAGTTTGATATATCTTTTATATATATTTTTTTTTCAATTGCATTTGTAGTGTTCCAGGTCCTTATGTTAAAAAAAAAAAAAAGACAGAAAGAAGAATCTGAAGCCCTATATTTGGTACAAGCTATTATCTACCAGAATAGAGCAAGGACAGCAAAGAACATATTTTAGATTTAAATAAGTGCTGTCTGTGACAAACGAGAAAGATTGATTCCAGTTGTTCTCTCCATAATGCTTTGATATAGTATTTTACTGCCTCTCCTAATCTCAGTTAATAAATACAAACAAAATGCAAAGCAATTAATTTGCTCAGAGTATGTACATCACCTAAATGGGACAATCAGACTGAAAAAACAATGATAATGCCTTTGCTCCCTCTTGGTAACCTTGAAATGTAGGATTACATTTACAGCCTGGAACAAAAAGCATGTGCAAGTAACACTGTTCATCTGTTCCTGTAGGTCTGCAGACCTACCAAACGACAGTGTGTTTAAAGAAATAAATTTAGAGAAACTTTTGCTAAAACTGACATGTGAAAGTCATTCATACTACTGGCATATACATCCCATGGCAATTAGGAAGCACTTTGCCTGGTGGTTTTTTTTTTCCCCTCTTATATTTTTTTCTTTTCTCTTTTTTTTTTCCTTTCTTTCTCTCTCTCTCTCTCTCTTTTTCCCCCTCTCTTCCCCCCCCCCCCCCCTTTATTTTTGTTTTAAGATTCAGGGATCTGAGTTCTTTAAATTAATGTCTAAATGAAAGATTTTACCCTCAATACAACTCTTTCCTGCCTGCCTCAAGATTTCATACTTTATTTACAAAATAACTCCTGAAGATAATTTGACATACTCTTAAAAAACTAAATTGCGTCTCTCTGGGCCTGGTTTTAGCTTTCATTTTGATGGTAACTTTGCAGATGTTAAAGCCATATATGACCTAAAGAGGCTCAATTCTATTTTTGGGTCAGACAGAAAAGAAAAAGTGTCTTCTTTTTAAGATAGTTTGGAAAAGATTTTGAAGGCAATGCTTTTTAATTTCACTTCTTTCTGCAAAACTGAAAATATCCTTGTCTGTTTGGATATTTCTCTCCTATACCAGCCTTAAAAAGAGATAGTCTGTAGAGTCAAGAAATTGATCAAGTTACAGACCAGTTTCCAATTTTGTCAAGTGAAAGAAGTTTATTAGGATATTTTAGGTGCCACCTCTCCCTTCAGCATTTGGGTATTTTCTGATACTCAAGCAACATAGTTTGGAGGATCAAATTTATTATCTAATAAGAAATATAAAGCCACCAATAAAGGCAGAAGTAAATAAACAGATTGTAACCTGTATAATGTGGACCTTGAAAATAAACCTGTTTCTTTAAACTATATTATCATAAGAAAATATACTGTTTTGTTTTATTAATGTTGCAATATATTTCTAATACAAAATTCATGCTGATTTTGTTATCTCAAAGAGTTCACGTTTGCATAAGTACTGAATTAAAATTATACACTTTAATAGGAAATGTTTAGATCAAAGAATCAGTAAGAGTGTAACCTTTTGCATATGTGGAGAATACTAAATTGCACTAATTAAAATAGTTCAAATGTGTAAGACTTTCATTTGGTCTGTGAACCTCTGTAATGAAGACAGAAACAGAAATTCTGACTTCTTACACGTGTTTAGCCTATCTGAGATTTTTCTTTATTTCTGGCAGGGGAATGGCTTTAGACTGGAGGTGGGAAAGCAAGTGCATAGTTCAGGTCACCAGGGAAAGGTTATGGAGGGATTACAAGGTCAGGCTCTGTATGAGCTCTGAGAGAATTGCTCTTTAGGATGAGAATCAAGCTGCTTGTTTACTAGAATCTGATTTTTTTCTTTTTCTTTTTATGATTCAGAGGAATACTCCAGGAATAAAGGCAGTGTCTCTAAAATAAGTCACAAGGGAATTCAAGAAGTTTGAGATGCTCACATTACATATGCTGATTATATGTCACTTTGATCCCATTAACTCCTAAGATGTGAGGAACTGACTATTGCAATCAATATTTTAACTCAAACTGATATTTGGAAAGAGTGGGCTCAGGCCCAAGTTAATGATGAAGGTAACTGCTTAGTACAAATGCTTGAGCTGAAGTTAGCAGTAAGAGGGTGTCATCAATGCTTGTTGTTTATGTACTCTTCTAAACTTGTGAAGTGCTGTGCTTATCTGTTGGGCCACTCCTGGCCAGGAGCAGATTGACGTTTCAGGGCTGTGTCAGACTGAATGCAGACAGGTTTTTTTGTGTGTCTTTCTCAACACTAACAAAAAGTAATGCTTAGAGACTTCTGTTATCTAGTTCTAAATAAAATTAGCGAGTAATAATTTAAATGAATTACCTTTGCAGTGTTTTAAAACTTCATCTAAATTCCCTCGTATAAAAAACCCCACAACTTTCACAAACACTTCTAAATGATTTTTATTTAATTTAAAGTTGGCAAAGAATCTTCATTGATATGAAGTAAGTCAAAATACTAAACCTCTAAATAGCTGTGGCTCACTAAACTGCTGAATGATAATGTAATATTTGCATTTGACTTCTGGAAGTTCAAGAAAAGTTAAAATTACATTTGCCATTGCAACAAATGAAAGTATTTCCTGCATCAAACTCAGTCTTCCAACAAGTGTTTTGACAGAAAATTGGAGTAAATTGCATTTAAGTATTGACTAAAAAAAAAAAAAAGGAAAATATTTTCAGACCAATTGACAGCAAGCTGATTTTAGATGGACTCAGTTAAATTCCTCCTGCACAAAGCATCCCAGTTTGGTTCAAATCAGTATTTTCAAGAATATTAAATTTGACTATTGCAAAGTATTGCATCTTTACAGAGAAACAAGATTTAGTATAAGGGATGTTTTTCAGAGGCTGCTTTGTGGTGTGTCCTCCTTATTTCTGCTTCTGCTGCTGTTCAGATTCAACGTGTACCACATTTGGTAGCACATAAGTAGTTTGCCTTACTTTCAGAAGAAATTATTTTGCGAGGGGGTCAGCCTTGTTCTGAATGGGTTAAATAGAACTACCTATTTTAGATTGATTTAAATCAGTAATGAATCTGCTCATAAAGCTGCTGTTACTGGATATTGCACTGCTATCTTAGTCCTTTGATAGCCCCGATAAGAAGTGCTTACCACAGAGGATGCTCCTAAAGGACAGATATTGTTTCCTGTACCTCAGGGAGTAAAACGCCATACTGCTGGATCAGGAACTTTTACTAACAGCAAGTAAATTCAGGCCTTATCAAGTTACAGCATAAACTGCACTCATGTTTTATTATTCTCATTAGAGATTTAAGGACTAATTCCAGTTGTTAGCACTTAGCAGTTTAATGTTTTCCATAGATAAGAATTAAGATTCTTCTGGGGGATTTTTTCATTTGCTAAAGCTTGCAAAGTATAATGTGGTAATGCACTTACTTTGATGTAATGCAACTGGATTTCCTAAATGTTTTTAAGGGATGGGATGGTAAAAATTTAAATTTGATATCTGAATTTTGGAACTCTAAAATACACCCATTTTCAA
Source organism: Colaptes auratus (assembly GCA_015227895.2). Taxonomy (NCBI): domain Eukaryota; kingdom Metazoa; phylum Chordata; class Aves; order Piciformes; family Picidae; genus Colaptes; species Colaptes auratus. Next base: position 90,313,510 of record CM037631.1, on the reverse strand, counting down.
TCAAAGGGTGGTTTTAGCACCAAAAAAGGGGCAGATTTTCCTTTGAAAAAAGTGTGAGACAGGTGTTATTCCTTGAGCTTTTCTATGCATTACTAATGCTTTCAAATAGATGCAGATCAACAAAGGTAAGTTAAAAAACATCAGCATGAAGAAAATTATTAATTGAACCAACTTACTACGAACTCTTTTCTTGATATATTTTTGAGTCAGAAAAGGAGGAAATATGGGTTAACTGGTTTTCTATTCAAAGAGATAGTAAATCTTGAATTTTTCATCTATTAATTTTTCAAGATTCATGAAGACATGAAACTGAGTTATGTGGAATGAATACATGAAGACATGAAAATGTGGAACAAATAATAATGTATGTGCATCAGGTCTGTGAAGGTAGTGGTGTCAGAGGAATTTTTTCAGATGATAAGGTGATTTGAAACTGAAGATGGGTCTTCATGACCTCAGCCTTCTAAGTTTAACTTGATTTAAGGAATTAAGATTCAGGATCTTGCAGGTGGGTTTTAGTACTGCATCAGTGTCATGAATCCCAACTGTAGTTATGGAAAGCACTTTTGTTCCCCAAAATCATATTTATCTCGTCACCTTCTGGGGGGTTGGAACTAGATGATCCTTGTGGTCCCTTCCAACCCTAACTGAAACTCCGAAACTATGAAATTATTTTACATTTTGCCCACCATGATTTCATCAGTCTTCATACCTCCAAGCCATTTTCTCAGGTCACAGACATTGCAGATGTTACAGGCTTAGTTTGAGTGACCTTGCATCTTAGGAAGTTCAATTTGGGCAATTAAGTCTACTTATCTAAATAATTAATATAATGTACTATGATCCACCTGGATGCAATGATCATAATTTCAAGTCCTTACATGCTATAACTTTTAGGGTGCATTGCTACAATCATTGCACCCTGTATGTTGCTATTTGACCCCTCTGTATGTTTCTATTTGACCCCTCTATATTTTCTACCTCACTGGATACATACTCAGTGACATATTTTCCTTGGTAATATTACCTCATAAAGGCAGGCTCTGCAAGAGTATCACAGCTAATCAATAATAATTGTTGTTAGTAATGATTATTGATTAGCTATGACATTGCATTTGGAAAACATTTTCATGGAGTAGCAATACGAAGTATAATAGGATAAATCTCATTGACTCACAGATATGTTTCCAGAAAAGCTTTTGAATAGGTGTACTTAAATATTGTTTTTAAGTTGGGCTATACAATATGTAGTTCCTTGAGCAGTTTACTCTTTGTAACAGATGAGGCCTGCTATTGGTATACTTTGCTTTAATGCAAGATTTCTTTCCTCTGGTATTTTCCCTTTGAATTTAAGGTTGTACATCTTGCAGTCATATGACTGGGTATAATCCCCCCCATATAAAAAATAAATTTATTATGAGAATCTCCCACTAGATACCTTGGAAAACTTACATATAGCTGTTCTGTGTCCAAAATGCTGTTCAGTAGATTTTCCAAAGCACCCAGGTAACAGCTGGCGCAGGCCATGTGCCAGCCTTGACAGCCCATATGCTCTCTTTAGTGCTGTAATTATCTCAACACAAAACTCTGATAGCCCAGTCTACAGGGTCCAGTTTCACTAGGTTAAATTGACTCAGTGGCTTTGTTAGTAAGTTCCTTTGGCACAGTAAGAACTTCATCAAGACTTTAAGTATTGTGGCAGGCTCAGAAAACCAATATGACTGCTAGTTTCAAGACAGGTGTCTTATTAACCCTAGGAGATTGTAGGTTTCAGTTCATTATAGCGGCACCCAGCAGCACTACTACCGTTAAAGGTCTGTCATTGTTTCCACTGTATGCCCTCCTTTTCCAGAAGACTTTCTGATTCCTTTGGTTTAGCCTGCTTTGGGCTATACTTTAGCATATGACTCCGCAGCCTGGAGGCGCTTTTCTTCTCTTTCAACAAAATTTGATCAAAATTGGTTTAGTTGTGGATTTTATTTTATATTTTTTTTAATTAGGATTAGAGGAAAAAATAACACTTTGCTTAGTTCTTATACTGCTTCCAGCTTGAAAGGCTTATGAATATTTTTATTTCTAAAATAAACACTTTGAGTATCATGACTTTGTGCAAGACTCTTAGGTCAACTCCCCCCCCCCCCCCCCATAAACAGAATAAATTGGGATCTACTGTATTCCACATTGTGAACAGCAGGAAGAAAATTGAGTGAAGGTCAATACCTCAGCTGCTTTTTTAATGACTGCCTGGATCATGTTCAGTTCTGTGAGTTTATCCAAAGTTTCTTCTGATAGCTTTTCAATGCCCTCAGCTGAGGTCCAGTGAAGAGAGAAAATCAGACCTATGATACACATCTGACTTGTGGGCTACTGGTATTGATTCAATTCAGTTGGTCCTTGTGAACTCTTGCCACTACCCATGCCCTTAGTAGACATTTGGATAGTTTGCTCATGGTGGCTGATACACATGGGTCTCATAAAAGGTCAAAAGGAGTCCATGAAAACTTCCCATGAAGTTTTTGATCAGGTATTTAGTGGATGTGAATTATCTAGGGGTGGTCTCAGTGATTCAGGCTGGGGAGGAGTGTGGGGGGGGCAAGCTTGAGGAAAGCTAAATTGTTGTCTGCCTAGTGTAATGTGAAGCCAAAAGAATTTCTTCAGAGCCCTTATTGATTCTTGTGGGGTGAAGACTATTCTTCACACAGGTGAGGTAAATTACAGCTCACCACTTGGGTGGATGGTAGCTGTCTGCAGCTCTCTGCTTGTCAAGCTGACCTTTTCCATTAGTGCAGGATATACAGGACAACTTTTAAAGCTCTGCAAATCATTTGCTACCAGTTGCTGAAATGAGGTGGCTGCAGTTTGGAGGTAAATGAACTCCATGTTCACTCTGTTGGAGAAGAAACACAAGAACTCTTACTATTTATCTGCCTTCCACAGGTAGTCATGCAACTAAAGTCATCATTTATATGTTGTCAGGAGTACTCACCAAATTTATTGACTTGCACATTATTCTCTGCAAATAAGTTCTAGCTGCTCTCTTTGTGTTATAATTAAAATGGCGAGGGCTTTAATCATTTATGAAATTTTAAACTACATACTGAATATAAATGTATCATTCAATGTGATAGAATGAATTAAATTCATCATTGTCAAACAGATGTATGAAAGATGAAATATTTCTCATCCCACATCATTATCCAGTAAAAAGTCCGTTTTCAAAGTGCTATAGCACATGTGGTTTGTATCATCTTTAGGACAATTCTGGCAAATGAAAGTCTTCAAAAATAATTTTTAAAAGCACATTTTTTTGTGTGTTTTTAGTAATATCTAGCATAAGCCTCAACCTTGATGCTGAAATCTGGCTACAGAAGGAAGTACTTGCTCTTCATTAGTACTGGGAGGGGTATCGGCAGCCTTGGTATTGAGGTAATGCAGATTGGGTAGATCCTCTCTTCCATCACCTTATCAAGAGGCCTTTGACACCTATGTGTTTTAAGCACAGAAAACAGACTGTTATGTGACTTTCACTCACTGAAACTATGTCCCTGTACAGAAACTACGAATCTATTGTGAGTACAGAACAAGTCTGCCTCTCGAGGGGCTCCTGCAGTAGCCATGGAAAAGACATCCTAGGGTGGCAATTCCTACTCAGTCACAGTGCTGTGATGCTGGGCAAGACACACGCCTCTCAGGGAAGCCTTATTTGCTTTCTGTTGATGTTTTTTTGTGGCATGGATTTTGGAAGACAGTCAAGATTATTCCATGAGCTCATGCTTTCTTCAGGAAAAATCAGTCTGGGAAATAAAATATAGCAAAAATCTCAATAATTTGTCTTCCTTACCCCTACCTTATGTCTTCCAGAGCTGTCCCTGCAGAAAATGTTGTCCAGGTTCTATTTGCCCTTCCATATTTTCATAAAAACAGTTGAAGAGCAAATACAGGAAAACTCTTGCTAAAGACATGACTGATACCTAGTCATGTTGAAAATCTCATCATCTCACAGGATATTTTCTTTCTCATCACCTTCTATCCATATTTTTTTCTGGAATCAGTTTATTGTTCTGCATCTAACTGACAAAAAGTCCTATAATGATGCCAGTCTTCTCAGCTTTCCCATTGAGTCCTGCAAATTTTCTTGTCATGACTGACAAACAAGTGGTGAATTTCATTCTTGCAAACTAAGATGCTGATGTCAGAGAGCACCTTGTTACACCATCACTCTTCAGTGGATGGGGAGTTCTCTTGGGTAGACGGAGTGTGACAGTAATTTTTTTCACTCACTCACAGATTGAAGCTTTTGCATGCTGGACACCCATCTTTACAGAGTAGCTCATGCCATATATATGTGACTAAACGATCATCAGATGGTGTAGTTTAGACTCCTGAATACAGATGACAAAATGATTTTGCAGAAGAGGCTGGATTCAGCTTCAGATCATTACTGTTGTAGATTGTATTCAAATCACTGACTTATGATTTATTCTGGGTTGACAAAACCTTGTTAATGAAGCAATCACTGTCTTGAATGACACCAACAACATATTCTGAATTCATACTTAATATGACAGTAGAAAGAAATTAAGAAAATAGAATGTATTTAATGTTTCTAATTTATGTTAGATATATTACTTTCCTTTTTAACATGTAGCATAAATTAGATGCTTTCCACTGTATGTATTATTTGTATAGCATTTGGCCATATATCAGAATGAAATACAGCTCTCTAATTAGCTCCTTCAAAGTGCTTACAGTTACCCCAGGCTGGTGATCACCCAAATGTGGCCCTGGTGATTGTTTGTACATGCAGTTGAGCAGCTATGGTAAAATCCTTTCTAAAGCTTTCTTGTGGCTTGCAACCACAGTTTGAGCAGTAATTGTCTGAGACAGTTCACAGGGATCAGGCAGCTTTCTTGTTATGGGGAAGCATGTATTGTGAAAGAAGACTTTGGAGGTTTAATGATATCTTTCTAATAGCTTTACGATAGAGTTTCTTTATACTGAAGGATTTTATTAGGTTGGAAATATTATCCTCATGAAGTTTCAAAATAAAAAGAGTAGAACTAAAGTACATTTGCTAAAACCTTTCAGTTCTTGGTCTCTTGCTTCCCAGTATTCTTTCAAAGACAAGAAGGTGATGGTGTATTCCTTGGTGTGTTGTTTAAAGTCAGGAGCAGCAATATTTAGCACATGCTTGGGCAGCCGTGTTTGAAATCCGTGCTTCCTCTCTCTGGTGTTCTGATGTGCCTTTAGGGGATGCTTGCCTGTTTGTAGTTTGTTTTCTTTTGTTTAAGGTTTCAGCTACTGCATTGACTAATGATTATATAGCAGTAAACTCTCGTCCCTGCTAAATTCAGAGGTAATGCCTCAAAAGCATTTTTCCCCTGTGTGACATAAAACAATAAAAGAACTAGACAATCCCCTTTTGAGGAAGAATAATACTTTGTTTAAACAAAAAAAAAAAGAAGGAAAAAAAATAAAGGCAAGCATCTTCTTGATGCTGGAGGGTGTAAATTCAAAGATGAAGCTAATTGATAAAACACGAAACAAATGTCTAATGGTATAGTCCTCTTTAGGCAAAGCTAACATTTGCCACAATGACAAGTCTCCAGTATTAATCACCTATGCTGGTTTAGTATTACATTGCATATGGTTCTGAACTGAGCAATATCTATTCTATGCAGAAATAACATGGGACATACCAAATCTGATCTCACTTACAAATCTAAAGTAAATTTCTTTCCTTTCGTAATGTCACCTCAGTAGAAAACTGACAGGGCCTCACAATTCAGAGATGAACACCAATTCATTGCTAGTATAATTTACCAATATATATTTCCTCTTTTTAACATCATAAATAATATGTATTTATAGTTTGATGGATGTTCTAGAAAAGCCTTTACATAGTCTTGCTGGCATTCATCTCTGCTTGCATCTGTGGTATTGAAGAATTTACCAAAAAACCCCACAGTTTGAAATTGTTTTTATTATTCATTCACTTAAAGAAAAACAAAAGCAAGAAAGAAAAGATGCCAGCATGCTGTTTAACTATGTACTGCCAAGATCTTCTGAGCCTTTCTACAATACGTGTGATACAGTCAGTGCTGCCCGTTTAGCGTCCGTGTTTGCCTAAAATATTAACAGCTAACTATAAATGAGAAGTTATTTCAGTTTGAAAGAAAAGTTTACAGCTAAGAAGAGAAAGTATGACACAATCAAACTACCATTTCAGCCACAGCCTGCAGTTGTGCTTATAGTAAACTTCTTTCATTAATAGATGTTTCAGAGCAATAATTATCCATATCTTCCCTTTTATCTAAGTAATGCCAAAGCTATCAGACACAAGTTTTGTATTTAGCTTTCAGTAGGATTTCTTTGTTCCTTCTTCTTTCTTTTTAGTTTTTCTTTTTTTCTTTTTGTTTTTTTTTTCTTCCCCATGCATTTCTGGACTTGCAGTCAATTATCAGCATTAAAACTGAAGGGGCAATTAGCTCCTGATGCAAAGCTATTGCTGACACGTCTAAATAAATACAGAGTAATTATGGACTGGATATCCATGACTGCAGTCTGTCACTCCTTTCCTGTTCAGCTTGTGGAAATGACATTGCTGGTAAACATGCACCCTAATGAAAACTAGACAGTTGCTGTTTGCAGACTGGAGCTTTAACACTGGCATGCTCTTTTGCAATTCATTGTGCCCTGAGTTGGCAATGAGCACAAATGCAATGATTGGATTGAGTCACATGAAAATCTGAGTTGTTATGAGTCTAATCCAGACCAGAACCAGTCAAAATTGGGCGCAAAAAGCAGAGGTACCCAGTTTGAACATCGTGTTCAGCCTTGTTCAGAGAGAAACAAGAGAACTGCTTCAGACACAGGTGCAAAATTATGGCACTGCTATGGGCAAGAGCAGCATGTGTGGCATGCAAGCATGGCTTCCCCTGACCATTTTCAGCATATAAACCCTGCTGTCAAAGGGTGCACTTGGGTTAGGAGCAGTGAGGAAAATACAGGTGTGTTGATATCACCTTTTGGTGTTTGTCACTTGCTAGGAGTATCGCTCAGACTGACACAAACATGCAAGAATGACTGACCATAAAGTTACCTAAGACCAATTGCCTTATGTCCATTAGCCTGCTGTTTTGTGGGGAGACTGACATCTATAAAAATGTGCATATTCATAAAAATCAAGCATCCAAGTCACCACTACATTTTCTCTGCAATAAGTTTTTAGCATTTTGGAGGTTTGTCCTTTTGCAAAACCACTTACTCCACAAAGGTATAAAATACAGCACTTAATGGAAATAGTACATTTAGTCAAACACATTAGGCAGTTCTTCTTCTCTTCCTGCTTGATTGGCATCCAGAGATCCTAGATGCAACGCTATAGGAGATATTGTTTTTAGCCAAAGCAGCAGGATCTGGCACCAGAGAGGACTCCACAGGCACTTGTATTGATGGTGGCTTCGCAGTTGCCTCTGGGTCTTTCATATGGCTGGGCTGATGAAAGCTATCTGGGCAGTTATATACTCTTGGAAACCATTTCTTTTTCCATTGACATTTTAAATGGTTTTGGTGATTAACTGTTTCTATGCAGAGATTTTAAAATCCTGTGCCACAGTAAGTCTCTGAAGAGGCTGCTGGCACATGGGGTACATCTATATTTCTCTTGTTCTGCCTAAAACGCTTTCCTGTATTGGTGCAAACATTTGTTTAACTGCATTTCTGCATGTTTGCAGTGCTACAACTCAGATGAAGGACATTTCAGGCTCTAGATATGGTGTGATGTACAGTTCTAATCCTGGTTCCAGATCTTATCCCCTGAATTAGTTTGGAGGCTTCATTCTGCACTTCACAAGATGAAAAAAAAGGGAGTAGGAGATCATCCAATAAGCCAATTGCACCTTTTGGAGAAAAGTAAAGTTGTGGATGGCCCCTGGTCTCTTTTTCTCAGTTTCTGCTTGTCTCTCCATGCACATACAGCTGAGTAAAGAAGAGAAAAGGATAGTTCATTGGCACCACAATGATTGTATATTGGCTAGTTATTCTATTCTATTCTATTCTATTCTATTCTATTCTATTCTATTCTATTCTATTCTATTCTATTCTATTCTATTCTATTCTTTCTCCCATCCTCGCTGGCCCTTGCACCTTCTCCCCCTTCTGCACCATTCACGCCATACAGTGGTTTCTGCTCTCCAGCTGGCATCTTGCTCGCAGGAGCTCTGCCCTTCCACAAGCATCCTCTCGGGGAGGAGGGAACACAGGAGCTCAGGCAAACCTCTTGGATTATTTTGGATGCTGCTGGCAGCTGGAGTGTGTTGGAGGTGCTGTGAAGGCTGGCAATGAAATGAGAGAGAGAAAGAGGAGAGAACAGATGAGGAGAGGAAGAAAAGAGACTTTCTTCTTTTTTTTTTTTTTTCCCACTGGGGCTGCCTTTGCTGTTTCTTCATCTCCTCCCTTATCTGCTGGATGCTGAAAAATTTAGCCTCTGCTGGGGTTGCTTAGCCTGGAGAAGAGGAGGCTCAGAGGAGACCTTACTGCCGTCTACAACTACCTGAAGGGAGGTTGTAGCCAGATGGGGGTTGGTCTCTTCTCCCCCCGTGACCAGCACCAGAACAAGAGGACACAGTCTCAGGCTGTGCCATGGGAGGTTTAGACTGGATGTTAGGAAGAAGTTCTTCACAGAAGGAGTGACTGTCCATTGGAATGTGCTGCCCAGAGGTGGTGGAATCACCATCACTGGAGGTGTTTAGGAAGAGATTGGATGGGGGACTTGGTGCCATGGTTTAGTTGATTAGATAGTGTCAGATGATAGGTTGGACTCGATGACCTCAAAAGTCTTTTCCAACCTGGTTAAGTCTATTCTAGTCTATTCTAAACCAGTTGGCATATGCTTCTGCTTCGTGTTTTTGAAGATTGTCTGAAGATTCACGTTGTGATTTCTCTGTCTTAGGTAAAATCCACAAGGGAGACACACTTTCTGAAGAGAAAAAACCCAAAACAACCCATCATCCTAATTTTGTATTTTTTATCTCAATTAATATATTACTCTGCTTAAATGTTAGCATAGGTTTGAGTTTGTATAGAATTAAAGGGTTTATCTGGTAAATAATACTGTCAGCCTGTAAAGTAGCATCATAGGTGGTATTGGATGATAGGTTGGATGCGCTGATCTCGAAGGTCTCTTCCAACCTGGTTTATTCTATTCTGTTCTATATAAACCAAATATTTTGCTTTTCAATAGACACATTTTTCCCACATTTTTTTTCTTTCTTTTTTCTTTTATTTTAAAAGTTGAATTCAATAATTTATATATTCTAGGACTGTAAAAGAAAGAATGACTAAATCTCTACTTCATGGCTTTTCTTCAAATAAATATTTAGCTGATGGAAAAATGCTAGGGGTTTGCATGTTAGATTTTTCATGTATGTGGGCACAATCTTAGAGTAATATTACCTATGCTTTTTTGGTTTAGTCCAAGCAGCATCAACACTACCAGAGACAATTATTTAGTCTCAAAGAGGCTAGAGATTTTCTTACACAAACGTAAGCTTTGGTTTGGAGTGTGCTATTTTACATTTTGCTATTCATTAACAGTAAAATTTCTTAAGTTCATTGTCATCTTTTTTTCTCATGGATTTATTTTATTCTACAATTAAAAATACTTTTATGCAAGGTGAAATATGTCAGTTCCCAAATGCTGCATTTAACCAGTGAAAATATGAAGATTGCATTTCAGTGATGTCTCTGAAACCTTGGGGAAAATCTATGTTAATTTTGAGATTGTGCTTTTGAAACAGAAATCATGCAAGATATACAGAGTGTGCTTTCACTGGGAACATGTTGAGGGTTAAATCAAATCAGAAAGATTCATAAGACAGACTCTGTACTTGTCAGTGATGTAGCTATTTTTAAGGAGGGTAATGTGGAAAAACTTCTAAAATAGACTGTTAAAACCAAACCAAAACAAAAAGCAAACAAACAAACCCCCCCCCCCCAAAAAAAAAACAGAGAGAGAAGTCCCATGTACTTGTGAATGACTGTTCCTCCATTAAAATCACCATAGGGTGTTCAAGACAAATGCCTCACTGTATGTTGCAGGCTTGCATTGGCTCTGAACAATCCTGGAAAGAATCCTGATTCGCTCTATGTGGTAGATGGTTTATGGCAAGTATCCTGAATTCTTTCTGTGGACCTGCTGCTATCCTTCCATTTCACTGGAAACCAAGGCTACTTCATCTCCGCTACAAGTGATATAATGGGATGAAAGAGAGGACAAATCACTGGCAGACAAACACTGAGAAGAAAATACAGGAAAACCACACTGAATTATATTTCTCCACGCAGAACCACATTTTGCTAGGGCAGGTCTCGTTGACCTTCCATATGTGCAGACTTAAATGAAGCTAAAGTGCATGCTATGTAGTGATCTACAAAAGCAAGACTGGGGGTTTGCAGGGGATGGATTTATTTTACCAGTCTAGCAGTCATTTAAATTGATGTAATTTTCCTAAGTTCTATCACCATTATTCTTTTTAAAAAGTGCTTCCTTTGAGACTGACCAGCTTCTCCATCTCTTAACTCTTATGATGACATTTAACAACAACTAAGACTGTTTTTTTTTTTTTTTTTTGGTTAGCTTTTATTAGGGCCCCTTTGCAAAGTCCAATGAATCATTAAAACTTCAGTGTGTTGGATCAGGCTTCTTACCTCAATTCAAATACAGCTCCTGCAAGCATCAGTGGGAATTCTGCCTCAGAAAAATCTTGGGTTTTGGCTTCATTATTTATTAAAACTCGGTTAATACTTTATAAATTATCCTGATACCATAACATCAATAGTATGACTCCCATGGAAGAAGTATAGAAGAGAATGAGCTTGCTGGTAAAATTCTGGATTCCTCAAACTCTTCTGTAGAAGTGCATTGATTCCAGTGAACTCTTGCTTTTAAAAACAGTAGGAGGCATTTAATTTTTAAAAATCAGCAAAGTCTATTTAGATTTCACCTGAAACATAGTATTCATTTATAAAACTCAGTATTTCTTTCAAAAGATGCCATAGTTTCTATTTTACTATTATTTTTTATTGCATTGCATTTTCCTAACATTTTTGTATTTTAGTTTGCTATTCTAGTTATTCTTAAATAATATACATTATATGAATTTATGCTTTTCAAAACATAAGCTGTCAAAATTTGTACAAGTTCTCACCTCTCTCAGAGGGAATTTCTGGGGAAATCGAAGCTCAATGTTCTCTTCTGGCTTAAAACTCTCTTTTAAGTTTCTGGCCAGGTTTAGTTTAGTTTAAGTTTTAACTTTTTAATTTCAGATTCAGAGTTTCAATCAGGTGTATTTTTATCTGACATGTGATGTCATTCCATCTAGACAGTGTAATCCGTCATGGGAGCACTGAGAATTCTGAGCATTTCTTCAACTGTCTGAGACATAATAAATAGTTCTGATTTATGTACACTTTTAACTTTGCCTTCGCTTTTCCTTTGAAGATCATTGTCTAACTCAAAACAACCTTCCACTCTCTATCCAGAATATATCCTTGTGGTGGGTTGAAGGGCTGATCCTTCCTCGCCTCCCACCAGGGTGAAAAAAATGAGACTCAGACAAACGGATTGCAGAAGTGGTGGAAAGTTTAAATGGAAAAGCAGTGAATGTTTTACAAAGAACCACAAGCATGATGACAAAAGGAGATGCCAAAGCATACCCAGAAACATCCCAACGCTCTCCCTCTCCCCACCTGAGGGTACACCCAAAACGCCTAGGGCTCGCTCTTTCCCCCTCCGCCCCTCCACTGTTAGGTTAATCTCAACTGGCCAGATCTGAGATTGCCCTTCCCCCTTGTCCTCCAGGCATTAGGCCTTGCCAGGCCCCAAGAGGCATTGAGATGACTCCCCCTCCATTACCAGATAGGGACCATCTCCATAGGAGCGGTGAGGGAAGAAAGAGGAAGTGTAGGACTTTGTAGGTGGTTTTATAGGGCACAGGACATTATGGGAGGAAATACGTAACTTCCTGTGTCCACCCACTGGGCTGGACCTTCGGGACACTGGAGGTGTGTCTTATGTGGCCACAGCAGGGGGGCATCCACCCCAAACTGCTACAATCCTTCATACTGAGGAAATTAAGATGAATTTTATTTTCTGTACTATTTAATATTTTGTTTGTGTAACTATGTAAAGGTGTTGGATATCTGAAAAGTTTTTTGTATTGTTACCAATTTCCACTGAATTAATTTAATCCATTTCATTTTTGGGGTCCTCACTCCAAGAAAGACATTGAGGTGCCTCAATGAAGGACCTAGATAACTCTAGATGAGTGACTGAATGGACTGGGGTTGGGCCAGAGAGAAAGGAAGATGAGATGAGACCTTATTGCTACATACAGGGAAAGTTGGTTGTTGTGAGGGGGATGTTGGTCTCTTTCCAGTAACAAGTGATAGGATAAGAGGAAACAGCCTCTGGTTGTGCCAGGGAAGGTTTAGATTGGATATTAGGAAAATTTTCTTCACTGAGATGGTTGTCAAGCATAGGAATCATCATCCCTGGAAATATTTAAGATGTGTAAATGTGCCACTAAACCACATGGTTTAACAGTGGTGAACTTGGCAATATTAGGTTTATGGCTGGCCTTTATGATCTTAAGTGTCTTTTCCAACACAAACAATTCTATGATTTGATGACCTTTGCCACTGTGGTGTCTGTAAATGCTGTCTTTTAGACTACAGCATCTCTAGGGACATGTCATCTAAAGTCTACGTCCATACTAGTAAGTTTTGTGGGCTAGGGACTATTCTCTGATGCTTTGCGCAAGTGGCCAGGCACAATTAGTTCCCCCAAACATAGCAGCCTGATCCACTCCAGGTAAGGAGAGCAGTCTTTGACAGCTGCTATTCTCTAAGTTGCATGGTGGCCCATGCAGTGTGTGTGCCACAAAGCACAGCATTTGTATAGTATCAGTGCTTGAGCCCATGACCCAGACAGTTACAATTTTGTGGTATGTAGGCTCTCTTGTTTCCCAGGTAGGCTCTGTTGTGTATTGACTCTCTTGTTTCCCAGGTAGGCTCTGTTGTGTATTGACTGTTGTTTTGTTGCTAACTTGCAATTTACTGAAATTTTGAAGGTTTAAACACTTCACAAGAGAGATTAAGGCTGAGGTGTCCTTAATATTCTCTCACAAGACTGAGATTTGTCACTTCTTCCATCTTCTCTGGTTGCAGATAGAAGAGCTGCAAGTCCTTAGATCCTCAGCCAAGCTATAGCTGTTTTAGCCATACTATTTCCTGATGCCCTAATGTGGTTTGATATCTCAGCTGAGAATTGGAATGATTGCTTTCCTCTGTGTTCCTTCTTTAAGTTAAATACAACATGCTGAAACTTTCTCCTCACGCTTCAAGCCCTCAGTATTTTAGAGTTGTTGGCATGGCCCTTTCAGAGAGGAAGAAAATAATACTCTGTTGATCATCTAGCAGGTTTTCTCTTTTGCTTTAGTATCATGATGCCTTTGCTCTTCAACCTGTGCTATAGAAGTGTTCACTGAATAACTATGCAATTGTTTCCCTTTTTCATCTTTCTTTCTTTTTCAAGCTTCTCTCTATTCATGCAAATACTTTTTTTCTATACCAAGAGCTCTTGTATGGCTGTGCTCATTTCCAGTTTCCAATTTATTTGTCTCCCTCTCTTTGCCCCTCTCTGTCTCAGGGATGCTCCCTGAGACATATCCCCCTGATATTTCTCTTAATTTTTGCTTCTCCTGTTTGTTTATTTGTTTGGTTTTTGCTTGGGTTTGCTTTTTGTGTATGTGTGCTTTTTCTTCTTGTTGTTTTGTTCTTCTGATGCAGTATAATTTTGTTCATAGGATCATTGGATATTAGGGGTTGTTCTAGGGTTGCAAAGTAGAAGGTTCTTTACTACTGTCTCTATTTTCATCCTACTTTTACAGGCCTTTTGCTGCTGTTGAATAATTAATATTTGTTAAAGTCCACATTGGAATGTAAAAAGGTTAAAATATGTTAGTAAACCAGGGAAAATTCAGAGCAAAGCTTACTTAAATGAACTACGCTAAAATACCATTCATCCATCATGGAGCACTCTCCTAAAGAAAGTATGTAAAGGGAGATGAGGGCATAAAATTGATTGTCAGTTTTATACCTAAATATTCTGTGATTGAACCTCTTGATTTATTCCAGATTAAAATATGCTCTAAGATTTCTAAGAAGGTGTTGTGAGAGACTAACGCTTGTCTCTCCTGGTGTGACTCAACAAAGATAAAATCACTTGCTGCTTTCCCAGGCAATAGCTGATGTGCGTTGGGCTGAGCCACTGGAAGGACTCTTGGAAGGTGCAAAGATAACATTGCTCACGGGACTGCAGCTGGCCTACAACAATGGCCCAAGGGCCCAGCCATCACACCTTCAGGACAAGATCATTTCCAGCCATCAGATACCCCAGGAAGGGAGGATGATGAGACAATGGATTCACCACCTGTTTCCTGATGTGTAATGAATGTGTGGGTAGGTAGATGGAGAAGGAGGAGGCGGAGGCCTTCCCCCCTCCATCCAGACGGCTGCCCAAACTCACATGAATACACAGAAAGATTTCTTGGGGAATGATACATGGACACTTACCTAAAGATGATTTCCCAGAATGATATCCTGGGGAACAACACCTGGACACGTGCCTAAGGACTAAAAAACTGTATAAAAGACTGGAGCAACTACTGGCTTGGAAGAAGAAAAATGCGGAAGAATGAAGACGGCACCACACGCTGGAAACGTCACGGGGCAACACAACGGATCTTGGACTCTGAAAACCCTCTCTCCGTGCCCTAAGTTTCATAGTTTCATAGTTTCATAGTTTCAGTTAGTTTGGAAGGGACCATAGGATCAGTTAGTTCCAAGGGACCAAGGATCATGGGTTCCAACACTCTACACTAGATCAGGCTGGCCACAGCCTCATCCAGCCTGGTCTTAAACACCTCCAGGGACAGGGCCTCAACCACCTCCCTGGACAACCCATTCCAGGGCCTCACCACCCTCACGGTGAAGAACTTCCTCCTCACATCTAGCCTGAATCTCCCCACCTCCAGCTTCATTCCATTTCCCCTAGTCCTATCACTCCCTGATAGCCTGAAAAGTTCCTCCCCAGCCTTCTTGTAGGCCCCCTTCAGATACTAGAAGGCCACAATGAGGTCACCTCGGAGCCTTCTCTTCTCCAAACTGAACAGCCCCAACTCCTTCAGTCTGTCCTCATAGGAGAGGTGCTCCAGCCCTCTGATCATCCTCGTGGCCCTTCTCTGGACACTCTCCAGCACCTCCATATCCCTCTTGTAATAGGGGCTCCAGAACTGGACGCAGTACTCCAGGTGGGGTCTCAGCAGAGCAGAGTTCTGTCTGCTGCAACTCATGGAGCTGAAGAAGCTGCTCAGAGGACCAAATCTCTTCTACAGCCAAAGCTGCAGCACCCTTCCTCTACAGACCCAACATCTCCTGCACCACCTTTCCTCCACAGACTCAAACTCTCTTGGCGGGGTGAGGGGTGTGGTAATATAATTCCTTTCCTCTTCTCTCTAATCTCTCTTCTCTCTCTCCCTATTTTCTCTCTCTCCCCTTCTGATCCATCCACTTTACTTATGTAATAAATAGTCTAGCTGTTGATATTTTGGCCTCGTTTGTGCCTCTCATTTCACAACATGGGAATATTCAAAAGAACTGAGTCTCTTTCCCTCTCTGGACCGAGACAGGTGTACAAAAGAAGGTTATTTTTGAACACTGTTTTTATTAGGTTTAATGATTTACCCATAAGTGAACAGAATTGTATTCTTCTGTAGGAGTAAAATTAAATTCTCATACAGTATACTGTTGATGCAGATGGTGACTTCATCAATGAGTAGTTTGGCAATTAATAGCTTTACATAGTTAAGCCAGCACTTTCTATGCCTGATAAAACCATTAAAAAAAAATCTTTTTCTTTCCATTTCCAATTCAGGCAGACATTGCTAAAAGACTGCCAGAACCTGTGGTCTGTATAACTGATTAAATGAGCTCCCTAAATATAATTTAAGGCATTAATGATAAATGAGTACTATTTCTATCTGCTCCTTCAGAAGTCTGAGTTATTTTAAACAATTAAGGTACCCAAAAAGTCTACCTGGATCCTCTGGGGATCAAGTTATTTAGAGAATAGGCTCTAAGACATCAAGTGAGTTTTTCCATTTCATAGACTGCACATATCCTAACAGTATTTTCTGAGTTTTCATACTGATTTCTCTCTAAAACCCCAGGACATTGAAATATGAATATACAGCCATGAAACAGTATTTGTGCTTTATCAAAATGTATGTCCCTTGTCATTTTTCAAGTACTAAGGTCTTTATACTGTGCTTAATCACATATTCTTATGTTACCAGGCGTCATGGACTGGATCTGAGATTGCGCTGGTCCCTTGTATAACGTATCACTGTGAAAAACATGTCATAGTCTACAAAGATATGATGTAAGGATATTGTTTGTCACCTCCTTCTGTGGAAAAACGCTTTAGCTTTTGCCTCCTGTTCACAAAAAGCATCTTCTCAGGCAGGAACAATTTGACTAGCATCTACTTTTTAATTAAATGTTGTAGCATTTAGGAAGATGCATGCTAATCTAGGCCCAGATCTGCAGCTCTCAGCTTTACAAGATGCTGCTCCAGCAGAGGCTGTAAAGCTCTCGATAAGAGGGGTAAGGAGCAAGGTGCAGGTCCCACAGCGATAACCTTCTGACTCCAGCATTATAGGTCTTTCTGCTGGAATTGAGTTCTACATCTTCCTCGATTGGTTATTGTCACAAATGAGTAATGGATGCACCCTGCCTGTGTCCCCAGGTACATGAGCCAGTCCATCAGGCCATCGGGAAGCACAGCTGATGGCCGCAGGGGCAGGCAGATAACAGGCAGACCCCGAGAGAGACTTTAAAGGCACCACGACCACCGGGAAGAGAGCTGAGTACCTGCAAATATCTACCTGCCTGCAACTACTCCTTGCATAAAGTGGGTATTAATCAATCTGTTCTCTAGGATCATGTAGGAGATGAGATAAAAGGGTACAAACAAACAAATGAAAAAGGGCGGCGGTTGGAATCCGCATGGCACTCTGGCCGTGCTTAGGTTATGTTATTTGGTTTTATTTTTCATTGAGGCTGGGGGAGAGGGAACATTCAGAATGCCCTGTCTGCATGTGGAATTACTGCTAGGAGTATCTATGCATACTTATACATGTATACAAAATATATGTAATTAAGGCTTGCAAAGTAGTCTGTTTACAAGCTAAGCTGCAAAATGCACTTGTCAGTGGCTGTGTTTTTTCTGTCAGTGATGATAACAAAAAAGTAAGTGGCATTTTAGTAAGCCTGTCAGGGAATTGACTCATACTGACTGAGAAGTCAGTAAGTAGGTAAGTAAGACTGTATTTTAATTTATTAAGCATGTTCCTTTGAAAGTGGTGTGATTTGCATTGCTGTCACTAGTGTAAAAGCTTGAATTGAGTTTTTTTTTAGAACATATATGATAAAATAAGTTTATGTTTAACATCTTGGGTAAATTTGAACATCAACTCAGTTTCTAAATGTAACTAATTTAGACAAACAGTCCACATGTCCCTCCAGAGGACACTGCCTAACATAATGGTACCATTAAAGGTATTTTAGGTAATTCCATTCCAATATTGTGTTAACTCTTGCAAGAATAACAATTTGTACTGCAAAGCTAAAGAAATATCTTAGAGAAGCAAAAGCCCATTTAGAAGTTAGACTGGCCACTTCTGTGAAGGACAATAAAAAATGTTTTTATAAATACATTAATGACAAAAGGAGGGGCAAGGACAACCTCCACTCCTTAGTGGACATGGAAGGGAATATTGTAATAAAAGAGGAGGAAAAGGCAGAGGTACTTCTTGCCATCTATGCCTCAATTTTCAATAGTAGGATAGGTTGCCTTCCAGACAACTGGCCTCCTGAGCTAGCAGATGGAGTCAGGGAGCAGTATTGTACCCCTGTAATCCAGGAGGAGGTAGTTAGAGACCTGCTGGTGGATATGGAGAAGGCTGTGGATGTAGTCTACAAGGACTTCAGCAAGGCCTTTGACACCATCCCCCACAGCAAACTCCTGACCAAGCTGTCAGCCCGCAGCTTGGACAGCAGCACTCTGTCTGTGCTGGGTTAGGAACTGGCTGGAGGGCTGAGCCCAGAGAGTGGTGGTGAATGGTGCCACATCCAGCTGGCAGCCAGTCACTAGTGGTGTCCCCCAGGGATCAGTGTTGGACCTCATCCTGTTTGATATCTTTATTGATGATCTGGATGAGGGCATTGAGTCCATCATCAATAAATTTGCAGATGACACCAAGGTGGGGGCAGGTGTTGATCTGTTAGAGGATAGGAGAGCTCTGTAGAAGGACCTTGACAGGGTGGACAGATGGGCAGAGTCCAACAGCATGAGATTTAACACATCTAAGTGCTGGGTTCTACACATTGGCCACAACAACCCCATGGAGTGCTACAGGCCAGGGTGGCTGGAGAGTGGCCAGGCAGAAAGGGACCTGGGGATACTGGTTGATAGTAGGCAGAACATGAGCCAGCAGTGTGCCCAGGTGGCCAAGAAGGCCAATGGCATCCTGGCCTCTATCAGGAATAGTGTGGCCAGCAGGAGCAGGGAGGTCATTCTGCCCCTGTACTCAGCACTGGTTAGGCCACACCCTGAGTCCTGTGTGGGCCCCTCAGTTTAGGAAAGATTTTGAGTTGCTGGAATATGTCCAGAGAAGGGCAACAAAGCTGGTGAGGGGTTTGGAGCACAAGCCCTATGGGGAGAAGCTGAGATTGCTTAGGCTGAAGAAGAGGAGGCTCAGGGGAGACCTTATTGCTGTCTACAACTACCTGAAGGGAGGTTGTAGCCAGGAGGGGGTTGGTCTCTTCTCCCAGACAACCAGCATCAGAACAAGAGGACACAGTCTCAAGCTGTGCCAGGGGAGGTTTAAGATAGATGTTAGGAAGGAAGTCTTCACAGAAAGAGTGATTTGCCATTGGAATGGGCTGCCCAGGGAGGTGGTGGAGTCACTGTCCTTGGAAATGCTTAAAACAAGACTGGATGAGGCACTTGTTGCCATGGTTTAGTTGATAAGATGGTGTTCCTGGTTAATTCTGTGATTCTGTAAATCTTTTCAAATGGGTGTAACTAGAACCCACATTGAAGCCAGATTTTTTTAATAAACATGGGTGATGGTTAATCAGCTCAAGAGATTTTAGTTAAGTTTTCAAAACTGATCAGAAACCTGTGTCTCAGAGAAAAACAGTGGGAGCTGTTGTATATTGAGCTGCTTTAGTAGCCATAACTGTTTGGTCATAACTACTGTTGTGTCTATAAGTGTAACTATTTCTTCAATACCGTATTTCTGTCGGGTTTGATTTGTCCCATTTGGCAATGTCAGAACTTAATAGAAGGCACTATACAATACAATAGAATACAATAGAATAAACCAGGTTGGAAGAGATCTTCAAGATCATCGCGTCCAACCCATCAACCAGTCCAACCCACAACAACAACTATACCATGGCACCAAGCACCCCATCAAGTCTCCTCCTGAACACCTCCAATGAAGGTGACTCCACCACCTCCCTGGGCAGACCATTGCAATGGGCAATCACTCTCTCTGTATAGAACTTCTTCCTAACAGCCAGCCTAAACCTCCCCTGGTGCAGCCTGAGACTGTGTCCTCTTGCTCTGGTACTGGCTTGTTCTGGTACTGGCTGCCTGGGAGAAGAGACCAACCTCTGCCTGTCTACAACCTCCCTTCAGGTAGTTGTAGAGAGCAAGAAGGTCACCCCTGAGTCTCCTCTTCTCCAGGCTAAGCAATCCCAGGTCCCTCAACCTCTCCTCATAGGGCTTGTAACACTTTGTCACGCAGAAGGCAATGGCTGCATTATATAGCAGAAAACTGTATAACTGCTCTGGATGAAAACTGTAAAGAGTTTTTTGGAATATGACAAGGAAACTCCCAAACTATTAGGTTTTGGTACACATCACCCTTCTAGCTGTTATGCATTTGGTAGGAGAGAAAGGGGAAGGACAGAGCAGATGAAAGAGGAACCTTAAAAAGTAAAAATTCCACAGTACTTGAAAGTTAATAATGAAAGTTTCAGAATTACAAAATAATTTATTTAATTATTTTTTTGTGGCTCAGAGCTGCTTTGCACTCAGATATTTCCTTTAACTATTTTTTCAGAACAACTAAGTAGAAAGAAAGTAATTTTGAAAGCTCCAGAGCTCTTTCAAAGCAGAATATTTGCAATAGTTCAATGTGAAACTCTCCTGAACATATAAAGATCTGTGCCATTTTCCCTTATCAGACTCATTTCTCAGTTGGTTTTAACTCTTTTGCTCTTTGACTGTTTGGATTGTACATTTATATGCTGGTTTTGCCTGAAACAAAATTGCTTCAGAACAAAAATAATCAGTAAAGATTGTTCAGGATCCAATGACCAAAAAAAAAGAAAAGAAATAGTATTTCTCTAGAAATTATGTTTGTACAACCTTCCATTTAAAAGGTCTAATGTCTCAGGAAAAAAAGAAATGTTGCTGAAACTATAGGTATTGATTTTTCACAGTCCCTACTCAAACCTCCCCAAACTCAACCAACTTATAAATATATGGGTTCCTTCCTTTCTTCTCACTTGCTTAGTGGAGATTTGTTGGGCATGGCAGAATTGCTGGGCAAGGGGATTGCTGTTTGAGGTTGGCATGGATCATGGACCATATGGAGTAAATGTAGCCCTTTAGGTCTCTTCTTTCCCTTCCTCATAGTGAGGACCTATAGCAGGCACACAGACACATTTTGCCTCCACAGAGCTCCCTGAGCCCATTCATGAAAATTTTCAATTTTATTTGTCTGTCCATGGGGGCAACTGAGCAAATAAGAAGCAGCTTGGTTGTTTTTGTTCTCATCCTTTTATCTAGTGATGCCAAGATTGTATGAAAAGCGGAAGGCATGGTTTATCTTGAACTGTGAAGCAAGGAGGAGATAGTAGTGCATGAAGCCAGGTAGGATTTTAGGTAGGGGGCTGTATATAGGCTGCAGGAAGGCAGAAATACAAAGAATGAATATGGAGGAGGGGACAGTGTTGCAGTATACCAAAGGACAACTACATAACCTTCTATTAACTTGAGGTTCCACCTAGCAATGGCCAAGTGCAAACCTAAATTAACACACTATGGTGCTGTTATAGATAAAGCATACTGCATTAACAGACCTTCCAACCCTCTATGTTGAAGTGAGCAAGCAGAAACAAGGAATAGATAGTGACCCCCAGAGATGCCAGCAGTTCATCCACAAGTGACTCTGTTTCTATTCAAGGTACCTACTGAAAAAGTGAGAAGAACAAAAAAAATATGCTCTGAGGTATATGAAGCATCTCTGTCAGAAACAGAGAGAATCCAGGCCTCTGGGGTGCTACTCATCTGCACCAGCTATGACACCATAAATCCCTTTTGACCATCACTTGATCCATTTCCTGCGTACATCACTTCTCACTTCTGCAGGAAGAGATACAGGATCTTGGCAAGCAGCAACTTCCCTCATTGTACATTCAGCTTTTTGGGCACTAGCTCTTATTGGGCTTCAAAAAATCTGGCTCATCAGGCCAGACTATATAAAATCAGCTCAGATTTTGTGCATCAAGTTTAGCTTAACTGAATTTTTATGCCATTTGCTGTCATCAGAATCATGCTGGGTAGTCCTCAGTGAGTCACAACACTGGGGAAAATAAGACCAACTCTGTTCAGTGTGTCGGCTTGGGATTTAATCCTGCTCCCAGTGAAGTCAACAGAAATATTACTTTAAAACGAGTAGGCTGATATTCACAGTACAGGAAGAAAAAGGAACCATGATAAATTAGGATTTTAAGACATCATAATGATTTAGGAGGATACATCCTGTTTTGAAAAAGTAGATATGCACATTTAAAAGAAAAGGTATTACAAAACACTTTACTGAACAGAAATAAATAAAGGGGGAAAGGAATCATGTCAAACCTAGCTTATTTTCCGGGAGCTATATGATCATACTGAGTTTGATCCAAAGATTTCTGAGAGCTTTCCCGTTTATTCAGTTATATTTGTTCTGCGTTTGAAACAAGTACTCCCGCCTGGAGTACTGCGTCCAGTTCTGGAGCCCCTATTACAAGAGGGATCTGGAGGTGCTGGCGCGTGTCCAGAGAAGGGCCACGAGGATGATCAGAGGGCTGGAGCACCTCTCCTATGAGGCCAGACTGAAGGAGTTGGGGCTGTTCAGTCTGGAGAAGAGAAGGCTCCAAGGTGACCTCATTGTGGCCTTCCAGTATCTGAAGGGGGCCTACAAGAAGGCTGGGGAGGGACTTTTCAGGCTATCAGGGAGTGATAGGACTAGGGGGAATGGGATGAAGCTGGATGTGGGGAGATTCAGGCTGGACATGAGGAGGAAGTTCTTCACCGTGAGGGTGGTGAAGGCCTGGAATGGGTTGTCCAGGGAGGTGGTTGAGGCCCCGTCCCTTGAGGTGTTTAAGAGCAGGCTGGATGAGGCTCTGGCCAGCCTGATCTAGGGTAGAGTGTCCCTGCCCATGGCAGGGGGGTTGGAACTAGATGATCCTTGTGGTCCCTTCCAACCCTAACTGAAACTATGAAACTATGAAACTATGAAACAAACAAATCCTTTAAAAACCTATCTAGTGAACTGAGTCTTGAAAAAGATGCCCCAGAAAAATGGCAGTAGGCTTTACAAACCTTGGAGGACTTTGGATAATTTTGAAATAGTGGAAGCGGGCCACATCTGAGATGTGAAAAATGATTTGTGGCTACGGCTTAGATCTTCTGGTACATGTTAGGAAGGGAAATTGGGTAAAAGTGGAAACCACAGAAGGTAGCCTGCTTTGCAAGAATTTTTGTTGCTCACACTGCCTTCCTCATTGGAAAGGTATTAACAGCTGAAACATTTTCTGCAGAAGCCTTTATAGGGTATTCATAGTGCTAAACGCCTTCCCTCCCCCTCCTGCCCCCCCCCCCCCCCCCAGTATATGGAATTGTTGTTCTGTGTATTGTCTCTGCAAAGTGTGTTTGTTTTAATGTTTGACATATGCAAAATTCTGCGTTGGTGGTTATATTACAATCTTAAAATAATAATAATGTTTACCCCTACCATGAATTTTTAGAGTTTACCATTGCCTGGGTACTAACCTCTCTGTTGTGCTTCAAGTGCAGCCGCAAAGAAAGTTCTTGTTAGAATTTAAGATGCGAAGATCCATTTCTGCCTAACAATCTCCTACTTCTGCATTCCCTGAAGTGTATCCCATCTGCTTTTGGGAGCTCTCATTGCAATATGCAGTGATTGCAGGATAAGCATACCATTTCCCTGTCAATACTTTCCTATTAGCCTCCTGGATCCATACATCACCGTCTTGCTGGCCTGCAGTTTGCTTATCTTTGTCTCTGAGGTCGCCTTTGATTTATCTAACACCCAGGTTAATGAGGCATGGAGCCCAGGGTGGCTCCAAGGATAATGCACTCCTGTATAAAAATGCTTAAGGAAGGATCAAGTGATAATCCATTCTAGACTAAAAGGCCTAGCTCTTCAACAAATGTTGTATTTCTTAATCGCTAAGCTAAGACTATAATAGCTCCCTGTTAAGCTACTGCCATCAGTAAAACTATACATGCTAACTATATGAAATTTACAAAAGAACTGAAAATTAGATTTTAATTTGTGTTCCAAAAAAGGCAAAAAAAGTTCATTTCTTAGAAACAGTTATCACCATTATTTGACAGTGTTCTTATGCAAAAATAAGTTAGCTTTAATATTTAATTTACAGTAATAGTTTTATATTCCCTCACTGGGACCTATGTTTTTCTAAAGACAAAAATAACAGAAGCTAGAATGTTACTGTGGCAAGGATAAATCAAACCAGCTATTTCAATAATGGAGGTAATTACAAAGTGTATATATCTGAGATGTACTGAGTGGTTAGGGGTTGTTTAATTAACATAAAAATTTCAATATCATCAGCAAGTGTGTTGGTATCACAAAAGCATTGTTAAAAATGCATCTTAAAATAGTTATGCCATTCTCTGTTTCTAGCTAGTACATAAGGCTAATATACTTTTACTTCCCATTTCTGCTAATTACCATCTTACACAGAAACATTTTAATGAAAGCAAGGTGAAGCTCCAAGTGAGCTTTCAAAGCCATATTTATTTGTTTGTTTTTTAAGCTCTCTACCACACATTACTCTGGTGTCTGTTTTGGCTTGTTGTTGTTGTTCTGTTTTGTTATGCTTGGTTGACCTTCATATTATGAATCTGCTAGAGGCTCTTGAAATAAGTGTAATGTATAACCATTTAGAAAACGACATAGCACCAAATAATAGGATCATTCCTATGGGATGCCATGTTCCTATTGTGGAGTATAAGCCACACACAAGGAAGACTTTTGCCAGTGTGCCCACCACAGCCCCTAAGGACTTGACCCAGGTAATAAGTCCTTTACTGGTCACTAACCTACATTATTGAGATTTAGTTTGGATTTTGGTGACATGACATTGTTAGGGGTTGTTATTGAGATGTAAATGATCTTCCACTGAGTTATTTAAGACACATGAAGGACCTAGTTTAGAATGAAAATTAGTTATTGATTATTCCAGTAATTAACATAATAAATTTTCGCAACTGTATTAACATTTTCAGAAGTCTTAAATCATTTTTTTGCTCAAACTGACCTAAGCAGCTAGACTGATTCCTTAGGAATCTTGAAGATACTTTGAAAAAGAAAAACCAAAAGTCAAGAGATATTGTTGCATTCTTTGTGGTCTTCTGTTTTAAGAGTAAGTGTTTGTCTTAGCTCTACTGTGGATTGCGGTGGAATACAACGCAGTTGTCTCTGTAGTTGCATGCTGTGCTCCATAGATTCTTTAGTAGTAAAGACAAGTTTGGAGCACATATTAAAGTAACATTTTCATCCTGTTTATTCCAGTTTTTTTTGTTTTGTTTTTAAACTTCTATACAATACAATACAATACAATACACCAGGTTGGAAGAGACCTTCAAGATCATCGCGTCCAACCTATCAACCAATCCAAATCATTAGATTAACATCATTTGTCAATTATAGAATTTGTTTTCTGTACTCGTGTTTCTTTCTTTAGTACTTAAAATCTACTGGCAAAACCATCCTGAGTTAGGAGGCAGTCTTTTTAGATGCTCATCATTATTTAGAAGCACCTCTTGGTGGTAAGGATGGCACAAATATTAACGAAATGCATTTCCCTCTCTGACTTAAAGTGGAGAGTGTTTTTGTTGATCCCTGGACATTTCAGCTGGAAAATATATTGTTTGCATATTTCACAAGGAATAGTGTGGAGAGATCTTTAGAGGCTGTGAGACATACCCAAAAGGTCACACAGTTCTGCTGCATACTTGATTTGCTGGCAAAAATCAGGGAGGACATGATATGAACATGTTTGAGAACTAGCTCAGTTTAGTCCTCCCCACACTACAAGCTCTATCCATTGAAGAGTGTTAGGTGCTAAACAGAAATGCATGCTTTCTAGTTATAATTTTACTGTTTGGGTCCATAAAATATTTAGGTAGGGGAATGGCACAATCATCTTGACTGGACTTCTAGAACTCATTACTTAATGTGTTGTCTGTAGATGGTACTGAACTCACTGAAACTAATACTGCAGTCACATGCTGCCTTTTGTGTTTCTGTATCGTCAGGATCCTCTACACCTCAGATAATATTACATGGAAAATTAGCTGCTTAGGCACTGCAGTTTAAACATGGCTTTCAGAAAACTCTTCCACACAATGATATTTCATTTTAAAAGTCCCTTTTAAAATTAGCAGCTAATAGCAAGGGGTGACATTTTTGACAGTGACCTTCCTCAACAAGTCTTTGTGCCTCATTACATGCCTTTTTAACCCTGTCTCTCTCCGTCTTGTTGTTCAGATACAGGCAAAGTACTAGCTGCTTTAAATGAGTTTTATAGCCCCTTCTTATGAATCCCTGTCATCAGTTCAATGTCTGGATCATCAGCAGGGATACTTAACCTCTCTTTCAAGACATGACAGACTGCTTTGCCTCTGACCTTAGAGGATTTCATGAATGGGTGTTTATGGCAGCTTTAACGTGAGTTTCTACATCTGTTAAACATATTGACAACAGCTTGGTTGTTTTTATTTTCTAATCAATATAATAAGAGATAAGCAGCAAATCCTAGTGTATGAATTCATTCAGCCTTTCTTACAGGAGGGTTAAATATTATCTCCCATTGTTAGCATTTTTAAACACAGAGGATATCAAATGGGATATAGCCATAATCCAAATACACATATAACAACTTTGACCTCCTCATACTTACAGAATATTTGTTTCTTAGATCTGTTAGTCTGCTAAAACAGACTAACAGGTACTCACCATTTAAAAAATATTCTTTAAATTAGATACATAATACAGATATAACTTTGATGAATTACCAGTCAGTATAAAGCACCCACAAATATGTTCTATTTAATCTTACATTACCCAGTAATTCTAGACTTTTTCAGACCTTCTCCTTCACACACCAGAACTTTTCTGGTATATCTTCTGAACAACTGCAGAGGTGCTGTTTGATTCAGAATCAACCCAACTACCTGTGAGCTGTCCATCAGGCACTTGGATTAGGTGTAATTACCGGTGTGATAAGCAGTTTAAGATGTGAGTGATCCTCTGGAAGTGCCTATTATTTGTCCATTAATACACAGGAGGAGTAAATACTCCTAGGTACTAATGCAGAGCTGACATTTCTGGGCCTTATGCATGATCTTCCCAGCAAGCCCATTCCTGCTTTAGTTAAAGAGGTCCCATTGCCTGTGGCAACTACAACCAGTGCACTATCCCACAGAAATAAAACCCTCAAATGAAATGCAGTTAACTAAAAAAGGGAAAAAGAAAAAAAGCCCAAACAGATTTCATAATACAGCCAGCAAGACAGTGGCAACTCAAATTCCCTGGCCCCTTGTATCAGGGGCCACATCTCAAAAGAGGGTGTTGGTTTTTTTCAGGAGAGATTGGCTCCTGTTTCAGGATTTTCTAGATCATATAGACTTCCCTAGACAGAGCTTCTAAAGAGCTCAGGAAGTTGCACTTCCACAGGTGGCGCAACATCCCAGATTCACCAGACTCCCTTTCTTTCCAGATGTCGTATACTGGCACCAACAGTGCATGTGAGTTCTTCCTAGCAAAATATAGTCCTCTTTATGATATGTGACTATTCTTTTTTAAACTTTTCTATTTTCATAGAATCAATAAGGTTGGAAGAGACCTCAAAGATCATCAAGTTCAACCTGTCACCCAAGATGTCATGAATACTAAACCATGGCACCAAGTGCCATGTCCAATCCCCCTCTTGACCACCTCCAGGGATGGTGACTCCACCACCTCCCTGGGCAGCCCATTCCAATGGCTAACAACTTTCTCCTCACCTCGAGCCTAAACTTCCCCTGGCACAGTTTGAGACTGTGTCCTCTCATTTTGGTGCTGGCTGCCTGGGAGAAGAGACCAATCCCCTCCTGGCTACAACCACCCTTCAGGTAGTTGTAGAGAGTAATAAGGTCTCCCCTGAGCCTCCTCTTCTCCAGGCTAAACAAGCCCATTCCATATCCCACTCCATTTCCATTTGTCTGGTTTAGCATCCAGCCTTCAAAAGTGCACTCCAGTGTCTTTTCTGATCTCTGGTTGCAAGCAAATGTTACTCCTTCTCTCAGACATTCCCATAATGGGGATGTATATGATATGGTGTTTGCATATAGAAGAACATGGAGCTGGAAATGAGAATACTCGAGTGAATGCATTTTTGTGGCAGGGTGCCATGGAATGTAGTCATATGAAAAGAACATATTATGAAATAGAGGTATGCATCCAGCTCTTTATTGAGATACCAGCCTGTGTACTGTGAGAGAAACATTATCTTTCTCCCTTTCTTGAAACAGCATCTGCTAAACAAAACAATTGCACCTGCAAATATCACCTGATACAACAGTTTTAAGAGAGATTCGTGTATCTTGCATTAATAATAAATGTGAGACAAAGCCTGGTATTTTATTTTATAAAAATAAAACACACTGATGTATACTCAAGAAATATTCATAATAAATGTCAGTTTCAGTAAAAAGAAAAATAAATCCCTAACATTGGTTCAAGTATTCAGCAGAGAGGGACCTAGGCGTACTGGTCGATGGTAGGCTGAAGATGAGCCTGCAGTGGGCCCAGGCAGCCAAGAGGGCCAATGGCATCCTGGCCTGCATCAGGAACAGTGTGGCCAGCAGGAGCAGGGAGGTCATTCTGCCCCTCTACACTGCACTGGCTAGGCCACACCTCGAGTTCTGTGTCCAGTTCTGGGCCCCTCAGCTTAGGAAGGATGTTGACTTGCTGGAATGTGTCCAGAGAAGGGCAACAAGGTTGGTGAGGGGTTTGGAGCACAAGCCCTATGAGGAGCGGCTGAGGGAGCTGGGGTTGCTTAGCCTGGAGAAGTGGAGACTCAGGGGAGACCTTATTGCTGTCTACAACTACCTGAAGGGAGGTTGTAGACGGGGGGGCTGGTCTCTTCTCCCAGGCAACCAGCACCAGAACAAGAGGACACAGTCTCAAGCTGCACCAGGGGAGGTTTAGGCTGGATGTTAGGAGGAAGTTCTATACAGAGAGAGTGATTGCCCATTGGAATGGGCTGCCTGAGGAGGTGGTGGAGTCACCATCACTGGAGGTGTTCAGGAGGAGACTTGATAGGGTGCTTGGTTGCATGGTTTAGTTGATTGGGTGGTGTTGGATGATAGGTTGGACATGATGATCTTGAATGTCTCTTCCAACCTGGTCTATTCTATTCTATTCTATTCTATTCTATTCTATTCTATTCTATTCTATTCAAAGAGTGCTTTGCTTTAACAACTGCAAAAAATTAAAACCACTTCGAGTCCTTGCTTTCTCTTTGTGAATGTTCTTGATGTAAACTCTATCAATTCTGCAGAATTTTCTCTCTGCTTTACTGTTAACAGAGTGACTCATAGATTTAGATAACTAGTGAACATGACCAAAGACATCCATGGAACCAGCTAAAGAGAAGGTGACAGAGTAGATCTGAGTGGCTCTGGTGCCTCAGGCCATTTGGGTGCCTTTTTCCTGTGGTGCTGAAGGAAGAGCTGGGATGCAGAAGCAGAATCACAGAATGAATCACAGAATGGTCTGGGTTGGAAGGGACCTGCAAAGGTCATCTAGCCCAAACCCCTCTGCAGTCAACAGGGACATAGAATCACAGAATCAACCAGGTTGGAAAAGACCTCAGAGATCATCAAGTCCAAGGCTAGAAGCCATGTTACAGCAGGAAAGTTATGATGTAGTTGCCATCACAGAAACGCGGTGGGATGACTCACGTGAGTGGAGCACTGTAATCGATGGCTACAGGCTCTTCAGGAGTGACAGGTGAGGGAGAAGGGGTGGAGGGGTGGCCCTGTACATCAGGGAGGCTCTAGACCCTAAACTTCCCCTGATGCAGCTTAAGACTGTGTCTTCTTGTTCTGGTGCTGGTTGCCTGGGAGAAGACACCAACCCCACCTGGCTACAACCTCCCTTCAGGTAGCTGTAGAGAGCAATAAGGTCTCTCCTGAGCCTCTTCTTCTCCAGGTTAAACAACCCCAGCTCCCTCAACCTCTCCCCACAGGGCTTGTGCTCAAGGCTGCTCACCAGCCTCGTTGTTCTTCTCTGGACATATTCCAGCATCTCAATGTCATTCTTAAATTGAGGAGCTCAGAACTGGACACAGTACTCAAGGTGTGGCTGAGTACAGGGGCAGAATGACTTCCTTGCTCCTGCTGGCCACTCTATTTCTGATACAGGCCAGGGGTCCTCATGTGCTCCATTGCTGGGCTGCAGCCTCTTCTAGGATTGAATTTCCTTGGAGCTTTTCCCCTTTCTGCCTTGGTCCAGGAGCAAGACCTGGGTGAAGCTGTTGGTCTGCTAGAGCAGATTCTTCAGCTGCTACTCAGGTAGTGTTTGGCTCTTGTTGCTGTCTGGATGAGAACAAGGCAAGCTGCCTGACTTCTTGGCCGGTTTAAATACTGTCCCAAAACAATTATTGCCCTTTGGTAACACAGAACCTTGATAACTGTACCTATGGGATGGGGCATATCCAAACATGGCCAGGGGCACACACAGCTCACAGCTGTGTCACAAAGTTAATCACACGTGGTACACGTTTATCTGGACCCCAGGAAGTGTCCAGGTTTGCACATTCACAGGTGCTTACAAGGTTAATCACACATGCTATACATTTGCCTTGGCCATCTGCACCCCAGGAACTGTCCAGGTTAGCATATTTGCAGGTGCTTAGCCTGTTGTCTGGGCTGGGGCATATTTTGGGGTTTCATCCTTCAGGACAGCCACCAACTGGAAGTGGCAGCATTCACCACCACCCTCTGGGCTTGGCCCTCCAGCCAGTTCTTAACCCAGCTCAGACTGCACCTGTCCAAGCCACAGGCTGACAGCTCGGCCAGGAGTTTGCTATGGGGGACAGTGTCAAAGGCCTTGCTGAAGTCCAGGTAGACCACATCCACAGCCTTCCCCACATCCACCAGGTGGGTCACCTGATCATAGAAGGAAATCAAGTTGGTCAGACAGGACCTGCCCTTCCTAAATCCATGCTGGCTGGGTCTGATCCCTTGGCCATCCTGCAGGTGCTGTGTGATTGCCCTCAAGATGACCTGTTCCATAATCTTGCCTGGCACTGAGGTCAGGCTGACAGGTCTGTAATTCCCTGGCTCCTCCTTCTGGCCCTTCTTGTGGATGGGCATCACACTGGCCAGCTTCCAGTCATCTGGGACCTCTCCAGGGATCCAGGACTGCTGGTAAATGATGGAGAGTGGCTTGGCCAGCTCATCTGCCAGTTCTGTCATTACCCTAGGATGGATCCTGTCCAGTCACATGGACTTGTGAGGATCCAAGTGGCTCAGCAAGTCTCTAAGTACTTCCTCCTGGATTTCAAGGGGACTGTACTGCTCCCTGACCCCATCTGCCAGTTCAGGAGAGCAGATATCCTGAAGTCCTCCTGCCTTACTGTTGAAAATGGAGGTAAAGAAGGTATTTAGTGCCTCTGCCTTTTAGTCACATTTAGTTGAAATACTCCTCTCCAAGTCCAATAAAGAGTGGAGGTTATTTTAGCATTAATATATTTATAAAAAATGCTTTTTATTGTCCTTCACAGAAGTGGTCAGTTTAAGTTCTAACTGGGCTTTTGCCTCTCTAATTATCTCCCCACATGGTCTAACAACATCCATACACACTTCTCGACATCCTCGACTAGATCAGGCTGCCCAGAGCCCTGTTGAACCTCACCTTGTGTATCTCCAGGGATGGGACCCCAACCACCTCCCTGCACAACCTGTTCCAGTGTTCCACTACCTTCATGGTAAAAAACTTGTTCCTAACATCCAATCTAAATGTAGTCTTCTCTATTTTCAAGCCATTGCCCCTTGTCCTATTGCCACAGGCCTTTGTAAACAGTGTGTCTCCATTCTTCCTGTAGGCCTCCTTCAGGTACTGTAAGGCTGCTATTAGATCTCCCCAGAGCCTCCTCTTTTCCAGGCTGAACAACCCTTCAGCTTCCTCAGCCTGTCCTCGTAGCAGATCAACGCCTTGATCATTTTCATGGCCTCCCTCAGGACCCACTCCATCAGGGCCATATCCTTCCTGTATTGAGGGCTCCAGACATGTACAGAGTACTCCAGGTGAGGTCTCACCAGAGCAAAGTGGTAGAGTCACCTCTCTGGATCTTCTGGCAACACATTTTTTGATGCAGCCCAGGATGTGATTGGCCTTCTGGGCTGCAAGCACACACTCTCTGCTCATGTCCAGCTTCTCCTCCGTCAGCACCTCCAAGTCCTTTTCCTCAGGGCAGCTTTCCAACACCTCATCCCTTACTCTGTATTGATAGTGAGGATTGTTCTGGTCCAGGTGCAGAACGCTGCACTTGCTCTTGTTGAACCTCATGAGGTTCACCTGGACCACCTCTCCAGCTTGTCCAGGTCCCTCTGGATGACATCCCATCCTTCTGGTGTATTGACCACACCACACAGCTTTTTGTCATCTGCAAACTTGCTGATGGTGCATTGAATCTCACTATGCCATTCATCAAAATATTAAACAGTACAGGTCTTCATATGGATCCCTTAGGACACCACTTGTCACTGCTGTCCATCTGGATTTCAAGCCATTGAGCACCACCCTCTGGATGCAATCTTTCAATCAGTTCCTTACTCACTGAACATTCTACCCATCAAATCCATCTCTCCAACTTGGCAAGCAGGTGGTTGTGAGGGACTAGTTCAAAGGCTTTGCAGAAGTCCAGATAGATCACTTTCATAGGTCATTCCTTATCCACTGGCATAGTCATTTTATCATAGAAAGCCACTAGGTTGGTCAGGCAGGATTTGCCCCTAGTAAAGCCATGCTGGCTGTCTTGAATCACCAACCTCTCCCCCACATGCCTTAGCATGGAAACTAAGAGCATCTGTTCCACAGTCTTCCCAAGCACAGAGGTGAAGCTGACAGGTGGGTAGTTCCCAGAATCCTCCTTTCTACCCTTTTAAAAAATGGGTGTAATGTTTTCTTTCTTCCAGTCACCAGGGACTTTACCTGACTGCCAAGACTTTTTGAATGTCATGGAGAATGGCTTGGCAACTACATCAGCTAATTCCCTCAGGATGCTTGGGTACATTTCATCAGGTCTCATGGACTTGCATATTTTCAGGTTCTTGAGACAGTCACACACCTTGTCTTCAGTTACAGTGGGAGGGACTTTGTCTCCCTGGTCTTCATCTTGCGGACCATCAACATGAGAGCCATGCTCTTGTGGGAGTCCCTCAGATGGCTGCACAGGCAGGTAACTAATATACATGTAACTTTCATCTTATCTTGCTGGTCTTCTAGTGGTGAGAGGAGTCATTTTCATTGTTTACATTGCTCTCTTCTGTTGCATTTTGTGTGTAGCACAATCACAAAACCTCATTAGCATTTTGGGCCTTTTTTCACTGTAACTGTGCAGATTTATATAAAACATTGTCGGTGAGGAGTTGCAAATATATATATACACCTATTCCACACTGAGTGTGAGAAAATGGGGTATTTTGTGCAAGTTAGTAAAATGCAATGTGCAATCTAGTGTTTAAGTAGATTTTGGCCTAAATTCAATACACTGAGAGTAACAGACTTAAATCCATGCAAGAAGAGAGAATATCTAGTGCTAGTCTTATGCAACTTCTTGTTGCTCTTATTGCTCCATTTATAAAGTATTTTTAAAGCAAGGGCACTACATGGAAAAGAAGAAAGTAATTTAAGAACTCCAGATCTTCAGTGGACCATTTGAATGAGAAATTGCTCAGTTCTCCAGGCATTGCAAGTCCTGCTTTTAAGGAAAAGTGCTGAACTTTATTCTGCCAGCTGCCCTACACTGGAATTACCCTTGATTCCAGCAAACCTATGGCTTAGACAGCTTCTAGGCAGACACAGTTAAATGCAAAAGGTCTACCATGCAGAAATAGAGGATGAAGAATTTGTTCTTGCCTCACTAGCAAATAAAGCTCTTGGGATCATGGAAGAGGATGAGGGGATCAACAATACACCCAGCTCTACCTGGGTCTATTTTTGCTTTGTCTGTTAACACAGCAAGCAGTACTTGGGTGAGAAATGGGTTAAGGAGATACTTTTGTTAACAAAAATAAAGACATTTGACAGCAATGCTGACATCTATAGTTAAGGTCTGAAAAGGGTCTAAATAATGGGATTGGTGAATGGTGCCGCGTCCGGCTGGTGGCCAGTCACCAGCGGCGTCCCCCAGGGATCGGTGCTGGGCCCCATCCTCTTTAACATCTTCATTGATGATATGGATGAGGGGGTTGAGTCATTCATCAGCAAGTTTGCAGATGACACCAAGTTGGGAACAGATGTTAGTCAGTTAGAGGGTAGAAAGGCTCTGCAGAGGGACCTCGACCGACTGGACAGATGGGCGGAGTCCAATGGGATGGCATTTAATAAGTCCAAGTGCCGGGTGCTGCACTTTGGCCACGGCAACCCCATGCAGAGCTACAGGCTGGGGTCAGAGTGGCTGGAGAGCTGCCAAACAGAGAGGGACCTGGGGGTGCTGATTGACACCCACCTAAACATGAGCCAACAGTGTGCCCAGGTGGCCAAGAAGGCCAATGGCATCCTGGCCTGTATTGGGAATAGTGTGGCCAGCAGGAGCAGGGAGGTCATTCTGCCCTGTACTCTGCATTGGTTAGGCCACACCTTGAGTACTGTGTCCAGTTCTGGGCCCCTCAGTTTAAGAAGGACATCGAGACACTTGAATGTGTCCAGAAAAGGGCAACAAGGCTGGTGAGAGGCCTTGAGCACAAGCCCTATGAGGAGAGGCTGAGGGAGCTGGGATTGTTTAGCCTGGAGAAGAGAAGGATCAGAGGTGACCTCATTGCCCTCTACAACTACCTGAAGGGTGGTTGTAGACAGGAGGGGGTTGGTCTCTTCTCCCAGGCAACCAGCACCAGAACAAGGGGACACAGTCTCAAGCTGTGCCAGGGGAGGTTTAGACTCGAGGTGAGGAGGAAGTTCTTCACTGAGCGAGTCATTCGTCATTGGAATGGGCTGCCCAGGGAGGTGGTGGAGTCGCCGTCCCTGGAGGTGTTCAAGGGGAGATTGGACGTGGCACTTGGTGCCATGGTCTAGTTGTGAGGTCTGTTGGGACAGGTTGGACTTGATGATCCTTGGGGTCTCTTCCAGCCTTGGCTATACTGTGATACTGTGATACTGTGATTTGGATGATGTAGTGGTTTGAGCCTTAACTGGGAGTTGAGAGCTCAGATGGGGGCAAGGCTGAGAATCTCTCCCCCACTCCCCCCTCCTCCCTCCCAACAGAGAGGGGAGAAAAGTAAGGAGCAAATCCACCAAACAATAATTTGGAGTCAGCTTGGAAGTAGAGAGGTAAAGAGTTGCCTTTAAACAACACATATATAACAATAACAGGAAAGGTTCACAAGGCCAAGGAACGAGGATGGATGGGAGTGGAGGCGTGAAGGCAGCAGGGAGAAGGATCAGATCCAACCACGTGGCAGAGGAGCAGGAGGGCGGCTGCAGTAGCTCTCATCCAGCAGAGGCAGGAGCCAAAAAAAGGAGAGCCAATAGCTGCAGTGCCCTGCTTTTTTTGTACCCTAGCTGGGCAGGGAGGGGGGAGCGGAACAGACTCAGCTTCCCCGGGGTAGGGTTGGGGAAACACCCTGCAGGGAGTGCAAAGTACCTGCAAGCCCTCCACCCTGCTTTGTTTTTTGTTTCAGAAAAGGGTGTTAACTCACCACAGATGAGCACACGGATTTTGCAGTAGAATGACAATTTCCTAAGCAAAAATGTGGCTTTTTGTGAGTTCCTCATTGGATAATGTGGTAACTTTCTGATACCTGACTACTCTTTTCTTAACATTTCTATTTTCCACCTGTCTGGCTTAGCCCTTTTGCTCATGGTTATCTGCACCTGAAGAACAGAAGGGTAGGAGGCACTGTGTTAGATAGAGAGAAATCCTGAGTTTTCCACAAACTACACGGATTGATACATAAATCTAAATCACTGAAAAAAAGTACACTTTAGCCAATAAGATGAAGTCACATATTCAATGAAATCCTGAAGCTTTTATTTGGTCCCTTCTCAAACAACAACCAGCGTGCAAGTCATCAAGAGATTTCACTGAGTTATGACTTACATTTGGTGATCAAGGTTGCTTTGTTTGAGCAAGATGATGAGGAAGAAAAGAGTGGGAAGAGAAAAGCTAGGTCACTTTTCTCATTCCCCTTTAATCAGTTAAAACTGACATATAAACAGAACAGACGAACTGAAAGAGTTGCAAATCTCTTTCATGGTAACGCAAGCTGGGTTTCACAAAGGAAGGATGTTTGAAATGATTTCTCTTTTTCCAGCAGAAACAAAAATGAGCATACATTTTTGGTAAATGGAAGTTATATACAAGAGCTTCAGGTGTTTGGTCATAAAATAGATTTGGTATTTTTGTATTACTTTCTCTTTCTTCCCACTCTTCACTGATAGAATCAGAAGCAGGAAAGAGTGATGAGGTTGCAGAGATGAGGACAGAATAAGAACAAAACCATAAAATCTTTTACTCTTACTTTGTTCATCAAAAATACTCTCCCAACATGTTCAGCTGAAAGCAATTTGATTGCATTGATTTTCTTTTTATTTACCAGCAGAAAGTTTTCTGTGTACAAGATAGACCACCTTTCCAAAGGCTGAAATAGAATGGGTGTCATTGAAGCCCTTTGAGAAATACTTCTTTTTCCCTGCTGAGCACCCTGTGTCCCTGTGTGCTAGTGATACACCCAATGTATATAAAAAAGGCTTTCCTAAGCCTACAAAAGCACACTGATGTGCCTTGCTGCTTCTCTGGCTCTAACTTTTATCTTCAAGTACTAGGCTGCTAATAGATATTTTGCTCTGTAATCATATGAATTTGTATTGATGCGATTTCTGTGAGCCTCCAATGCATTGAGACTGTGGGTTCAAATACTGACTGTGCCACAGAGCTGGGCAACTCTTAGCCCTGTGGGTAGGGGGTTTAAACAGTCAGATAGGAATGCTGTTGCAGAAAACATTGGTTTCATCAGATGTGCAAGAATATTATGATATTAAAGGCAAATAATTTCCCTGATACTGAGAAAGCTGAGTTCTTCCTCATCAGTGATGGAAGGAATCAGTGCTGGGCCCCATGCTCTTCAACATCTTTATTGATGATCTGGATGAGGGCATCGAGTCCATCATCAGTAAATTTGCGGACAACACCAAGCTTGGGGCAGGAGTTGATCTGCTGGAGGGAAGAGAGGCTTTGCAGAGGGACCTCGACAGGCTGGACAGATGGGCAGAATCCAAGGGCATGAGATTGAACACATCCAAGTGCCGGGTTCTGCACATTGGCCACAGCAACCCCATGCAGTGCTACAGGCTGGGGTCAGAGTGGCTGGAGAGCTGCCAGGCAGAGAGGGACCTGGGGGTGCTGGTCGATGGGAGGCTGAACATGAGCCTGCAGTGTGCCCAGGCAGCCAAGAGGGCCAATGGCATCCTGGCCTGCATCAGGAACAGTGTGGCCAGCAGGAGCAGGGAGGTCATTCTGCCCCCTGTACGCTGCACTGGTTAGGCCACACCTTGAGTCCTGTGTCCAGTTCTGGGCCCCTCAGTTTAGGAAGGATGCTGACTTGCTGGAACGTGTCCAGAGAAGGGCAACAAAGTTGGTGAGGGGTTTGGAAGACAAGCCCTGTGAGGAGAGGCTGAGGGAGCTGAGGTTGCTTAGCCTGGAGAAGAGGAGGCTCAGGGGTGACCTTATTGCTCTCTACAACTACCTGAGGGGAGATTGTAGCCAGGCAGAGGTTGGTCTCTTTTCCCAGGCAGGCAGCACCAGAACAAGAGGACACAGTCTCAGGCTGCACCAGGGGAGGTTTAGGCTGGATGTTAGGAGGAAGTTGTACACAGAGAGAGTGATTGCCCATTGGAATGGGCTGCCCAGGGAGGTGGTGGAGTCACCATCATTGGAGGTGTTCAGGAGGAGACTTGATGGGGTACTGGGTGCCATGATCTAGTTGTTTAGGTGGATTGGATTGGTTGATAAGTTGGACACGATGATCTTGAAGGTCTCTTCCAACCTGGATTTATTGTATTGTATTGTATTGAAAACTTAAATTCTCATTTTTATCTCAGTTTGAGAGTGCTTGGCTTCCTTGAAACAACTTTTGGACATATAATTGAATCAGCAGCAATGAAGTGCTTTGATGCAAAACTTTTTTTTCTGTTTTATTTCCCTTTTTCCTTAATTACATTGCAGAACATCTGTAAATGGGGGTACTCTTCCTTTTTACCTTCTGGTCCTTTTCTCTATTTTGTTTATAAAAGTTTAGAACAAGTGTAATTTAAAAACTAATATTCATCTGTCTTTAGTTATTACAAACAACAAAAAGATTGGTCTGACTTCATTTTTCTTTCTTTCAGACTTTTCTAACCAATTTAAGTATCGTCTCTTTCAGCTATAACTAGATCCACATAGTAAAATTTGCACTCAGAAAGAGTTGTGGTTTGGGTTTGGGTTTTTGTTTCTTTCTTTGGGGATTATTTTTTCCCCCTACGAGCTATTTGTCCCCAAAACATTAGCCTCCACAGTAGACATAAGTTGAAAGAATAAAATCTGTGTCTAGATTAAATGGGCTTCCTCCTGGCAAAGTTATAGTTAGAACAGGTTAGGAGCTGGAGCCACTATGCAGAAACACAAGTGTGAAGCTAACATGACGCAACGAATGTTATCTGTAGCACTGTATTACCTTAATATTCCCACCAGTTAAGATATCTGTCTGATTAGTCTGAAGATGTCACGTTATCTAGTAATGCCAAATATGCATTAAAATTGGCAAAGCTATGGGTGTGATTGAACTGTGATAACATATGGATTGTACAGTCACCGGCCTCTTAAGAACTTAACTTCCAGCTGGGCTCTGTGTAACATAAGAAACAAGGATATCACATTTCCCCCATCTCTGCTTCTGGCAGGTGTGTGCTAGAGACTGACTACTAAATACTTTGTAATTAGTATGCCTTGGAGCAGTCACTGTCATGTTACATCTGTAACTGGAGTGAGGGCACTGTTAGCATGACTGTGTTCATTTCTTTAGCGTCCCAAGCCTATAGACCTATACAAGGCAGCCTGAAGGATCAGTGTTTGATGCATGAACCATAGGCAGACCTCAGAAATGTATCTAATTATACCAGTATCTGACTGCAGTAGTGTAGCAAGATGTATTATTCATGGGCTATAATGAACTGCTATTCAAGGGTAGAAAAATCTTATGTATCCTGCCAGTTCTAGAGTTCAATGTCTAATTGAAGATTAAATAGTTTGAGACAATCAATAGCTGTATTTTAGATTTTCAAAACTGTTCCTGTGCTACGTGAACTTTGTCATATTTCCCAGCCTACAACAAACATTGGTATCATCTTTCAAAGTATGTGTGAGAGAGACAGAAAGAGAAAAGTACTGCTAAGACATAAAGTTAAACAATTCTCTGGAAATGTGCAGCAGTACCTGAAACCTTTGCATTCTTTACTAGATCCCAGGATTTTTTAGGAGTGGTGTGTGGATGTTGCTCATAATGTTCTGATTGAAAAACATAATTTACCCTTATGGGGAGAATAAAAGCCACAACAATTCCTTTTTGGCCAGTCAGTAAGGTTTATTTTTCTCTTGGTTTAATCCACAGTACCTATTTTAAAACATTTGTGACAATCAGGAGACAAATGCCATGAATATGAAAGAAAGATTTAGGCAGCAAGATCACAAGGGGAAGTAGGCTCCATTTGGAGATGGTGGTGTCTATAGGTGTTTGTTTTTAAAACAGAGAGGATTTGCTTTCAGTGTTGGAGTCAGTCATGCAGAAAGAGCATGGCAGAGGTAAATGGACCCGACTGAGCACTTCAAATACATCTTAAATTTTACTCTGAAATAAAGCGGCAGCATCTAAGGGCTGATATTGTGTGACTTGACAAGACACACATCCTACCAGGTAGATCACCACTGTCTTTATTTTTCTTCACAAACTTTTTATATCCATGTGATAAAGCAGTTCTGGGCCCCACAGTTTAGGAAAGATGTTGACTTGCTGGAACGTGTCCAGAGAAGGGCAACAAAGTTGGTGAGGGGTTTGGAACACAAGCCCCATGAGGAGAGACTGAGGGAGCTGGGGTTGCTTAACCTGGAGAAGAAGAGGCTCAGGGGAGACCTTCTTGCTCTCTACAACTACCTGAAGGGAGGTTCTAGCCAGGCAGGGGCTGGTCTCTTCTCCCAGGCAACCAGCACCAAAACAAGAGAACACAGTCTCAAACTGTGCCAGGGGAGGTTTAGGCTGGATGTTAGGAGGAAGTTCTTTACAGAGAGAGTGATTGCCCACTGGAATGGGCTGCCCGAGGATGTGGTGGAGTCACCATCATTGAAGGTGTTTAGGAGGAGACTTGATAGGGTGCTTGGTTGCATGGTTTAGTTGATTGGGTGGTGTTGGATGATAGGTTGGATGTGATAATCTCGAAGGTCTCTTCCAACCTGGTCTATTCTATTCTATTCTATTCTATTCTATTCTATTCTATTCTATTCTATTCTATTCTATTCTATTCTATGTCCTCTAACCACCTCTGGACATGGAATTTCACATCTGCATCCTTCCTTCACAACTTACAGCTGTGAAGTTTATTTTTCAAGTGGCTAATGAAACTGTTATTTGCATCTATTATCCTGGAGTTAATCCAACTGATAAAAATGAATGCTTTTGGGGAGATCTTGTCTATCTAATGTTTCCTTAAATGTTTTGATATTTAATAAAACAGCATTCTTCAATTAAAATCCTTACACAGGCACTAAATAAAAAAAAATAACTTAAAGGAACTGATGCTGAGATGAGTCCAAGTGCTGGGTGCTGCACTTTGGCCACAACAACTCCATGCAGCACTACAGGCTGGGGTGAGAGTGGCTGGAGAGCAGCCAGACAGAAAGGGACCTGGGGGTACTGATTGACAGCTGGCTGAACATGAGTCAGCAGTGTACCCAGGTGGCCAAGAAGGCCAATGGCATCCTGGCCTGCATCAAGAATAGTGTGGCCAGCAGGAGCAGGGAAATCATTGTGCCCCTGTTCTCAGCACTGGTTAGGCCACACCTTGAGTCCTGTGTCCAGTTCGGGGCCCCTCAATTTAAGAAGGACATTGAGACACTTGAACGTGTCCAGAGAAGGGCAACAAGGTTGGTGAGAGGCCTTGAGCACAAGCCCTATGAGGAGAGGCCGAGGGAGCTAGGGTTGTTTAGCCTGGAGGAGGCTCAGGGGAGACTTTATTGCTGTCTACAACTACCTGAAGAGTGGTTGTAGCCAGGTGGGGGTTGGTCTCTTCTCCCAGACAACCAGCACCAGAACAAGAGGACACAGTCTCAAGCTGTGCCAGGGGAAGTTTAGTCTCGAGGTGAGGAGAAAGTTTGTCACAGAGAGAGTTGTTCACCATTGGAATGTGCTGCCCAGGGAGGTGGTGGAGTCACTGTCCCTGGAGGTGTTCAAGAGGGGATTGGACGTGGCACTTGGTGCCATGGTTTAGTAGTCATGAGGTCTTGGGTGACAGGTTGGACTTGATGATCTTTGAGGTCTTTTCCAACCTTATTGATTCTATGATTCTATGAGTACTTTAACATTGGGAGTTAGAAATTCTTACTGTCTCTCAAGAGGTAGCTTATATAAAAAAAATACCTTTAATGTTTCTTAAATGTTCGAGAACTCAGGGTTCTTCAGCCTTCTTAAGAGGAGCTGGCATATGTGCCTGTATATTTAAAGAATGCTTTGCATTAAATTGTCGATATTTATGTAAATGCCTGAGACAATGTCTGATGGAAACCTGACTGTTCTCAGGCAGATAAAATTGAGATGGATGCCAGATTTTTTTTTGAAGTTCTGAAAGAAACATCTAGTAAACACAATAAATGAGAGAACAGTTCAAAGGAATCTTTGAATAAGGTCTGTAATATCCTTCAAATGATTACTGATCACGTCAAGTGGGATAAGGAAGGATAAAAGCAAACAGGGTTTAGCTACCACAACTTTTGCAGTAGAGCTGTGTGAAGACATTTTCTGTAAAGGAAGACAGTGTTGGCCTCCAGGATGGTCTGAATTTGCTATTCAAAGGTCTGGCTTAGGAAAACATTTGTAGAAGTTCATGGGAGTGGTGTTAAGAGTCAGAGAAATACACACAGAAAGAGTAATTGGCCAGTGGAATGGGCTGCCCAGGGAGGTGGTGGAGTCACCATCCCTGGAGGTGTTCAAAAAAGGATTGGATGTGGCACTTGAAGTCATGGTTTAGTTGTCATGAGGTATTAGGTAATAGGTTGGACTTGATGATCTCTAAGGTCTTTTCCAACCTGGTGGATTCTGTGATTCTGTGAGGAGGAATCTGACCTAAGATACTCTTCATTGCCCTCTCATGAACCTTGACTGTCTTCATCGATTGTAGAAATAAGCTATGGAGATGGACCTGCTATGAATAATCACCTAGAAGGAGTATTCCTCTTGTTCGTTATTAGATAGGCTGGTGATTTACCACCAGCTGGTATAAGGATCATTGCAGAGTTGCACTGCCTGAGGGTACCCTCTAAAAGACATTGCTTCCAGCAGGCTGAATAACTCTCAGCTTTCCTAGCTGTGTGAATGAGGCGCTATCCCAGCCTGGATTCATCCCAGGTAATTGAGAGGGGCAGCTATGTTCACCTTTAGTTATCCCTCTGTACTCCATGGCAGGAGGCAGACAGCACTGCAGGTCATGCAGAACTTGTCTCATCCCAGAAGAGTAGGATGACTTGCTTCTAATCCCCTATTCATCTCAATTAAGTTAGGGTCCTACTCTGAACTATCTGCTTAAGGCGACATTTGGCAAAGCAGCATCAAAGTAGTTAATAGAACACAGAATAACAAACAGTAAATTCCTATAAGGCACCAAAAGCAAATTGTCAGTGCCACATTTCTATTCAGCTACTGACACTTCCACTGTTCATGAAGTACCAGCAAGTCTGATCCCCAAATCAATCCTATTATTTAGCTGGCAAAAAAAAATCTCCTCTAGTGCATGGGGTACTCAAATCCTTAAAAAATCTGTCTCATGTAGTAAGAAAAGGTCTAATGATAGTATCATAGTTCAATCTTTACTGATCATAGGATATTATGGTGCTCAAGTGACATCTTTGAGAGATAAATGATAATATAGTACTTAGCTAAGTTCACGTTAGTTATCCTTTCATTCCTTCTTTCTCTTGTTTCTTGCTATGACTTTCTTCTTTCCCTGCTTGTAGCTCCTGCTTTTAAATTGTCTTTAATTCCTGACACTCCATGCTCATGGGAGTCCCTGCACTTTGAGAATACTTGACATTCAGGAAAATACACTTTATATGTTAAAAATCAATGATGACACAATATTTACAGCTCAAAGGCCAAACATTTGTGTTTCTTTATAGAGAGTAAGTGCTTGGAGACCAGCTTTGTGCTGCTAAGCGATAGACATCAAAGAATAATAATACTGCAGCTTTAAACTCAATGGCTTGAGAGGGTTCCAGCACAGTTAGATAAGAGACTAGCTGATTTTATGGATAATGATTTTATGGATACTCTTAAAACAGAGATGGATATATGTACTATTATTTCTTCCCTGAACAGTGAAGCACCTCTCTGTCTAAAAGGAAGCTTGTCTCTTCTGTGCTGAAATATCCATATAAGGTCTAAAATTCTAGGACAGTACTTTCTCCTTCTCATGGAAAAAGATGGATTTTTTTAGTTAAAAAAGGCATTTTTGGTGATGTCACAATTAATTCCTTGCAATGTAGT
Source organism: Colaptes auratus (assembly GCA_015227895.2). Taxonomy (NCBI): domain Eukaryota; kingdom Metazoa; phylum Chordata; class Aves; order Piciformes; family Picidae; genus Colaptes; species Colaptes auratus. The sequence continues at coordinate 90,270,000 of CM037631.1, read as the reverse complement.
ATGATATTTCTTTCTTGCTTACTTTTTTGTTGTATAATAAATATACACCATTTCTGAAGGCTTCCACTAAGAACTGAAATAAAAACTACTTTAGAGATTCAGCCTCTCTAACACATGAAGTAATTTGTAATTTTAACACTGTTTATAGATGTCTGTTTTGTATTCCAGGCAGGATTTATTGTTTTCAATTGGCATATTTTACTCTAATAGGCTTAATTTTAGTGGGTGAGACAAAAACACTGCAAGGTATTTATTACATCATTAGAAACTGCACTATGTACCTAGGGAATGCAGTGTCATTTGGTTTGTACGTTTGACCCCTGCTTGTTATTAGGTGCACTTTACTAAATCAGCAGAAGGAGATAGGTCACTAACGACTATTACCAAGCTAATAATAATTATAAGGGAAAAAACCCTGTTATTGATGTTTGAGACATCATTTCATATAGGCTGTTCCTGAGATGCTGATTTGTGATTTGCATTATTAGGAATGAACTTTCTTTGACCTGTCATTTGACATAAGTTAGACTGTTCGCCACTGTTTGCCCTGATAGTTACACACTGTCATTGCTAACAATGAAATGGTTGTGTTCAACTGTTTGAATATATTTTTAAATTAGTTTGACTAGGGTAAATTGAGAAGAGGGGAGAAAATTTAGAAATAGTGTAGATGAGGAAAAAAAAAACATCCTTGATGGATAATATGAAGACAACAGAATTTAGACCATATTTTGAACCACTGAAAAGTTATCTTATGCATCACAGTCTTGCTCTGAACATAACAAGTCTGTAAGCATACAAGGAAATGCAATGACTTCAATAGAGCTGGTAGTTGAAGTTCAATTCTCTGACCTGTGCAACTAGTGCCTGTTTTGCTGACTGTGATGGTCTCCATGAAGCTGATTAGCCAGAAGTGTGTGGAAAGAAATAGGTTGGGTAGGTTTGTGCATGCAAAGTTGCTTTCTTCTGTCTTGTGGTACTAGTCAGTCAATGAAAGCACATCTTTCCTAAAAGGCCTTTGCTAATTTTGCTCCATCTGGAAAGATCTAAACTCTCAGTCAGGGGTCAGTCCATCAGGTTTGTGATAAGTGAAGCAGAAGGTCTCTGCCAGATGCAACAGTGTGCAACTGCAGCTCAGAATACAGAAGCTTACTTGGAAAACATCACATCATTTAACTCCAGCACGCAGCAAAAATCTCACCAAATCAAGGCAGTCTTTCCAGAGTAAATTAATGATGTTAACAGTCCATAAATGAGGAAGGACACAGCTGCTGGGACCCCTCAATAACAGCCTGTGAGCCTGGGAAGGAGGACCAAACCAGCTTTCTCAGTTTCTCAACAAAATACACCTCTACATGTTTACTTCACACTCTGAAGTTCAGGGTCCAGGCAAAACTATTAGCATCTCTGTAGCCAAGGCTCCACATGCCAACCTGTGTGCTGGTATGGGACTGGTGTGGAGGTGTGGGGCCCATGCTTGGCCCAACTAGCCATTTCCAGCCTCACTAAAGAAGATGTCTGACTGACTAGGAGCCCTAAGAGTAGGATGCAGTTGGAGCTAGTCAGTAAATCACCTTTCTTTAGTCACTATCAGTTTTGAGCAATAAAATAAATAATTTCTTTATTAATAAACCATATGAAACACCAACACAAATTTGACTGTAAACTGGTGACTTTGGGGGGAGGGGAGGTGTTTCACTGTTGCTAGAAAAAAGATTTGATTGGTTAAACTGGAAATTCTTTTGCTTAGAAATAGATCACCTAAAGGTTATAAAATCATAACAGTATGGAGAAGACAAGTATATTTATGGTCTTTAACGGAAGAACCGGGAAGCATCAGGAAAGACTAGCAAATACCAGGTTCAAAACAGAGAAAAGAAGTGATCTGGGGCTGTGGAACTCGATAGAGATTGTAATATATGCTAAAAATATTATAGGTTTAAAAACAAAAGGATGGAAGAATTGAAGAACATTCTATCCAGGCCCATCAGATAGACCACCATTTGGAAAATCATTGGTAAAGGAACTGTTATTGACCATTGGTACTATTGCATCATGGTTATACACTTCTTAGTCAACCACTACTGGCCATTTTTGGAGGCAAGATATTGAGCTAACTGGAATTTTGATGCAGTTGATACTTGTGGTGGGGTGAGAAAGTTCCCCCACACACACAAAGAAACCACAGCTAGCTCAGTCGGAAAAGCAGATGAAAGCTATATTTACATGCAGAAATGGAATGCAATGAATATGTACACAAATATACAATATTTACAATACATACAGAAATATACAACAATGAATGTAATGCAGAAAAGCCTTTTCCCTCCAGCTGGCCAGGGGGGTTCCCTGAACCCCACTCTCTCCCTCCCTACCTCCCCTTTCTCCCAAAAAGGGTTAGAGAGAGAAAGAGAGAAAGGCAATTAAGGAGAAAAATTCTGTTAGCTCAAAGCGTGTGCAAGAATTAGTTTTCTTATCTGTTAGCTTTGTTAATTCAAGGTCGCTCCTGTCCGGCAAAGCTGTTGCTTCAGAGAGAGAAACAGGCCCACACGAACAGGGAGAGAAAAGTACAGACTGCACCCAGCCTGAACCCAGACTGAACTGACAGAACCCAAACCCAAAGCTGCACTCCACCAATCCATCAATGAAATTAGTTTTTGTTTAAATATCAAAACATTCAGCCAGAGTATTCCAGCAACTGTGCCTTCCTTAAAGGCACAGCCTAAACCGGTCACAATACTGCATACCTGTTTTTCTGGTCATCTGTTTAATAAAAAAAAACCCTTACAAACACCCCTTTTTTCAAATTTTCCATTTTGTTGATTTCTTTCTTCTCTCTCTCCCCCACCCCCACCCCCCTTCTTGAAAGTGCATCTTTGCCTTTCATTCTGGTGTGACACTGCACATATTTCTGAATACATCATGCTGGTTTCTCAAGGTTTGTTTTCTCTAGGAAAAAAGCAGACAAGCAGGTTTCCCCCCCCATATGTTTATATTTGTGAAAGTCCAATGACAATGGATAAAATTACAGAGAATAGCAGTGTTTCTGTTGCCATACCAGAATGAAATGATGTATTCTCAGCATGTTACTGAGTATGTGGTAAAAATCTTAGGGAGATGAGAGTAAATCTCAACAGGATAGATGTAACAACTGTATTCCCGTTTAATACTTTACATGTTAACACACTTCCAATCCATGTATGACTATGGATTTTATAACATTTCAGCTGATGTATGATGACAACAGAGAGGAATGCCATCCCAGTCTAAAGACAAGGAACCCCCTCAAGCTGTGATTTAGAATAGAATAGAATAGAATAGAATAGAATAGAATAGAATAGAATAGCCCCTCTACTCTGCATTGGTTAGGCCACACCTTGACTACTGTGTCCAGTTCTGGGCCCCTCAGTTTAAGAAGGACATTGAGACACTTGAACGTGTCCAGAGAGTGGCAACAAGGCTGGTGAGAGGCCTTGAGCACAAGCCCTATGAGGAGTGGCTGAGGGAGCTGGGGTTGTTTGGCCTGGAGAAGAGGAGGCTCAGGGGTGACCTCATTGCTCTCTACAACTACCTGAAGGGTGGTTGTAGCCAGGAAGGGGTTGGCCTCTTCTCTCTAGCAACCAGCACCAGAACAAGAGGACACAGTCTCAAGCTGCGCCAGGGGAAGTTTAGTCTTGAGGTGAGGAGAAAGTTCTTCACTGAGAGAGTTGTTCGCCATTGGAATGTGCTGCCCAGGGAGGTGGTGGAGTCACTGTCCCTGGAGGTATTTAAGAGGGGATTGGATGTGGCACTTGGTGCCATGGTTTAGGTCATTGGGTCTGTGGTGTCAGGTTGGACACAATGATCTTTGAGGTCTCTTCCAACTTTAGTGGTACTGTGATACTGTGATAGAGTAGAGTAGAGTAGAGAAGAGTAGAATAGAATAGAATAGAATAGAATAGAATAGAATAGAATAGAATAGAATAGAATAGAATAGAATAGAATAGACCAGGTTGGAATAGACTTTCAAGATCATCATGTCCAACCTATCATCCAACACCACCTAATCAACTAAACCATGCAACCAAGCACCCTATCAAGTGTCCTCCTGAACACCTCCAGTGATGGTGACTCCACCACCTCCCCAGGCAGCCCATTCTAATGGGCAATCACTCTCTCTGTGTAGAACTTCTTCCTAACATCCAGCCTAAACCTCCATGTTGCCATGTTGGATATAAAACACAATGCAGACAAAAAACATACGCACTATAACAACTGATGGCAACTAGGGAAGTGAGAGGAGAAATGCCAGGACTAACTGAAATTTCATTCCATTCACACAGTAAAATGCCACAGATAGGTACTGTTTTTTCACTTGTTCCTATCATAATCCTAGATTTGATATGGCCCTCCATGTCAGGCTACACCATGATAATGTACCTCATGCCAGAGGGAGCAAGTGAAAATGATTTCTATTTGTATTTCACAAACACAGCTGATTTTTTCCCTCCATTCTTATATGTGGAAAATGCACCTTGCTTGTGAGAGGAAGGGAAAAGGAAGCATGAGTTAATTTATTTAAATATTTCAATTTATTTTATTTTCAGCATAGTAATATTTTCCCTGGGAAATAAAAGAGTTTGCAAAGGTTCAAAGGATGTTGGACAAGAACTTTGCAATAAATTGATGTTTTACTAGAGACAAAGAATCCGAGATGATTTCAAGAAGTCTCCTAGCTGGAAGCATATGGAGATCAGGAGAGGACAAGAAAAAGGGCTCTATATGTTCTTACACTTATAATCTTTCTTGGGCATGCATTTTTGGACACTACTATAGTTCAAAAATGTGTCCAGAAGCTACACCATATGGCCCTTGGTTGGCCTACAACAGGACTACCATGAGGTCTTGTCCCCACCAAGGGAGACTTCATGACCTGGGGGAAAGAGACATTTTAATTAGTAGCCACATCAGAAGAAGAAAAAAGAGTTTTAAGAACAGGGTCACCTTCTGAATGTTGCTCTAGGAGCAGAATTTGCAAGACTGACCTCAGCATAAAAGTTTTGCACCCAGTGAATGGAGGAAGAGTTCAGGAAGTCAGGAAGATGCTGCTGTGGATCTAGCAGATAAAGATCCACTAGAGATAGAGCAGGCAATAATGACAGGCATGCATGCCAGACCCCATCTGTCCCCGGCAAGACTCTCTGTGGAACTGGGATGTGAAACTTGAAACACGTTCATGAAATTAAGTGATCAGGCAGAATGGAGAGTCCTCCAGGGGTTAATTCCAAGGCATCATGTGAAATACATACCCAATCCTCAGGGCATGGACCAGCATTTCAGATCTTATTGGTCTCAGGTGAACATACTGCCTCCTCAGCTGTGTACTCATCTGCTCGCTTTCCGTCTGACCTTGTGCCATTTTCATAGAGTGACCTTTCCTCCCCACTCCCTATGGTTCATTAAGGAGCAGAAAATACTCTCTCTAGAAGACCCAGTACTCTCTGACCATGGGACTCCTCTGCAGTGGAGTGGTATAGGATTGCAGCCATCTCAAACTGCATCCCATGCAACCTCTTTCTGGCGTAAGACCTCTAACCACTAGGCTGTTGTGCACAACAGGGGCTATATCACAATGATGATAGCAAGTGAGATTTGCCTGCAGGCACAAGTGCTGCACTTCCTGCTTTCCGGTGCTGAAAGAGCCAGGGACAGGACACAGACAAACCCCTCACCTAGTCATCAGAGAGGAAAGGACACTACTCAGCTTTTGAGGGAGGTCAGGTGCCCAGGATAGCTCAGGTGAGGCAAGGATTACACAAATACCTTTCCTCTGTTTAAATGTTATCAAATAACTAGTTATTTGTCACCAGGAGCAATTAAACATGTGGTAAAGGGTATTTGTTCTTCCTGAGAGATTTTTTCTTTTTTTTTTTCTTTTCTTTTTTATCTTCACTCCTTTCTGGTGCACACTGAAGTCATCTCTCTTCCTTCACTTACCTGGGGGCCTAACTGCCTAGTTTCTGATACCCGTCTTCTCTTCCCTCCCCACAGCAAATGTGCAGGAGCTGAGGCCTTGAGTATGCCAGAACTGAAATTTGGCTGATGTGCAATTAACACTGAGAGCATGATTAAAATTCACAAGAGCCAGAGGCACACAAGGCCAACTTTCCAACTACCTCCAAGCCATCTTCTGAATTCAGCCATATGTTTGACTTCATATTTACATGGTGAAGAGGAATTTGTGCACGACAGTCAGACACATGCAGAACTAACAAAACTGCTATTGAGTATAGAGTTAATATATTCCTTTACCAAAGTTGTTTTGCATATTGTTGATCACTGGCTCATTCTGCTCTAGGTTACACATAAAATCCCCCTCCCAAGCACACCCACCCACACTTACAGAAGTATTTTCTGTAATAGAAAACTTAGCACTCTGCTTCTTAATGAGTGGTGCTGATGGGAAATGACCCCTGCTTTCCTAAACACACAGCAATCTAATTTGAACCTGTGTGCCAATTACTGGCCTCTGTGGAGCACTTTACTGTGAAACAATCAAGTCACAATAGGATTAGAAAGCGTTGCAGGGAGACCACAAGGGAAAGCAAATACAGGCGTAACTGCAGGTTTATTCCTTTAAATTGTCTGTAAATAGCAGTGATAGCCTCCTCAGTGCCACCTAGGTATTGTTTCTATAAATCCTCTGTAGGTACAATCTAAAATGAATACAGACAATGAGTCTTTTATAGCATATCATCCTTACTCACTATGCTGGTCTGTCCTTATGAAGATTATGGGTGTTTACCTAAGTATCCTCAGAAGCTAAAAGCAGGATACAGATCTTGGTGGCCTCAATGATTTATTTGCTTTTTTTTTTTTTCCAATTCAGACATTCCTGTAAGAGCAGCCATACTTAATTCTGGATGTGCATGGATACATCTGCCAGATAGACAAGACATTTTCTATTCAACTGAATTAATACCTTTGTTCCAATCCTGAATCAGTAGAACAGTTTAATGTGTGACCAGTCCTGTGTACTTCAGCAGGGGCAATGTCCTGCCCATTATCATGAATGCACTAACCTATCTTCTTAAAATGGGATCTTCATCTATAGCTATGGTATTCAATGTCTCTCTATCATCCTTCTAGTCTTGTCTGCTTTATTCTGATAGCTCATTCCAAAGCAGGAAGTATTTTGTGATTTCTTTTGTACAAGACATTCATCCTGAATAGGACTTGCAGCCACAATGACGAAGAGAAAATGCTGAATCCACTGCATTCACTTGGAGAATGGCAGATTACATGGCAGAGCAATGGATTGCCTTTTTTTATTACCTCTTTTAATTTGAGAATAACTGTGTGGAACATTTAGGGAGAACTCAGAAATGCCACTTCTTAAACAGGCAAGAGAGTGCCAAGCATGTAACCCTCTGGCTCTTGAATTCATGGCAGGAGGTTTCTCATGACTGGAACCTGCTGAACCTACATGCACCTCCCTCAGGGGCCAAGGGAAAGCAGGAAGGTGACAGAATCCTCTATTAACACAAATCAAAGTTCCAGAGATGCTGCACATGTATTCCACAGGCATTAATACATTAAGAAGCACAGACGGTGAAGAATTTTTCCACTGCCAGGTGGGTCAGGTAAGGGAGCCAAAACTTGTCAGATCCAACAGCTAAATGTTGTGTGTTGACTTCAAAAACTTGCAAGGATGCCATCAATAAGACAGCAAAGCTCCTCACAGTACTGCAAGATGGAGAGGATAAAATGCAATGGGTATAAGTTGAGAAAAAGAGCTGCTCAGACCACATATTAAGAAAAATCTTGTTTCCCTTGAGGGTGGTTGGACAGTGGAGCAGGTTGTGCAGAGAGACTGTGCTGTCTTTGTCCTTAGAGATTTTCAAGACGTGACTGGACACAGCCCTGAGCAAGCTGGTCTGACCTCACAGCTACTCCTGCTTTGAGCAGGGGGTTTGAATAAAGACTTCCTGAGGTCCCTTCCAGTCTAAATATGTCTGTGATTCTGTGACTGATACTTGTTATTTTGACTGATATTTGTTATTCCGGGTTACTCTGATTCTCTTTCCAGAACAAATTAACTCTGTGTTTCAAACAAGTTTTGAAATCTTTTCAGGACACCATATCTGGATGGTCTGAAGATAATTCAGGTGTGTCAATACCATTTTAAATGTCTTTGGCTACCGGCCTTGTCTTCAGCTGCTACCACAGAAGTGTGTAGGTGATGCCTATGCCATGTATTAGATAGGATTAGATTGGTGGGTGTCTGAAAGTCACCAGATACTTGTGTTTAGTCATCCAGATCAGTCTGCCAGTAACTTCAGCAAGCCCAATGGCAGCACAGTATTTAGAGGACAATAACGGTCTGCAGCACTGTTTTATCTCCAAGGCCATTCCCAATCTTTACTATTTAAATGTTTAGAATTTGTTGTAATGGGTTAAGGCTGACACACAAACACACACACCCCCCCGGCAGAAATAATGACTCAAACGGATTGCAAAAGTGATGGAAAGTTTAAATGGAAAGTGGTGAGTGTGTACAGAGAGCCAGAAGTGCAGTGACAAAAGAAACCCCAAAGCAGACCCAGAAACATCCCATTCCCACCTGAGGGTGCACCCAAGACCCCAGGGCTCCTTCTTCCCCCTCCCCCCCCCCCACTAGGCTAGTCTCAGCTGGCCAGATCTGAGACTGCCCATCCCCCCGTGGGGATATCTCCCCCAGCTACCGGGTGACGGCGAGGGGAAGAAAGCGGAAGTGCCAGCCCCCACGCTGGATCTTATAGTGGTGCAGAGAATTATGGTAGGAAATACCTAATTTCCTGTGTCCACCCACTGGGCTGGACTTCTGGACACAGGAAACACCCCCCCGTAGCAGAGGGCGCCCAGCCCAAACTGCTACATTTATACATATCAATATGAGGCTGAACCTTAATTAACTTATTTGTTCAGAGTGGTGGGTGCTAGTTCCCTGCCTATCTTTGCAAATCATAACATAATTGAAATAAAGATAGTTGAATTTGATAAAAATCAGCACAAAAATTGATCATACACAAAAAGTGGTCTTGCTGGGCTAGGTCTCCTAAAACTATGAATATTTGATCTCTTAATTGTAACTGTGCCTTGAATGACATTTTAAAACCTCTGATTTTATTAAGTTTCATCTTAATAATTTAATTGGATAAAACCAAGATAAGAGGTTTAGTAACATACATTTTGAAATTAATGAGTTGTGTGCCAGAGGATGAACTTTATTACCCACTTCAAGTGCACATACAACACTAATTAATGTAGTCTAGCTTTGTTTTAAGTGCATTTGACAATCTGCTATGTGCAGTACTTCCAGCTGAAAAAGAGGAGCTGGAAAAGGAAATAAATTTCATGCAGTAAGTGTAGGAATGAATTTTTTTTTTTCTCATAAACATTTCAAGAACTGAAGGAATACAAGTCTTAGAAGTTTAGATGTAATTTTATTTTTAGCATGACAGGTATGTTAAGGTTAATAATTTCCTCTGGAATATCACTCCTCATTGAGGGGAGACACAGTAGTGGCATCTATAAAGAAAAATGGGAGGAAGGGCATTTTTGTGACAGGTAAGAAAAAAATATTTTGAACAGTTTAACAACAAAATAAGAAGGGAGATGATAAAGGCAATTTAAATGGAAGAAAGCATAGGAAGAAACTATAGTACTAAACATTTGGGTGACATTTTAAGGAAAAAATAATGGAATTTTCTGTATTTCATCAACATTTTTTACTGTGAATGGTTAGTCTTAATGATGGCTACTTTTTGCCTAAAATACTTTTTAGAAGCCTCTGTGGTACTCTATTTTTTATCAGAAACTACCAGATGCAAATGTCTAGGTCTACTCTTGCTATCAATGGTAGCCATGTTAGTAGGAATTGTTATGGTACTGGTTTAAAACAAGTAATAGAGGCCGGGGATAACGGAAAGCGTAAGGCCGGTAATTCTGCTGTGCAGTTCAGGAGATGTGACTACTGGAGAGAGCGCTGTGGGTTTACTGTAGCTATGAGATAGACTGAGAGCCTGTACAGTGAACCTTTCTTCTCTCTAATACATGGATTAAAAAAAATCTTTATTCTTTATCCTTTATATATATATATACACACCCACCCACCCCTATTTATACATATATGTGTGTGTGTGTGTGTATACACACACCTGTACTTTCCTTAAGAATGTTTTGTGGTGTTTTTTCAGACACTGCAGCAACATCATTCTTAACTGAAATGAGAAATTGATCTGGGAATGGTATAGATGGGGCCACAAGGATGATCAGAGGGCTGGAGCACCTCTCCTATGGAGACAGACTGAGAGAGCTGGGGCTGTTCAGTCTGGAGAGGAGGAGGTTCTGGGGAGACTTTGTTGTGGCCTTCCAGTATCAGAAAGGGGCCTACGAGAAAGTTGGTGAGAGAGTTTTTAGAATGTCAGGTAGTGATACGACTAGGAGGAGTGGAGCAAAACGACAAGTGGGTAGATTCAGGCTGGATGTTAGGAAGAAGTTCTTCACCAAGAAGGTGGTGAGACACTGGAACAGTTTGCCCAGGGAGGTGGTGGAAGCCCCATCCCTGGAAGTTTTCAAGGCCAGGCTGGATGGGACTCCCAGCAGCCTGCTCTAGTGTGAGGTGTCCCTGCCTATGGCAGGGAGGGTTGGAATTAGATGATCCTCGAGGTCCCTTCCAGCCCCAAAAATTTTATGATTCTATGATTCTGTGATCTATGATTTTGTGACTCTTTCTCTCAGAAGTATGGTAAAAAGGCTTTAAAATGGGTTACCCTTTCCACCAAAGCCAAAAAGGAATGAGGAAGCTGGAGTGAAGATCCAGTTAATGAGGACATTTGTGAACACTCACATACAGCCTTTTTGAACCCTTGTTGCATTTCTCATCTTGTATCCAGTGAATGCAGTTTCTTCTGTTCATCTCATAATCTTTGTCCCCCCCCCAAAAAAAAAATTGGGCATTCAGAAGAGAACAAAAGCACTTGAATGCTCAAAATTAGTGCCAGGATTATGTAAACTATGTCCTTTGTTCCTCTCCTTTTTAGTTATTACTATCATATCACTCATCAATCAAAGCCATCTGTCAGCATGCAGCCACTGTTCAGTGAATTGACCCCAGAAGAGGAAGCAGTGTAGATGTATCAATGCAGTGAAGGGTCTACACTCTTCAAATTGGATAATGGTTGCTTAGTCTAAGTCATCAAATGTGTGGAGATGTGGCAACACAGCTTGTGGGCCCTGGCACTTATATGCACAAGTGCTCACTCTGTGCTTGGACATGTATCTGGGATATCTAGATTGGCATCCCATTGTGCCATATGTATACAGCCTTTGATTTTATGTGCCACAGAGTACAGATGTCTCTTTTTTTGTGTTTTCAGTGAAGGACTAAAAATGCTTGTGGGTGCCTTGAAATCAATATTTATGATGCTAATATAGTATGAAGTCCACAAGTTTGAAAATTGAGCCCTGGATTGCATGAATAATACATCACTTTATAACAACAATACTGGAACTGGAGATGATAAAACAACTAAATGTTAAAACCCTTCAGATGAATAGCCAATACAATGCAGATATTGGCAAACTGTAGGGCAAGAGTGAGAAAACCTGAGGGAAGACATGAGACATTCTGAAGTATTATCTCACCCAGACATCATCGGTGTCCAGGAACAGTAGAAGTGAAAACAAGCAACTGATCTGCATGGCATGAAACTTCTGAGGGCATGCAGAAGCATTTTGCTGCCTGGAGGCAACATAGTGATAGTCCTTTATTAGCCTTCACACTCCCTGAATTATTACCAGGAACTCAAAGTGGTTGCTTGATTTGTACAATTCCTATATATAAATATATCATACCTCTGATTCTTAGATGGACTTCTCCACAATAAAGAAATGCCCAACAGTTAAGAACAGCTTGTCATTTGTTTACAATCAGCTCCCGTGGCATGATATTCCAGTAGTAAATCTGTTTACTTTTTACTGCTTTGCATACTTATGAGAGAAGCATTTAATTGAACAATTTGGCACATGTTCTTCAAACTCTCCAGCATGTGATGCATGAGCTCTTCTCTCTAATTGGCTACCACAGAAGAAAGGGAGACAAACCTATATTTTTCCCTCTGACTCATTGAACAATAGGGATACTCTTCAGTAATGTGAATTTCAGGATTGTTAATACAAAATTGCTGTTCTAAGTTACCAGCATGCTATCACTTTTTTAATTTGGTTTTGGATAGGAAAAATGAAACAAGCACTGAACAAACTCACAACTGAGCTCAAATGTGGGGAACACCAGTTTGCAGCTGGACTGTAAAGCAACTTTTGCTCTCCTTCAAGTATTGAGGTCATAGAAACAGTAAAATCAGCTCCTATAAAAAGTTGTAATAATGGTAAAAATAGTAGTAGTAATAATAATACAATAGAAAAATAATAATAATTATACAAGATAAATAATAATAATAACAACAATAATAAATAATGAACAATAATAAAAAATATCTAGTAAAAAAATAATGTATTCTGGGTTTTATAAATTTTTACAGCAGTTTTGAAAACTCCAAAAGCTGGGCTTATAATGGAAATGCTGGCAGACCTGTAACTGTACTGGTGTGAATGGGGCTGCTATAATGAGAGACACTATTGCTTGGAACGAGGACAAGTATATTCTTCTCTGAGCTTCTACAGTCCCTACACCCCTGGAGTACCATTCCAGACAATGATGAACTGTGGTCTCAATTCCCTTATTAGCTGTAAGACCTAAAAATTATATGTGCAATTAAAAGGCAAAATGCTGATATTACTCATAAGCAGCACTTTGTACATTAGCAAGGTACAAAAGTCTGCTGACACTTTGCAACAGAGAGAGTCAGCAGGGCAGAAGATTAATAGAGCCTCATAAATTTGCAGGGTGAAAACAGTAGATGGGGCAGAATAAGCATGTTGTGTTAGAGATAAATAAAGGGCATGGTCATCATGACAAAACATTTAACAAGGAATACATTTCTTTCTTTTAGACAATTTGCTGGGCTAGCATTAGGCTGCTTTGTGTAACTACATATAATTGCCTCACATCAGTTCCAGCTAGTATTATAAAGACTTTCTAGCATTTCAGGCAGAACAGTGCCGTGAAGAAACCTTTTGAAACAGAATGGGCTGCCTTGATTTTTCTTTTCCACATAAATCCCTCCCATATTTTTCTGGCCACAGGATTATCCAAGGAACTGACAGTTATTCCAGGTCTTTCTCACTGTTTCAAGCTGTGATGGGTTGAAATACCCCCCGCAGCTAATTTGAAGAATTACCCCCCAAAATAAAATTGCCAGACCAGGTCAGTTAGGGATGGAAGCAAATGAAGCAGTATTTACAAGCTAATTAAAAGCTATAAATACGAAATATAATGAATATTTACAAAATATACAATATTTACATATATTTACAATTTATAAACAACACAAGGTCTTCCCTGGACAAAACCAGGGGGCTACCAATAGCTGTCCCCTCCCCTTTCTCCCCTGTACAAGGGAAAAGAGAAAAAGAGAAGAGAAAAGCAGAGAGTAGTTTGTTAGTTACTTAGCCACAACAAGAATGCCGCCAAGGTCAGCAACATCCAAGCAGAAGCCACCAGCTAGTATCAGCTAGAGCGAAGGAACAAGAAAAAAAAACACAAAAATAGTTCATACCACTCACTTTGTGGTAGTTATCAGACCAATGGGATTATTTAGAACCTTATCATTATTTTTCTGTTGCATCCAATGGCAATTTGTTTACATTCTACCAGTTTCTGTTCAAGATCTGTGGAAAATTTCCTTGGCATCAGCCTAAAACTGCCACATCAACTACGAGTCTTCTCGGGTTTTCACGTGCAAAATGAGAAAACAAGCAGCTCCAATTAATTAGAGTGCAGACTGTATTTCTCCTTGAGTCTCAGAAGGGCTCTTAATTTTATTTTGAGGAAACATCAGACTTAGAAATCTGTGACATATATTTATCTTGAGCTATCCTGCTTTCCTACACAGAAATAGAGGGATGGTGTTATTTCAGGAAACCATAAACTTTCAGAAATGAATACAATAGGAATTAAAAAAATGAACTATGAACCTAGTGTGAGTAGCCTGCAAACTCTGTTTTGTCAAAAATATCAGCTGGGCTCTGGTGTTGGCTCAAGCTGAAAGTGTCCAGAAGTACGTGGAACATCTGAAATACGATATTTTTGGTGCTTTTTGCTTTCAGATCGACTGAACTGCAGAGTTGAATATATGCATAGTAATGAGATAACAACAAGGGAGAAGTGTTAGAAAAAAACAGATTAAAAATAAAAACATAGGCAAATACAATAATAAATAAAAATGGTGTTGCTGTGACACCAAAGTGTTGGAGGGCTGGTGTTTGGAAGAGGAAGATGTGCAGCTGGTGTGACTGTGAACATGTCCATTTTTCTGCACCAAATATTATTCCCTGTCTGATAGGGAAGGAAAGCAAGTATCCCTCTATCCTTTTGGCAGATTGCTGTAAGTGGGTGTCCTGGTTTTGCTGGGATGGAATCACAGGCCAGACATGGGCTGAAGGCCATTAACAGTTCTCAGTCAGCCAGAACAGCTGGATTAATCTGGATCACAGCTGTATCCCATACCATGAGCATGACATTCAGTATAAAGGATGAATTTTGCTATGGGATGAATTTTGTTTGCTTGGGCTCCTCTTTATTGTGATCCTCTCTCCTCCTCTTGAGAACTGCCTTCCTGGGTGTTTTGACTACTGGCACTTTTTCTGGGCTGAGTTTAACTTTGTATATCTTGTATTGCCATTGATATCTATTGGGTTATTTTATGACATTTGTTTCCATTTCAACATGTGAGTCTTCTTTTCCTGATTCTTTTCCTTCTCTGCTGGGGAGGGGTCAACAGGTCATAGAGTAACTGCTATAGTTTATCATAGAGTGGTGTAATAATGGCAATTTAATCCTCACAGAAGGGAGCCTACTGGTAATCAGTAAAATAAGTTTGTTTAGATTTCATCTAAACAGTAGGATAGAGTAGAACTTGACCTCAGAAAAGCATATTGAGATTCTTAAGGGAATCTGCAGCCTCAGGAAGAATTTGCAAAACCCTCCCAAACAAAGAATATAATAAGTAGAGTTCATTGTGTAAAAAAAAAACACCAAAAAGCCAATGAACTGCTTTTGGAAAGCTTAAAGAAATTAAAAGCTCTCTTTTGAAACAAGAGAATTTGGCACATTTTTTTTTGTTGTAAAAGAACTTTTGTTCCTTAGTGATGCTGTCTTTCTGAAGATTTTGAGGAAGTAGCCAAAATATTCTAGAATTCCCCTTTTAGTGAGATTTTGCCTTAAGAGACATTTAATATTATGCATCCCTCTACTAGAGTGGAGCATTGTATTCTACTGCATTATCAGATTACATGTGTATTGAATTCACTGCCACTGCCACCTGCTAAATGCACAGAGAGAGGAGAGGTTCTCTGACATGGTGATGTCTGTTTGGTCTTAAGTCTTTGATGTGATCTCTTGAAAAGAGGGAAAATAAGCAAAACGCTTACAAGAAATTTTGAAATCACCAAAAAAAAAACCCCAAACCCCACCATTCTAGCCAGGAAAAAGAAACAAAAGTCCCTGTTTGTAACTTTGCTTTGAACCTGTATTTACTATTTGCAAGGAGCAAACACTTTTAATTATTTTTTAAGAGATTTTTTAATTTATGAACTAAATAAGGCACCCTTGCTTGGGGGATTAATGCGCCGTAGATTTATTACAAGTGACATTAAAGAATAACTATAACCATTTACATTTTAAATAAGGTTGTTATGCTAAATATAATTAGTGCACATGTTGATCTACTTGTTCTAAATACTGCTGGCAAAAAGCCTCTCGAAAAAAATCATATGACGTTCCATTTGTAGACAACTGAATGCTTGCTTTTCAGAGAGCGGATGCTATTCAGGCAAAAAGTCCAGCACTAGGTCTCCTGAGATGCTTCAACTGTAATTATTTTGATAAAGCACTTGAAGTAGGTGATTTTTTTTGTTGTTGGAAGTTTACAACTAGGAAACATTGCTTGGAAACTTCCTGGCCTGGTAAGGCCCTCAGTCTATTACCCGCTATTGCTCTTCAATGTGGGTGGTGATAAAGCTGCAATGCATAGTCCAAGGGCAATAAAAAGACATTTCAGGGCCTTGCTGTGGTTGGTGAGGGAATCTGGAACAGAGGTCACTTTTTCATCCACTCCTGGTTGCGGGCAGTGACATTGCAAGAAATAGATGCACTCAGTGGCTCTGTGGCTGGTGTCACTGTCACAATTGTGGTTTATTTGATAATGGGATGGCTGATGTGGTACCAGGCCTGCTGGTGTCAGATGGGACTTGCCTTTCCCACAGGGGAAGAGAGTCTTTGTTCATGAGCTTATGAGGCTGTTCAACAGAGCTTTAAACTAGGCTTGAACTGGGAGGTGGTTTGCCTGTGACAAGCTCTGGGATGAAATGCCCATGTTAGAATGACAGGGTGCTAGAGCACAAAAGAAGTCTTAAAGACATGAGGTAATAGAAACCAACAGGAAAAAGCACTAGTGAAATACCTCAAAGGAATTAAGAAGCGTTCCACTAATGGCTGACAGCCCAGCTGAAGTGTCTCTACACCAATGCATGCAGCATGGGCAACAAACAGGAAGAGCTGGGACCCATCGTGCTGCTAGACAGCCATGACCTGGTTGCCGTTATTGGAAACTTAGTGGGATGAATCTCATGCCTGACGTACAGCAATTGATGGTTGCAGGCTGTTCAGAAGGGACTGGTGAGGAAGAAGGGGTAGAGGTGTTGCCCTCTAAATCAAGAAATGGATAAATTGTGGTGAGTTGTCTGAATAATAGCCGCGAGCAGGTTGAAAGCTTATAGGTTAGACTTAAGAGTCCAAGGTGAAAAAAGGAGCCTTGTGGCTGCTGTCTCCTACAGGCAACACAATTAAGTGGAGCCTATTGATGAAGCCTTTTTACTCCGTCTACAAGAGGAATCATGCTCACAGGTTCTTGGCCTGATGGAGGACTTCAACCACCTTCACATCTGTTGGAAAAGTAATGTGGCAAGCTGTAGGCAATTCATAAGACTCCTGGAATATATGGAGGATAATTTCTTAAGCCAGCTAATAGCCCTCCCAGAGGAAATTTGATAGTGGACCTGATGGTGACCGATATAAATGACCTAATCAGTGATGTTAAGAATGGAGGCAGCCTGGGCTTCAGATCATATACTGGTGGAGTTCACAGTCCTGAGAGTCAGGTGAAGAGTAAAGTCAGGATCCAGAATTTTAGGAAAGCACCAGCTCTTCAAAGAGGAAGTCAATAAGGCCCCCTGGGAAACTGCCCTTAGGGACAAGGGAGCAGAATAGAGCTCACAGGTCTTTAAGGACACTTTCCAAAGACCGCAAAAGCTCTCAATTACCAGGTGTACGAAATCAGGCAAGGACAGCAAGAAACAGGCATGGCTAAGTCAAGACCTCTGCTGGTCAAACTAAAGAGCAAGAAGGAAATGCACAGGCAGTTGAAGCAGGGACAAGTGTCCTGGGAAGAGTATGGTGACACGGCCTAGTTGTGTAGGGTTGGAAGCAGGAAGGCCAAAACAAAGCTGAAGCTAATCTTGGCAAGGGATGCAAATATGATGATATTAAAGACTTCTACAGATATGCAAGCCAGAAAAACAAGGTCAAAGAAAGTGTACTGGGGTCAGTGCTCTTCAATATCTTCATATCTTCAATAACCTGGAGAAGAGGAGGCGCAGGGGAGACCTTATTGCTGTCTACAGCTACCTGAAGGGTAGTTGTAGCCAGGAAGGGATTGGTCTCTTCTCTCTAGCAACCAGTGCCAGAACAAGAGGACAGTCTCAAATTGCACCAGGGGAAGTTTAGGCTCGAGGTGAGGAGAAAGTTCTTCACAGAGAGTGCTGTTAACCATTGGAATGGGCTGCCCAGGGAGGTGATTGAGTCACCGTCCTTGGAGGTGTTCAAGAGGGGATTGGACTTCTTACTCTCTGTTGCAAATCATAGAATTGTTAGGGTTGGAAAGGACCTCAAGGATCATATAGTTCCAACACCCCTACCATGGGCTCTACTAGATCAGGTTGCTCAGAGCCACAACCAGCCTGGCCTTAAAAGCCTCCAGGGATGTGGCTTCTACCAGCTCCCTGGGCAACCTGTTCCAGTGTCTCACCACCCTCATGGTGAAGAACTTCTTCCTAATGTCCAATCTGAATCTACCCATTTCTATTTTTTTCCCATTCCATTCTGATAACTTGGCTCATTAAGTAAATGGGAAAAACATAAAGAATGTATGCATTAAAAGATGAAATATCTGAGTATCTGCCCCCCAGTTCTAGTTTGAATCTCTCTCTTTTTTCTTTTTTTGTTCAAATTTCCCTTTAAGAAGTGAGTGACTGCAGTTAGTAGGAAGCAACTTTTCTCAACCTATGAATTTTAGCAAATCATTAGGTAGTGATATTTGCATTACTGGTTTTCTAGAACATGTTGATTGAGAGCAGAGTAAATGTGAATAAAATTCAGGATATAGTTGTAGTATGGCTGCACTAAATAACTGTTTCCACAGCTCTCTTCTATGTGATTGTGGCGCTCAATAGCAAGCCATGGCTTTCTACAGCTACAGCCTTAAAAGCGAATCAGGTGTGCAAAGCTGGTAGTTCTTGTTGATAAGAGCTCATGGACAAATCTTTTTTGAACAAACTCTTTTGTTGTCTGTCCTACAAAACTGAAACCTAAATTTCCTTTAGGCCTGGTATCCAGGCCTAAAGCAGGCATAACATACTGATGGCTAGAAATGAGAGAAAGAAAACGTATATCAAAGGTTAGGATTGAAAGTAAGAAAGATGGCAAAATATGCTCGTGAGCATGGAGTTATTTATTTATCCTTTTATCATTTGCTCCTTAAGTTTTGCAGATGGTCAATGCAAAGAATTTTCACAATGGCAAAAGATAAAGAGCACAGGTCTGATTATGGTGATGAGCTTATTTCTAAGGGAAAGCAGCAACCAAAGTGCACTGGTGTTTCATGAGACTACTGTCTTTGGAGAGGGTGACAAAAATTAAACTCTGGCTGCTTGGGGATACCTTTGTCTATGTTTTTGTCATGGTGAACTGAGGTAGCAAATCTGGAATCAACATGACTTTTCAAAAATCAAAGTTTGATATAATTTCTCGTGACTGTATGTGCTGTTTAAGATGGCAACACATATATGGGAATGAGTTTTTAATCTTTTGTGGGCTGTATGTTTAGTTCATTTGAAATATCCCTGGTTTTACTGTTTAAATGGCTAAGGGTGGAGTGGACTTGGCTTAAACCATAGCAAAAGAAAGGGTATCCGTGGCCAGTGAGGCACCCCTCCTCCTGCTCATTTCCTAGACCT
The DNA here is from genome assembly GCA_015227895.2 of Colaptes auratus. Classification (NCBI taxonomy): domain Eukaryota; kingdom Metazoa; phylum Chordata; class Aves; order Piciformes; family Picidae; genus Colaptes; species Colaptes auratus. Next base: position 90,250,566 of record CM037631.1, on the reverse strand, counting down.
TCAGTCAGGTGCCAAGAGCTCTACCACAAACAGGCCTAGCAGAACCAGTCATGTCTTTCATGTTGTCTAGGCAGGTGGCTTATAGCACTGAAGCTGTAAAATAAACATTATAAAACAATAAAAGACACTTGTACATCTATAAATGTCAGCAGGTTGCTCCAGGCATGAATACAAAAACCAGCAAAGTGCCAGGATTAGATGAGATGAAAGCCCTTATTGTCCAGTTCCTGGTTCCCAATTATTTCTCTTAAGACAGAGCATGCAAACAGCATGAGCATGTACCTGCACCTTATACAGGATGTAATCTCAGCATTCAGTAAAGGCTCTTCATGACAGCTATATGAGTACTACACTTTTTTTTTTGGCAAGACAACCCACTGACCTGATTAACTTACAGTCTCTACCCAAGTTTGGGAGAGTGTGCTCACTGCCAGAACCCAAACTACAAACCTCAGAGTCTGTATTTAAGAGAGATCCGTGCTCTGTGATGAAACTGTTGGTCCTGATTCATGATTCATCAAAATTAGACTGCTGTGTGGAAAATACTGCGTATTTGACCCAGTGTTATTCCTCTGGAACCTGTCAATTTGGAGACATTGTCATGACCACTACACTGAGCTTGGTCATAGGCATTGGGATTTCCATCCTATATTTTGAGAAAGAGATTTGATTTCACTTCTTGCAGGACCTTCTTTAGTCTACACCTATGGGGTGACCCAAAGCTCAATGAAGCAGTGGGAAGGAACCCACCATTCTGCCAAACTACAGATGCTGACATCTACTCACATATATGGCACCTTTTCAAGGTGACAGGCAGATGAGATTGTGTTTGCTAGAGCTAGAAATTACTGGTAAGAGCCAGAGGCAAAACCCAGAAAGTTCTGAATGCCCTCAAAAATTTAACAGCTTTCATTGGTTGATAGGTTGGACACGATGATCTTGAAGGTCTCTTCCAACCTGGTGTATTGTATTGTATTGTATTAAAGTTTTGAAAAGCAGGGAATAAATATCAAAAAGGAGCCAGCTATTCTTGCAGGCAGAAAAGCTTGCAGAAAAGAGTGTATGATTTAAGATTGTAGAAGTAGCTAAAGCACCTCCCAACTGCAGGAAGAGGATACGAAACCCACATCACAAGGAATCAACCCAGAGAATCTTTGTCACAAAGATTTTGGCTCTTCTAAAGTACGACTTGCTAATCTCCTTTGATGAAGTTGTTCTGCTTTGTAAAACTAATGAACTGTTTGTTAAAGCAGAGGCTTCAGTGTTGGTATCCCATATCCCAAATGAGTTCTGTAAATGCTGGGTTACAGAGTCAATTTCTCCCTCATGCTTTGGCTCGATTAATTTTTAATTATTTTTTAAACAAAACAAACCATTTTGCAACAAATTATCAAACTGAGTATCTGAAATACTTTCATACAAATTTTCATGTTGTTTTACTGATTCAAGTAATTTAGGGAACGACTCTTATTTCTTTGGTTGTTTTGGAGAGATTCTAAGTAAAGAAACTCAAGTTTTAAATAAGCTTCTTTTAGAAGGGCATTTATACCTAGTGAAATGCTGCTAATAATATTTAGGCTTCAATCCTGCAAAGACTTGGCTCCTTGCCAAGACCTGAAGACATGAAACAGGGCTGGTATGTAAGAAAGTCTCTCTGTTTTTTCCAATTATATCTGCAGATATAACGAAAGATATGACTTCTCATTACAAACTTTCCCTTGTCTAACTCTAGGCTTTGAAAGTAGTCTCCTTGGGTTTAATTACAGCATGTAAATTTGAGCACACATATTGCTCTTCACAGGATCAGGGCCTTACCAGTTATTAGGGCAGGTCAGGTGCTAAGAATTGTTGTAATTCCTTAGCACAGCCCTGAAAATGGGTTCATCTACTGTGTTGTATTTTCATGTACAGATATCCCATATCTTGCAAGAAAAGGAAGTATCTTTCTTAGGTGGATTAATGGAGAGGCAAGGAAATGATGACCAGGCTCACACAGTACACGGTGGAGTATAGGTGCTGGATTCCCAGTCCTGAGCTCTAGCCATTGTGGGTGGATGTTGCTTTTTCAGATGCATCCTCTGGTCTTCTGATCTTCACTTGGAAGCATTGGCAGTTCTCAGAGCCAGCCTTAAACGTAGGCTTTCAACAGCTGGCACTTCTCCAGGTTAGCACTCTTTTTCACACAACAGCTCTCATTTTTAAAGTATTGATGTGAAGAGTTAGCCTCTCTGGTGCCAGCTCAATTCTTAGTCAATTTCTGCTCTTGTATTTAAAGCTTTGATTATTGTCAAGTGCCATTGAGGGTTTCCGGTGAACCTGTAAAAATCCTCTTAATCAATCTGTTCTAGCTGTACATTGTTCACAGCTCTGATTAAATACATTACATGAGTACTGTATGAGTATGCAACAACCAATTCATTTTTCTCTATATAGTGTGTACCTGTAAGCATATTTTTACCTCCATACTTGGACATATGCAGCAAGCAAAGAATATATATAAATGCATGTTTATGACTTCAAAGCACATCATCATATTGAAAAAGGAGTAATAGCACATAACTCCTCGTGTTAAAATAGCCATAACCATTCTGTTTGGTCATCAGAATTAACTTGATTGCTCCATTTTATTTCTGCTGAATAATTGTCTATTAATAGGATGAGTCCAAAGAATATGTCACACCACTGGCCCAACTCCAGTGCTACTAGCAGCCATCATTTTGTGTTAGGATACATTCAAATTAGTTTGCAGACAGTCAATACTTTTTTATATGATTTTAAATTGTCATAATTTCATTTTGGACTCGCTTGTAGATCTTGCAGTGCAGATCAATATATTTGACCATTATTTCTCATCAAAGCACTCTAATTCCTTTCTACCTTGGAGAGACTAAAATGAACAATTAGCAAAAGATAGTCCAGCTAATATTACATGTACTATTTTGAGGTTAAGGTTGTTCTATATTGAAGAGTTCAGACAGTTTAGGCCAGGAAGAGTGCAAAACCCCTGAAATTAGAGCTTCTAGTTTCTCAGTTGCATCTCAGGTAAATACATTTGACCGAGTTTCTTTTATATTGTGGATACTTCTTTCACAGAAATATAGGGAGGACATAATGTGTTTTATACTGGTATTTACTAGAATAATGTGGCAGAATTTAAGTACCTTGGAATCACAGAAGAATAATGTCAACTGTATTTCTTCTCTTTGGATGTCTCCATTTTTATCTCCATGTCTTCTTCTTTCATTACTCTGTGTGGAAATGGATCAGAGACTGTTAGACTGGACCTGCCAGAGGAGATCACCAGTAAACCATGCAAGGCTGATTGTGACAATATCATCTACTGATAACATTTTAGGAAGCCCTCTGAAAATCTGACTTTCAGCATCTCTCACAATTATTTAACAACATACAGAAAACATTCATATTCAAAAGTACATTTTGGTAACCAACCAAAATTCTATTAGAGATATATTCTTTTTTGATGTTTTTGCTGCTACAATTATTATGGCTGTATAAAATATTATATTTATAGTTTATAGTAAAATGCAAGCATGTTAGATATGCTTATTGTATTATTATTATTTTGTAAACCATAAATTTAAATATATATTTATATACTTTTGTATTATAGAAGATGTATTGTGGCCAATATAGTATAATGAGAATAGATTAAACATCAATTATGGAACCCTATTTGAGATTGTACAAGGCACATTTTTCCTGGGAGCTGATGGGTTGGAGATTTTAAGTATTTTCTGATTATTGATCCTTATTGACAACAGGACTCAGTAGGATTTTTCACTGAATAAGAGTACAGGACAGGGCCTTTTACAAGGTGTGCAACTCACACTTTGCCACCACAGAAAATCTTTGCATAAAAATGACTACATGAACTGTTGCATTTTGAGGGCATAGTTGTGCGCATATGTAGAAAAACACCATCTTCTGCTGAAGAATTTGCAGCTCATTACTTGGATGGTCATTTTAGAGTGATGCAAAGTATCTCAATTTCACATTAGGCTGCTGTTATTGAACCATTATTTGGCATGATGTTAATAGCTTCCATTTTCTTAATAGCTTTTAGCAAACCAGCAAGCTCTTAGCGGCAATATTTCGTCCTTCAGTTTGCAGCCCTATGGTTTTTGCTGTCATTGTGAAAATATGAAAGATTAAATTTGAGAGGTATCATTCTTGTTCTTTTAAATGTCTTCTTCCCTGCTGTTTGTTGTCCCTTCTTCCCTGTCTGTTACTGTGCTGCTTGCAGATGATTGTGTTCGGTACATCAGGGCAATCTGCCTCTGCGCTGCTGGTGCTGCTGCTTGCAGCTCTGGAGCAGGCTGTAAGGTACCACCATCCGCTTCCCATTTGAAGTCAAAAGGCTTGCACTGTCTTCACACCACAAGGCCTTCTATAGCCAGTGGCACAGTCATTTCAGCTGTCTTGCAGGCCTATATATTGATTAGGTAAATTGTTCCTTGGGAGAACTTACATCACTTCACTGTCAGGATGACAGGCTTGCCTGTGACATTGACCTCTAAGATGCCTAGGTTCAGTTAACCAAATCCTACTATCAGCACTTAAAATTTCACTGGAATTATCACTGAAATGAATCATAGAACCATAACATCATAGAATGCATTGGGATCTAAGGGACCTTTAAAGGCCATCTAGTCCAAACTCTCTGCAAAAAGCAGGACCATCTTTAACTAGATCAGGTTGCTCAGAATATTAGTAATTTTATGAAGAATGAAGATGTAGGCCTTACTCCATACTAAACAAAAACACCCCAAAACCCCAAAAGATCAAATTCCCCTTCTTCAAAGTAAAGAGCACATGTGGGTTGATACTGTATTTATAAATTTTCATATTTAAGACATCTAAAACTTCATTATTTACTGTATTATATTCTCCACAAGTCATACTTACCTAGAAAATTGTTTGTTCAATAGATCCATTTATGTGAGATTTATTCAGAAGTAATTGATTTTTGATGCAAAAGAAAGTTCTCTAAAGATACCTGAGATACTGGGATTGGAGGATCTTTTATCACAGACCATATCAAAAGTTAAGACTGCCACAAGATCTTTGTTTGACTAAGCCTACCAGCTGAAGACTCACGTATGCAAGGTATAAAAACCAAAACGCTGGACGAACTGCGCCATTTTCTTCATCACTCCCCAGTTTCCCCATTTTATTTATATAAAAGGCAAGCTAAACATCAGTTCCTCTTCAACACTGCCTTTAAGTCAAGTGTATCTTGGTGAAAATTCCACAGATATTGTTAAGCCAAGTTAATTAGGTCTGATAAAACATTGTGATAATAATTTCTGGTCTAAAATTGAGTGTAAGGTTGATTATTAAATTAGAAATTTCCTGTTGAGTTACAGTTTTGTCTTTAACTCTCTCTTTCTTGAAGTCAGGCTTATGTTCCTATATGTATGCTGGTGCTAGGCAAAAGAGGCTGCAGTAAAAATTCAGATTAATCATGGTTTTTCAACAAGGTTGAAGAAGATAAAATTATGTAGGAACACCCTCACCCCACCATTTTGCTCCGTGTTCATTTATCATTGGTGTACTTCCAGGTGCTCTGTTTGATAACTGTACTATCAATGAACAACTGTTATTGATGCATATTTGCAGCAACTGTGTTGTGTATCTTGGCAAAAAAAGCTTGGGTTTTGGTTTTTTGGGGTTGCTTTTTGTTGTTGTTTGGGTTTGTTTGGTTTTTATTTGTGGTGGGTTTTTTTTTTGGTTGGTTTGGTTTTAATATTCTGTGTAAAGTTTAGTTCTGTATTTTTCTTTTTTCTTTTATCTCTCTATTACCAGAATTTGTTTTCTGGAGGGGGAAAAAAATTTGGAATGTTAAATAATTAGAACTGAGGACCCAAGAGATAAAGCAGTGGCTTTTACTTTGGTTAATTATTTTCCAATTCAAAAAGGCAGGAAAATGTAAGTTACATAGGAATAGGAACAGGACTTGATTTGTCAGTATTTTATGAGTGAAGATCTTATAATCAGATTAGAATAGAAAAAAAAAATCATCACCAGTTCTGGAATGACTACATCCCAATGCCACTGAAACAAGGAGTGAATAGAATGGAATGGAATGGAATGGAATGGAATGGAATGGAATAGAATAGAATAGAATAGAATAGAATAGAATAGAATAGAATAGAATAGACCAGACCAGGTCAGAAGAGACCTTCGAGATCATCGCATCCAACCTATCATCCAACACCACCTAATCAACTAAACCATGCAACCAAGCACCCCATCAAGTCTCCTCCTAAACACCTCCAATGATGGTGACTCCACCACCTCCCCGGGCAGCCCATTCCAATGGGCAATCACTCTCTCTCTCTGTAGAATTTCTTCCAAACCTCCAGCCTAAACCTCCCCTGGCGCATCCTGAGACTGTGTCCTCTTATTCTGGTGCTGGTTGCCTGGGAGAAGAGACCAACCTCCACCTGGCTACAACCTCCCTTCAGGTAGTTGTAGAAGGCAATAAGGTCTCTCCTGAGCCTCCTCTTCTCCAGGTTAAGCAACCCAGCTCCCTCAGCTCTCCTCACAGGGCTTGTGTTCCAAACCCCTCACCAACTTTGTTGCCCTTCTCTGGACACGTTCCAGCAAGTCAACATCCTTCCTAAAATGCGGGGCCCAGTGTGTGTTAATTTCTTCTTTCTCTATATTTTAACCACTCCTAAAGCAAAGACAAGTACTTAGGCACAGATAATCCTCAGGTGAAATTTGAATGCATGAGATATGGTGAGAATATTAAGATTTTTTTCAAGGTTACAGTTCTTGAAACTGCCTGCATAGATGTGGTATTTTCTCAGTAGAGTCTTGCAGTCCATGTAGTCTCAAAGATGTATTAGCTTAATTCACTGAATAAAAATAGTTTAAACAGCCTTGTTTCCCCTCTCCCTCCCTGTTAGCAATTCAGATTGAAAATCCCAAGGATCACATTTTAACTTGCAGATTCCAGATTAAACGTACATGTTTGTCTGCCACAAAAGTACCTTTACCTATAGAAGGAACAAGATTTATTTGTCTAGGATCACCAGAAATTAATAGCAATTTCTTTTTCATTTACTTTTTAAGCTAACATGGACCTGATACATGTGTTGTGGGATATAATCTTCAGCACAGTATTCTATTTTCTGTTATTTTCATTGCTAAGATTATCAATTATTTGCCTTGGAACTCAAAATATGTCCTTTAATATTTTAGAATCGAATCGAATCGAATCGAATCGAATCGAATCGAATCGAATCGAATCGAATCGAATCGAATAGAATAGAATAGAATAGAATAGAATAGAATAGAATAGAATAGACCAGGTTGGGAGAGACCTTCAAGATCATCACATCCAATGCATCAACCAATCCAACCCAACTAAACAACTAAACCATGGCACCAAGCACCCCATCAAGTCTCCTCCTGAACACCTCCAGTGTTGGTGACTCCACCACCTCCATGGGCAGACCATTCCAATGGGCAATCACTCTCTCTGTATAGAACTTCTTCCTAGCATCCAGTCTAAACCTCCCGTGGCGCAGCCTGAGACTGTGTCCTCTTGTTCTGGTACTGGCTGCCTGGGAGAAGAGACCAACCTCTGCCTGGCTACAACCTCCCTTCAGGTAGTTGTAGAAAGCAATAAGGTCACCCCTGAATCTCCTCCTCTCCAGGCTAAGCAACCCCAGCTCCCTCAGCCTCTCCTCATAGGGCTTGTGTTCCAAAACCCCTCACCAACTTTGTTGCCCTTCTCTGGACACATTCCAGCAAGTCAACATCCTTCTTAAACTGAGGGGCCCAGAACTGGACACAGGACTCCAGGTGTGGCCTAACCAGTGCAGTGTACAGGGGCAGAATGACCTCCCTGCTCCTGCTGGCCACACTGTTCCTGATGCAGGCCAGGATGCCATTGGCCCTCCTGGCTTCCTGAGCACACTGCAGGCTCATGTTCAGCCTCCCATCGACCAGAACCCCCAGGTCCCTCTCTACCTGGCCACTCTCCAGCCACTCTCTCTTGATTTTGCTTTCTACTGTAAGATAACAGTGGGAGATACAGGAATTCTTTGAATTTCTGTATTTAGGGAAGGACATCTAGCAGAGCACAAATTTCTTATGAAAGTAAGAATTTTTTGTTATCTTCTACAGTTGTAGGTGCTGACTTTTTCTAGACTGGGGTTGTGTTTCTTCAATTAAAATATCAGCGGAGTGAAATTTCAGAAGTGCTGCACTGGAGGTGCATGTTACACTTATCTGCCATTTCTCCTTGTGCTTTAAAAAAAAGAAAAATAAAATTGTGGTTAGATTGATTAATTCTCCCTCTTCTTTTTGTTTGGTCTTTTTTTCTCCCTTTCTTTTTTTTTTTTTGGGTAAGAGTTAATTCCTGTACAATGATTTACCTGCTGAACACCATGGAGCTTAATCAGTTGAATTTCTGCAAAGCATCAAAATCCAGGACATAAGCTTTAAGGGCTGCACTAATCACCTTCATTTTTGAAGGCTGTTGCACCCTGTGGCATGGTTTCACAGCATGCTTTTTAAAACTCCTAATCATCTAAAATCCTAATACTTTGTACTGCTCCCTTGTTGCTGTGATCTTAGATTGGACACCCAAATACTGTGTGGCTGAATATTCAAATTCCAGTAGATCATCCTTCCAATACTGACTCTTAGCAGGTTCTTCTTACATAGTTCTCAAATCATTACAGCAACTTGCCATGGCTAGTTTTCTGTCTCCTGAGAGATGATGTATAGGAGAAAAGCAAATTATTGTAACGAGAACCATTCCTATATCCATGCCAACTGTGTGAACAACAAGGTTGAGGTTAATATCTTTCACTTTATGAAAACATGAAAGGGTCAGTGGAAATGACTGCCCATATAAAGGCTCCCTCTTCTCTTCTGTGCTTTGAAGACTGAGGTAAAAAATTCAATGAGTGCCTCAGCCTTCCTCTCATCCCAAGTGACCAGGCCCACTCTTTCATTTCATAGAGGGTCTACATCTTCCCTTGTCTTTCTTTTATCACTAACACCTATAGAAGAGTTTCTTGTTGCCCTTGATATTCCTGACCACATTTAATTCTGTCTGGACTTTAGCCTTCCCGATCTGATCTCTGGATACTCAGTTAACTTCTCTGTATTCCTTCCAGGATGCCTGTCCTTGCTTCCACCCTCTCTAAGCCTCCTTTTTGTGTCAGTGTCCAAAAGTGCCTTTTTCATCCATGCAGGCTACCTGATGTTTCTGCCTGCCTTCCTTTTTGTTGGGACACATTGCTCCTGGGCTTAGAGGAGGTAATCCTTGAATATTAGCCAGCTTTCTTGGGTCTCTATCCACTCTAGGGTTTTATCCCATGGTATCCCTCCTAGCAAATCTCTGAAGAGCCCAACACCTGTTTCTCTGAAGTCCAGGGAAGTGAGCTTGATGCTCACCTTCCTTGTAGCCCTAAAGATACTGAACTCCACCATTTTGTGGTCACCGCAGCCAAAGCTGCCTCTGAGTTTCATATTTCTCACCAGGCCCTGCTTGCTGATGAGAACAAGGTCCTCAGATTGTTTCTGGCTCTATTGCTGGTGCCCATGTGAAACAGCAGTAGTGGATAATAGTCAGTGGGATGTATAAGGTTTGGTAATCTCCAGGTGATGTCCCTGATATGAGCCCCTGGTAAACAGCAAACTACTCCAGAGAGTGGGTCAGGTCAGCAAATGGGTGCCTCCATGCTTCTCAGAAGAGAGTCACCTGCTACTAACCACAATTTGCTTTTGTTCATTTGCTCTGGTTGTTATACAGAGAGCAAATAGGGCTGCCTTAATCAGCTCCAGTCTCTTAGCAGATGCAATATGTATCTCCCCTTCAGCCTGCAGAGCAATAATGCAGTTCTGCAAGGATACCTCAGGTTTGGGGGAGTTTGCTTCCTCCTGCTGATTCTTGCTGTTGTAAGCTTCCACTCCTCTGCATTGTTGGCTCCCCTCCTTTGTGTGTGTGCTGATGGGGGAGTGTTTGACTGCATGGCTGTGGTTTCTCTGTAGACTCTGCTTGGGTCAAGCAATCTAACTCCTTTTCTGTATTCCTGATGCCATACAGCCTTCTCACAACCTCCTGTAGCTCAGCAACCTGCTGCACACCTCCACCTGGGCACAAGTTTTGGAAGCAAGTTTACCACCTACCCCTGTCCCAGCCAAAATGCCGAGGCACTTTCCACAGCCTAAGGCTTGCATGGAAGCCTCTCTCATCTGCAGCTCCATTGGGGTGGATGCATTGGCCACCACAGGGTGGATAGTGCAGATCTGACTGGAGCTGCAGTCTTTGCTCTTTTCAAGTACTCACCTGTAATAGAATGCATACTTTTATATATTTTACAATTTAATATTTTGAGCAGTGATATCTTCAAACACCACCATAACTCATTTACAAAGTACATTTACAGATTCTGTAATTTGATTGTGAGTGATACATTTCACATATGAAGACAGTTAAGTGATTTAAGCACGAATCTGAGACTTTTCAATTCGGTGATTCAAATTGGAAATAAAGGTGCTGTGATCTCCGGTTTCCCACAAGGGGGACTCTGCAGCAGATTAGCCAGGGACTCATGGCTTGCTCCTCTGTCTGGTATCTTCCCAGATGCTGTGACTATAATTCAAGTGTCTCTTGGCTTGGAGAGGGCGAGGGACCTCTCTCCTCTTGTGCCTAGTTGATAGTCTGGAGCTTGCCCTTGGCTTGGAGAAGTCTAGGGGTACCTCTCTCTCTTGTGGTCTCTGTTGCTGGGCTGTAGCATGGTTCTTCTGGGATTCAGTTCTCTTGGAGCTTTTTCCCTCTCTGCCTTGGTCCAGATGAAAGGCCCAGGCATAGTTGGTCTGCTAGGGCAAGTTCCTCAGCTGCAACTCCAGCAGCATTTTGCTCTTGTTGCTGTCTAGTTGAGAACAAGGCAAGTTGCCTACCTTCTCAGCTGGCTTAAATACTGTTCAAAGACAATTAATGCCCTTTGGTAATAGAGAAACCTGATAGCTGAACCTATAGGATCACAGTATCACAGTATCGCTAAGGTTGGAAGAGACCTCGAAGATCATCAAGTCCAACCTGTCACCACAGACCCCATGACTAGACCATGGCACCAAGTGCCACGTCCAATCCCCTCTTGAACACCTCCAGGGACGGTGACTCCACCACCTCCCTGGGCAGCCCATTCCAATGGTGAACCACTCTTTCGGTGAAGAACTTTCTCCTCACCTCCAGCCTAAACTTCCCCTGGTGCAACTTGAGACTCTGTCCCCTTGTTCTGGTGCTGGTTGCTAGAGAGAAGAGACCAACCCCTTCATGGCTACAACCACCTTTCAGGTAGTTGTAGAGAGCAATGAGGTCGCCCCTGAGCCTCCTCTTCTCCAGGCTAAACAACCCCAGCTCCCTCAGCCTCTCCTCATAGGGCTTGTGCTCAAGGCCTCTCACCAGCCTTGTTGCCCTTCTCTGGACACGGTCAAGTGTCTCAATGTCCTTCTTAAACTGAGGGGCCCAGAACTGGACACAGGACTCCAGGTGTGGCCTAACCAATGCAGAGTACAGGGGCACAATGACCTCCGTGCTCCTGCTGGCCACACTGTTCCTAATGCAGGCCAGGATGCCATTGGCCTTCTTGGCCACCTGGGCACACTGCTGGCTCATGTTTAGGTGGCTGTTGATCAGCAGCCCCAGGTCCCTCTCTGTTTGGCAGCTCTCCAGCCACACTGACCCCAGCCTGTAGCTCTGCATGGGGTTGTTGTGGCCAAAGTGCAGCACCCGGCACTTGGACTTGTTGAATGCCATCCCGTTGGACTCCACCCATCTGTCCAGCCGGTCGAGGTCCCTCTGCAGGGCCCTTCTGTCCTCTAACTGACCAACATCTGCTCCCAACTTGGTGTCATCTGCAAATTTGCTGATGACTGTCTCAATCCCCTCATCCAGATCGTCAATGAAGACATTGAAGAGGATGGGGCCCAGCACTGATCCCTGGGGGATGGGGCATATCCAAACATGGCCAGGGGCACACACAGTTCACAGGTGTGTTACAAGGTTAATTGCACATGTTACATGTTTACCTGGACCATCTGGACCCCAGGAAGTGTCCAGGTTCACACATTCACAGATGCATAGCCCATTGTCTGGGTTAGAGCATGTTTTGGGGTTTGACCTTTCAGGATATCACCATTCTGTCTTGAAGGTTAAGTGGAATGAACACCCTTGACCTGCTCAGCTGGTCACAAATTGGTGCCCTGTTGCTAGGTTATGTGTCTTTTTTTGTGTGCGTTTGTTTTTGCTGGTCTCTACTCCTCCTTTACTGGCCAGGCCAGTTCTGAAGCAGCTGCTTGTCCAAACCCCTGGTCAAGCTGAGTGAGGTTCAGCACGCTCTCTGTGCACCCTTCTGCACAAATGCTAAATGTTCAAGCTTTTGTTTTGCATTTTCAAAGTTTCAATGCTGACTACAAATGTTTCATTGTTGAACCACAGCTCTTGGCACATTGGGATTGCCTGCAAACTATTGTGTTAAAGTCTAAGATTTTTCATTCTCTTACTTTCAATTCCAAACACAATACATATATATTTAATCTGACTTTATATAATAAGCTCACACAGTCCATCATATTTACCTAGGAATGCCATATATCCTTGTATGGAATCTTCAGAGCAGGAAGGAGGCTCCTTGCTAAAAAATAAGCTACAGCTTAGTTTGCTAGGTTTTTAAGAGATGACTGTGTTATGCAAGGAGGTTACACTAGATGATTATAAAAGTCCCTTGTGTACTTACAAATCTATAAGTCTAAAATTAGCAAGCAATATGCACATATATGTATGTAAATAATTTGCAATATTTTTTCCACTGTGGGAAGGAATAAAGAAATAATTACACAAAAGTGATACTTGTGATATGTAACAGATCACCAAGATACTGTGGCATCCATAAACTGTGGTGAGGATTGTGCCATATGTTCTCAGCATGGCAGTAATTAATGACTATTGTAATTATAAAACAGATAAAATGAAAAGAACAAATCAAAGGGTCTTTGAAATAACTAGTGCTTCTTTCTCATGTTAAAAGACAAATTTTATCTGTGGAAATCATACAGGGTTGTTTTGTTGGGTGGTTTTGTGTGTGCAATGGGCTTGGTACACGCTATGGAAATATTTGTTGCGACAGCTTCGTTGTGGGGAAACTCCAGGATACAAGACTCATGGACTAAGTTAGTATTGCATCAGGAACAGTGTGGCCAGCAGGAGCAGGGAGGTCATTTTGCCCCTCTACACTGCACTGGTTAGGCCACACCTGGAGTCCTGTGTCCAGTTCTGGGCCCCTCAGTTTAGGAAGGATGTTGACTTGCTGGAACGTGTCCAGAGAAGGGCAACAAAGTTGGTGAGGGGTTTGGAACACAAGCCCTATGAGGAGAGGCTGAGGGAGCTGGGGTTGCTTAGCCTGGAGAAGAGGAGACTGAGGGGTGACCTTATTGCTCTCTACAACTCCCTGAAGGGAGATTGTAGACAGGCAGAGGTTGGTCTCTTCTCCCAGGCAACCAGCATCAGAACAAGAAGACACAGTCTCAGGCTGCACCAGGGGAGATTTAGACTGGCTGTTAGGAGGAAGTTCTATACAGAGAGAGTGATTGGCCATTGGAATGGTCTGCCCGGGGAGGTGATGGAGTCACCAACATTGGAGGTATTCAGGAGGAGACTTGATGGGGTGCTTGGTGCCATGGTCTAGTTGTTTAGGTGGGTTGGATTGGTTGATAGGTTGGACGCAATGATCTTGAAGGTCTCTTCCAACCTGGATTTATTGTATTATTATTGTATTGTATTGTATTATTGCAAATCCTGAGCTCCTGAAGGGAGACAGAAACCCAGTCAGGAGTAGACACTGAAGTTTTTCATGCCCCTATATGTGTATTTGAGATTCTGATTCTTCAGCGCATTCACAGGAGAGATATTAGTAACAAAAATGATCTTCAGCATTCATTTTTGCTTCATAATTTTCATACCTGGATACATCATAGCTATTCTTGTAAATATAAATAATTTAGTATCTTTACCTTATTTTACAGGGTATTAACAGAACCCAAGTTACTGTTTTCCATCAGAGTATTTCCAGGGAAGATTTTCCCTTTTCAATTTCAGAGGTGTGAAGTTGCTGTTGCTAGTGTTCAGTGACCTTGTGCAGCAGTGGCCCTGTTTTTTGGAGAGTGCAATGGATTTTCCTAATTGTGGCATATGGAGCTCCCATGACACATTGTCTGGTAACTTGATACTGTGTAGAGGCACCAAAGAATGCTGAACCTGCATCAGGAGCCTCAGAATAAGCAGGCTGGAAGTGAGGAACTGAGTGCCTATCCTGTGAAACAAAACTTTTCTTTGCCATTTACAGATGTGGTTGGACTGAGAGGCTTAAACCAGAAGAAGGGGCTGGGTGTAAAATGGTGTGATATTTTCTTACTAGATTTTTTTCCTCTCCTGAAATAGGAAGCTTACCAATGCCTTTAGTTCTCTACTATAGCTGAAGTCAGACACTACTACTGCTATATCTATCTCCACTCTATTTACTAGGGACTACCAGTAGTAGTATTATTTTTACCAGAAAGAATGTTGTCCTTAAAATAAATAACTTAATCCCTCACTAAACCTCAAAAGAAATGGCACAAGTGAAAAAAAAAACTTCAAAAAGAATCCATTGAAAGAAGTTTATAATCACTGTCAATGAGATTTCTAAAACTGAAGTAATAAATCTTTTCAGAAGTTCTTCAGTGGCTTAGGATCTTGAATGGTGCCTACAACAGTGAGCTAGGAGCTGGAGTTCCTGTGCTTGAAGATGCTCAGGAGCTTCTCAGATTTAATGGCAGTCAGTCAGATCCTGTGGATTTGACATAAAATCAATTGTGTTTGGGTCTCATAATCACAGGCAATACACTTTCCCACATATTCATGTGAAGCAGCTAGGATGTGTAATCAAGTTTCTCCTCAAATGATTGTCGTTCTTCATGTCTGTGATGGCAGTAGACACCTAAAACTGGTGACTTCTGGAGGGCTGAATTTAGGTCAAGGTGAACACTACCCTGCCAGCATCTGTTCCTATGACTAAACCAATTCTGAAACAGCACACTTAGCTCCCATGGACTGACCAATAGTCACTGATATTTGCCTACAGACAAAACATATGTACCCTATGCCTCTCACACTGTCTTAGAGAAAATCCCTAGGCTTTCTCCTCAATACATAATAGATCTGTGTCTCACTTTGAGCTCCCCCAGATCCTGCAGAACTTTCAGTTTATGGTTTGATGATTTTTCTCACTAAGAGAATTTCCCTCTGACTTTCAAGTTGTTATTTTTTTTCTTTTTTAAATGTGTATTCACACTTAATTCTCTAATTTGTTCTACTTGTTTAGGGTTCATCATCTTCTAAGTCTCTCTTTCTTGACCATTCAAAGAGTCTGGTGGTTTAGGTTGTTTTATTTTGTTTCATTTCAAGCAATTTTGCTTCATTAAAGCAGAAGGTTGAATTTTTCAAAAGGACCAGCCTGACCTTAATTGCCATTCCTAATAATGTATTAGATCAAAGATTGAGGTTCATCTTGCCTATCTTGTCTGTCCCCAAGTTACTCATGAAGGTCTATGCTAATTGGATACACTCCTTTTATAATCAGTAAAGAAAGATGTGAACTTCTAGACAATCTAAAGATAGGTGGAATGAGTCATAAAACATTAAACACTATCTATCTTAAACACTTATTTCAGTCTGGAAAGACTGAGAATTGTTTCTCCATTGGTTATAGAAGAAGCCTAGAAACTCAGCTAGGATAACATGAATAGATTTGAAATGGCTAAAATTAGATGAGATGAATCACACAACATATTTGAGGTCTGATTGGAAATGTGCTGTGAAACGAACAATAGAAACTTTTCCTCAAAAACTTGGTTTTCATTCATTTAACTTTATATTACAGCTCTTCAAATTGCAGGAGTCTTTGGTCTTACTCTATTACATTAAGAGGACATACAAATCACCTCTTGTGAGAGATTTACTGAATAAATGGATGCCTCTGGAACTTTCTAGAGGACAATTATTAAGACTCTTAGTTATTGTTTAGACTCTAGACATCTGAAGAAATGAGTACAAACATTAGGCCAAATGGTAAAAATATGGCTGAGTGCAACATTGTGCTTGAGTTTAGAGGATAGAATTTTAAATGATGACTTTAAGAGTAAAGAGATTTGGTTATTTTTCATTATGAAAGCCAGTATCTGAGTACCCAGAAATTGGCAGGCTTCTTATCAGATGAGTTCTTAGGAGTTCCTGATGAATGAAACATGGATTTTAATGCATGTCCTGAAACATGCCATTGTAAAATGTTGGATTAAAGTTTCAGAGTTTTTCGGTTCAATGGAGTAAACCTGAATGATGTGTGGGGTCATGCTAAGAACTTCAGCTACAAGCTGTGAATTCACCACATGTGAGAGACTGTGAATAAAGATGCATGTGTGCTGCTGACCGATCCCTCAGTGTTTGTAAGTCACCAGATGGCCCTAGCTGGGGCAGAGCCAAGCAAGTATGTGTTTCCCACAGGGAAAAGTAGTGTAGTGGGGTGTCTGCATGAGGTACTCATAAGAGAAATGGAATATTAAGGGCAATTCTGGTTCCCCTTGTTTTAAGAAGGAAGCCAACCAGATACAGGTGCAAAGGAGTCTGTTGGTATTATCAGGGAAACAAAGAAAGCAAATATGAGCAAAGATTAGGATTTGGCTTTGGTGTATCAGGAAGACTAGTGTGCATTTAGAGTTTCTGAGACTGAACTTGGATTGAAAATCACGCATTAGATCAGGACACGGCCACAGCTTTTCATCACAAATGCTGGTGGGAAAGCTCTGTAGCTTTAAAATAGCAATCTGATCCATTTATCAAAGTGTTCATATCACTCAAGCATCTGTGCTGACTCAGGAAGTCTCTTCTTTTCCTACCTGTTTCCTATATCCCTCTCAACGAGCTTACATATGTGTCAGCTGTTTATCCTGCTGGCCTTTTATGGTTAGCTTCCATGATTTTCTCCTCTGCCTTTTTTTGTTTTGTTTATTTTTGGTTTTGTTTCCCTTAGTTTAACTTTATTTTTGGAATGCTGATCCTGTCTCACTCGGGCCATATAGATGTATTGGAATTGTGCAAACATTTTTGTAGACTTCTTAGTTTTATTATTTGTCCTTGTAATTAACTGCCTCCATAACTAATAATGGTTTTAAACCCAAGTCTTAAAAATAGTGAGAAACACTCTCCATCCTGGACAAAAGGCTAAACTGCAGTTTATGAGAAGTCTGAATAGTGGGGTGAAGACAGAAATCTACAGAAACTGTCTCAGCTAGGAGCTGTTATAGGACTTTTTATCACCATGCATGCATATCTTTTGTTTCCAGAAAGTGCTGTATTGTATCCTAACAGAACAAGAATTTAGATGAGGTATCAAATAACATGTGTTACATGACTGTGACCTCTAATTTGAGTTAGTATAATTTTAGTGGTAATTAAACCGTGATAAATTAATGTAACTTGAAGAACTGAATTAGCTCTCTAGAAAATAGCTAATTTGTCTGTATTGAAAGATTTGTCATTGCATTTGCAATGACGGCTAACCCTCAAGGGGTGTTGAAGCTCTAGGGACTAGCACTACCTTTAGATGAGTGTTTCTCAGCAAAGCCTTTTCTTTTACCAAGGCAAAACTGCTGTATTGCTGCATGTCTCTCTCTCCCCCAAATAATATTTTCAAGAATGTGAATAATATCAAAATGAATGTATTAAATACTTTTTGGCAGACTAACAGCAGGCCGCTTGTTGACCTTTCACCTCATATTGATTTACCCCTCAGTCATTCTTTTTGGTGCTTTCTACTTTTCCTTCATGTCTTTTAGTTAGGAATAGAGAAACTGTCATCCCTGCTGAAAAGCACATTATTTGTACTCAGCGGTAGTGAACGTCATGAGAGATATTTCATTCCCTTTCAGGACTTTGTTGGTTCAGTATTCTCCCATGGAACAGAAACTTCCCTCTGTTCCCCACAGACACATACACTCCTCAGTTCCTCCTTCCTCTGATAGATAAGTTCCTAGGAGGATATCTTTAACCCAAAGAAACACAAAATTATGCTCCCGAGATGTTAAACATGCCAGAACGCTTCTTGACTTGATAGCAAGGATTTCCCTGTCTAATCAGCTGGAAGGGCTCAGCATAAAAAGAAGCATCTTGCCATATTATCTAAATATCTTAATAGGATTTGTACTTAAGTGGGTCTCTGGAGAGGACAGGTTCCTGATGTGTGAGAGTGGTGGCAATGAGATTGCCCAGCCCAGCCTCCAGCCCTCACAGACAGCCTCCCACAGAAGTGATGTGACCAACCTACCCTAGGGCAGTGGGGATCCTCACCTTTCCAGTGGAATGCTGTCATGGGCTGGACCAGAGACAGAACCTTTTCCTTGCCTGTTCAAAGCACCAGAGAATCTGGGGGAAAGAACACAAAGTCCCGTCTTACCTGTTAAATTAGCAGTCTCTCTGTTCTCTTCCTTGCAGTAGTAAGATTTATTAAACAGGTAAAAATAACTGTTGTGATAATAAAAAATCCTCCATAATCACCCTACAAAAGCCCTTTGAAAAGGTACTTTAGTTGGCTGCCCAACTCTGCCTTTTAACTGCTGGTATATGTGAAGTGCATACCTCTCAAAGGGGACTTGTCTTTTTATCATCATTGCTAGCTCCAATGTCCTGCTGGCATTCCACTTTGGACAGTGATATTCTGAGCAGATCAAACCAATCTCTGGTTTCATAACACAGGAAAAACTCCACGCTCAAACGTACTCAGTTATATTCCTATCTGCTCTCTATCCTCAGATATGCTCTGCAAAAACAATTGCCTGTCTAGAATGAGTGGCCTGTTTATATAGTCAGTAGTGTGCAGGAAAGGCTTTGATGTACCTCTGAAGGAAATGTTATGCATTGACCAGAACAGACAAAAATAAATGTAGAAGGTGGTGTTAAACTTTAAATGTGATTTTATATGGATATCACAAACCTGAGGTGCATGAAGAAATTCAAATTGCAGTCCTTTTATATTTGAAATTTATATATTCAAACCTGAGGTGATTTTGTTTTAAAGCTGTCATAATTATGCTTTGTTTGACAAACCCAAACTGATTAAGATTTATAAACTTGAGAAATTTGGACAAACACATTTCTGAAAGCTCTCATTTATTAGAGAGGAGGAACACTGGAAACCCCGGAGTGAATGAATCCACCCTGCTGGCCACGCTTTCTTTTCACAGAGCTGAAAGTCCTAAGGCTTGTATTATTTTACAAAATTGTGCCAAACAAACCAATTTAATAACAGTGTACTTGCACTTAGCAAATGCCCATCTGAGAGAGTGAATCCAGGTGGCTATTTCTAGATTCATACTAGTATAATCAGAGTACAGCAGAATCTATGAACAAGCCCTAGGGGGTTTGTTGAGCTGGTGCTACAGCTGATATCTCAGGCCATTTTTTAATTAAGCCTGCTAATTATGCAGAATAATGATCTCTCCTTCCCATGCTTTTTTTTTTTTTTCTTTCTTTCTTTCTTTTTTTTATTTTCCCTTCATAATGCAAACTGCACGAGGCCGGTCTGAGCCCCCTATCTCATGACCTATCATAGATTGTGTCTCAGAGCCTGCTAATGTGTACAGAAATCATTACTTCCAAATTAGTGTTATAGTAATTACATTGTGATTTCCTTAAAAGCCAAAACAAAAACAAGAGAAAGAAAAATGATCAAGCAAGCAAAGGATGGTACATTGTGCAGGTAATTACTCAAGTCAGCTATGTCAAGTGGTGCAGGGCACGCTAGTTATTTTATTTTGCATGCCCTCTGATTTGCATCTAATTCATCAAAACACAGGAAATATTGTTTTTGTTTAAGCATTCTGTGGTGCTAGAGTGAGCCCTGTCCTACTGCCCTTCTCTGCTGGAAGACAAAAACCTCTGATTAATAATGACAGACACTTCCAGTGAAGCAGTTTTTAAAATAGCTCTCTTTCCTCAGTCGGAGCTGGTGTAATTTCAGGGTATTTTATTTCTCCATTCACAGAGTCAGTAAGAACAGGAAGAAATATCAAGTTACACAGCAGCCAAAGGGACAGATCTGTTTACTTCACAGGGCTAATTGATTATGCTGAGTTCACTCCAATACAGGAGCTGAATAGTTCTCGTATGGATGAAATGATACTGTCTACTGAGGATATTAACCTTTTTAGCTTTCTGGATCAGTGTTGTTTTAAGGTCTTGCTTCAATGTATTATAAATTCTTTTTGCTGAAGAGGAATTCAACAAAAAAAATGTATTTTTATATATGTGGCTAGATCTTCCTACAGGAGTATTGATGTATGAATGTGTGTGTATATATATATCTATCTATCTCCAGACAATGCTATTCAATATTAGTAGATAAATTACTTGGACCAAAAGGCTTAACGTAGTCCACAGAGTTAAAATTTCAGTATCGTGTATCCTGTAAACTTTAAAAGTAATAATATACATTAAACTTGTGAAAAAAACCAAGAAGGACAAAGTTATTTTTAAGGCCAGTCTTATCTCAATGATTGGGAAGTTCGTAAGAAGGCTTAAGTTAATTTTCAGAGCAGTTTAATGGTCTTTAATTTTGCAATTAGAAAGAAATTATCTTTCAAATAAAAATACAGGAGATAAATTTGAAAATGGAGCAAGAACAAACCATTCCACCTCTTTTGAAATAAAGTATTTACATTTGTGCCTATTAAATCACCAGGAGGAGAAGACCCCATCTGACTTCAGTCTTTAATAGTTCCAGTCTATGTTAGCCACTGAATTTCCTGCTGTAGGGGATAGAAGAACATGGGTGGCACCAAAGGCAATTCAAGATATGTGGTCTGAATTGCCCTCTGACACATGCCACAATCTCAGGTGGGATAATCTCTCTCAGAAGGTGCTGGTATCTCTCAGTTTTGTAAGGGATGGCAGATAATTTAGCACTAAGACCCATGAGATGGATGTATTCATAATAAGAGTTAGAGCAGTATACTCCAAATTTGCATCTTTCTGTATTGAGCTTTATTCCCATCTTGAGATGCTTTGAGCCTGACACCGAGCAATGAACAGATACTCATAGAGCATGTGGCTCATTTGGAATACTGATTCAGGCTGTTTGGTGTGATAATGAAAGTCAGGAAGGTGTATGAATGAGGAAAAGACACCTTGTTTTGTTGTTTATTCCAGTTTTAAAGTTTTGAACAACTATAGTAGTTATTCATGAAAGTCACCTCAGAAAATTCCTACAATTGTGGGATTCCTCCTAGACTTCTGAAAAATGCAACAAGGGCATTGAATTTGCTTTTTATATTTTTTTTTCCTCTTTTTTTCCCCCCTCATCTGTCTTTACTTGGAGAATTATATAATGCCATTTCAGTAATTATATATTTAAAGTTTATAATTTCATTTCTATGTACTCCTCTGTATGCACTTTTTTCCTGGTTTTGCTTGAGGAACTTCTGTTTTCCCATCATTTAGACATGTAGTATAGAGGACAGTTTGAGATGCTTCTTGTTTAGCCCTGTGATGTGCACCTTAATACCTGTGTGTATTCCCAGTCAGATTTTCAGGCTGATATTCTCAGTGATCTAGTTTTACTGTCAGGACCAGGAGGAGAAGAATATAAAAAGGGGAAGAGTAAATGTAATGATAGCATCTGACATGCATAGTTTGACCTCCTCTTATGGGGTCCATTTGAAACCCAAGACTATTATCATACCACAGGAGTTAGTAATTCAGTATCACATTTTTACTGGCATTACTGCATGTCACATGTGTACTACATTGTGTTGTGATTATTCTCCCCTCCCTGCAGACAGAGCTACATGATGCTGCATGTTTATCCTTTGTCATTTTGCCACACTGCGCATATTTAATTGGGCACACTTCCATCTTTCATGGGTTCAAGTCATGTCTTATTTGTTATCTGCACTGGAAATTGTGTCAGATTTGGGGCCAAATTCCTTGGGGAGAATGAGCATAAGCAGCCCTGTGTTCTCCCCCAGAGACTTTAGCTGTGTGACAAGAGGAGCTCTGAGATGTGAGTATGAGGAGCTGATTTCAGTTGCTTAATCTTCTCAGCCTCAGGCAGGTTTCTCATCAAGAATATATCCTGGAGTTACTTTTGGCTAGTCTGCCAGCAGCTTCTTATAGGCAAACAGGGACTTTCGTCTTGACCCAACAAGAACCCATGCCAGTGCAATTGGTAGTGGTTAAGCTGTGCAAGGGCCCAGGCAAGCAGGCTGAAGGACTGAAGAAAAACAAAATCTGTTGTCTATCTACAGATTTTCTGTCCCCTATTCCTCATCCAGCAACCCTGACTGCAAGAATTTGCTTTTTGCCCAATGTCACTGATGATAGAGGCCAAAATCCAAATTTCTCAGACTGAGACAGAAGACTGGGGTTGCTAAAACTGTCTTCATGAAAATCTACCCATAACTGGTAGAGGTGAGTGCTATTAATATGTTTTAAGCTTTTATTTAATTCACAAATGAATGACCTAGCAGAATTAAATTGAACAACTATCTCAAGTTCAGAATGTCTTGTGGCAGAATCAGTCTCCACAAAGCCTTGTAGCTGAATTTGTCTTGTTATCTGCCTTTGTCCTAGAGACTAATAACAGTAAATGTTTTGACATACTATATCTGTCAAAGCAGTCAAATCCAGGGATTTTTCTCTACATGACAGATTAGTTCTTGTCTGGCATCCTGTTGTTCAAACATAAAACTCAGTAACCCTCAGTCTTCTGATTGCATAGCCTTGGTATAGCTGCTTGAAAGGGGCTGGTGAAGTGAAAATTATAATGAGACTTAATAGTTGTGTAGGAAAATCAGTGTACTGCGTTGCAATAGGGTGCTGTACTCATTTAAATCTAACCAGAAGTACTCATTGGATGGCTGTCATTTTCCTGTCTTCTGAAACATGCCATTAGTGAAATGTCACTTTGTGTTAAGATCATCAGTGGCCTTTGCTATGTACATTCTTCCATGTTTCTGCACAAAGATAGCGAAGCACACTGGAGTCTTAGCTCTAGAGATCGATTTCTCTTCATGTCTGATATTAACTTACATCACCAGGGCCAGGGTGGGTGTGAAAGAGGTGGGCAGAAATGGTGTTTATTCACTGAACCTTGAGGTAGAACTTTAGCAAATGCCTGAGCTGCTTTGAGTTGCTGAAATGACTGCAGTTTTGGTACCTTTTTAGGGTTTGCAATGATAAGAGCAGATCTCTAAGGAGTTGAATGTCTGAGTGATCTAAAACCAGGGCAGTCAAGCTGAAGAAGATGTGTGCACTAACCTGTTTGCACTGAATAGTCTCCATAAATAATTTACAACTATGACTGCTAGCTATTATTACAAAAATACTGGATTGCATTTTGACACATGCAGCCAGCTTGTAAGTCAATAGATACATTTCACCTAGAGCATGCAGACCACAGTTTCAGCCACCCATCCATGTGTGTTTTACAACAATACAATCTACCATTCCAAAACAAGACTGAGAAGACCTTTCAAAATATGTTTAAAAAGTCGTAACAGTGATCAGACTGTTAGATCTTTCATTTTGTTGGTGCATAATAGGGTTCTGTCCCTTCCCTGCACACAGCTTTCACTTTTAAACACTTGTGATGATTTATTTAAAGGTCCTATGCTGTGGGCAGTGCTGTGGATTCACTCAGAACCTACTGTAAGATTTCAGTATAGAAAAAAAATGCATGTCTGACATTTCCTTTACTATATTTTCCTTTGAGACTTATTTGAGTCACCAAGAAAGTGCTTCATTATAGCTTGATTTAACCAGAAATGGTGGCAGTGTGGTTTGCCTCAGTCCTAGACATTAGCAGGGCAGGAGAAATAGCAAAAAAGTACAGTTTCCTATACCAATAAAGCGAAAATATGCATAGCAGTGTAACAATTAGCCTAATAAAAATCTCCAATGCCTTAGGTGAGTAAACCTACTTAATTTGAGCTTGGGTTTGTAAAGAAAACGGTCTTCCTTAGACCTTATTTTTAACAAGAGCCATGTATTATACTTTATTACTTTTATGTATTATATGCATTTTATGTATTATACGCATTTTATGTATTATACTTTATTACCCCTGTACTCAGCACTGGTTGGACCACACCTTGAGTACTGTGTCCAGTTCTGGACCCCTCAGTTTAAGAAGGACATTGAGACTCTTGAACGTGTCCAGAGAAGGGCAACAAGGCTGGTGAGAGGCCTTGAGCACAAGCCCTATGAGGAGAGGCTGAAGGAGCTGGGGTTGTTTAGCCTGGAGAAGAGGAGGCTCAGGGGAGACCTTATTGCTGTCTACAGCTACCTGAAGAGTGGTTGTAGCCAGGAGGAGGTTGGTCTCTTCTCCCAGGCAACCAGCACCAGAACAAGAGGACACAGTCTCAAACTTCGCCAGGATATGTTTAGACTCAAAGTGAGGAGAAAGTTCTTCACTGAGAGTGTTGTTGGCCATTGGAATGTGCTGCCCAAGGAGGTGGTGAAGTCACCATTTCCTGGAGGTGTTCAAGAGGGATTGGATGTGGCACTTGGTGCCATGGTCTAGTAGTCATGAGGTCTGTGGTGACAGGTTGGACTTGATGATCTTTGAGGTCTTTTCCAACCTTATTGATTCTATGATTCTATGATTCTATGATTCTAAAAATATTAAAACTTAGTGCAATTTTTAAAATATACTTTCATATTAAATCAAGGTCTCATGCACATATATTTGAAAAGTATTTTCATTCTGGAAACTCAGGATAGAAATAAGAAAATATGAAAAAAAACCTCAACCTAGTGAAATACAAATCTTGGTGCCTCAACATTGCAACAGGAAATATGCTTTTCTCTGTAAAAGGCTAGAGAAGAATCGAAGACTGGGCTTTCTGAGACTGTTGAGATCACATATTGATTAGAACCTGAGTGAGAATAGTGATTATCTAAAGATTCAATCTGATAAGCTGGCTACTTGTGTTTGATACCACAGTCATTAATTCAGTTCCCAGTTCTCACACATCAGAAGTTTTCCATTAATGAACAGCTTTTTCTTTTTTTCCATATTATCTCTCTATGCCTATTGTGTCACGCATGTAGTTACACATCAAAACAGAGCAGGAAGAGCCTGAGAGGGTGAGATGGAAGAAATAGTGATGGGAAGAGAAAGCTAGAGGATGAGATGCTCCCATTTTACTGTGTTTATGTGTTGAATACAGGAGTGATTATTCATACAGGAAATGGTCAAAAGATACTAGATAGACTTTTAGCTGAGTACCAGCCACAATGAGTAGATTTTAAACAGTAGGTCACAAATTCATCAATTCAAGTTCTTCTCTTCATGCCAACCACCACTGTTATTCCAAGCTTTTAATACATCCATTACGGGCTAACCCTACCACTGATTTTGGTGTTTTGCTGATCGCTTTGCTGGCTTCTGTTTAAACAAGTTAGGAAACAGATGCTTGAGGGACAAGATTAGCTCTCAGATTAAGACACCTAAATTAGGGTTTATAATGTAGATATCTATGTGTCTGTCTAGGTATCTAAGTTCTAACTGAACTCAATAGCAATTTATTTAACGCAGTCATTGGAGTTTGAGAAGCTCTTTAGCTCATCCAAAGTAAATTTAAACTTACATAAAATTGGCTGAACAGCTCAATAAGGATATTAAATCATCAAAATATAGATGTCTACTGCTTTTACAAATGCCATAGCACATCTCTCTTTGCCTCCAGAATGACTTTCCAGATTTTGTGTTTCTCATGTAGGTCCTGTTCAGTATGTGCCAACTTCAGGTGGTTATTTCACATACTCAAGTGCATCTAAAATAGTAATCATGGAATCAAAGAATGTTAGGGGTTGGAGGGGATCATCTAGTCCAACCCCTGTGCCAGAGCAGGATCACCTAGAGTTGGCCACACAGGAATGCATGTTTTGTCACCTTCACAGTGAAAAAAAAATTTTCCTTATGTTCACACAGAACCTCCTATGCTTGCACCCATTGCCTCTTGCTCTATCATTGGATATCACTGAATAGAGCCTGGTTCCATCCTCCTGACACTTGTCCTTCACATATTAACAAACATTAATGAAGTCATCTCTCAGTCTTCTCTTCTCCAAGCTAAAGAGCCCCAGCTCTCTCAGCCTTTCTTCATAAAGGAGATGTTCCACTTCCTTAATCACCTTTGTGGCTCTGTGCTGGACTCTTTCAAAGAGTTTCCTGTCCTTCTTGAACTGAGGGGCCCAGAACTAGACACAGTATTCCAGATGTGGCCTCACCAGGGCAGAATAGAGAGGAAGGAGAACCCCTCTCAACCTATAAACCACACCTCTTCTAATACACCCCAGAATGGCATTGGCCTTCTTGGTCACAAGGGCACATTTCTGGCTCATGGTCATCCTCCTGTGCACCAGGACCCTCAGGTCCCTCGTCTCTGTGCTGCTCTCCAACAGGTCAGTCTTCAACCTACACTGGTACGTGGGGCTGTTCTTTTCCAGATGCAAGACTCTACACTTGCCCTTGTTGTATTTCACTAAATTTCTCCCTGCCCAACTCTCCAGCCTGTCTAGGTCTGTCTGAATGCCAGCACAGCCCTCAGGTGTGTCAGCCACTCCTCCCAGTTTTGTGTCATCGGCACATGTTGCATCTGTGCTTGAGCAGCTGAATTGAAATGCCTGCTCACATCCACCCCTACATGTAAACATTCACATTTACATTGTCATTTGGTAAGGTACATTGAACAATAAGTATCCTTTTCCTTAAAATTAACTTCACTTTCTTCTGGAAATTAACTTTTTCAGTCTTTACAATACAATACAATACAATACAATGCAATCCACCACAATACAATACAATACAATACAATACAATACAATACAATACAATACAATACAATACCCCAGGTTGAAAGAGACCTTCAAGATCATCGTGTCTAAGCTATCAACCAATCCAAACCCAACTAAACCATGGCACCAAGCACCCCATCAAGTCTCCTCCTGAACACCTCCAATGAAGGTGACTCCACCACTCCATGGGCAGCCTATTCCAATGGGCAATCACTCTCTCCGTATAGAACTTCTTCCTAACATCCAGTCTAAACCTCCCCTGGCGCAGCCTGAGACTGTGTCCTCTTGTTCTGGTACTGGCTGCCTGGGAGAAGAGACCAACCTCTGCCTGGCTACAGCCTCCCTTCAGGTAGTTGTAGAAAGCAATAAGGTCACCTCTGAGTCTCCTCTTCTCCAGGCTGAGCAACCACAGCTCCCTCAGTCTCTCCTCATAGGGCTTGTGTTCCAAACCCCTCAACAACTTCGTTGCCCTTCTCTGGAGACGCTCCAGAAGTCAACATCCTTCCTAAACTGAGGGGCCCAGAACTGGACACAGGACTCAAGGTGTGGCCTGACCAGCGCAGTGTACAGGGCCAGAACAACCTCCCTGCTCCTGCTGGCCACACTGTTCCTGATGCAGGCCAGGATGCCTTTGGCCTTCTTGGCTGCCTGGGCACACTGCAGGCTCATGTTCAGCCTACCATCAACCAGTACCCCCAGGTCCCTCTCTGCCTGGCCGCTCTCCA
Organism: Colaptes auratus; assembly: GCA_015227895.2. Lineage (NCBI taxonomy): Eukaryota > Metazoa > Chordata > Aves > Piciformes > Picidae > Colaptes > Colaptes auratus. The sequence continues at coordinate 90,222,903 of CM037631.1, read as the reverse complement.
GCCACTCTGACCCCAGCCTGTAGCACTGCATGGGGTTGTTGTGGCCAATGTGCAGAACCCGGCACTTGGATGTGTTCAATCTCATGCCGTTGGATTCTGCCCATCTGTCCAGCCTGTCGAGGTCCCTCTGCAAAGCCTCTCTGCCCTCCAGCAGATCAACTACTGCCCCCAGCTTGGTGTCATCTGCAAATTTACTGATGATGGACTCAATGCCCTCATCCAGATCATCAATAAAGATGTTGAAGAGCATGGGGCCCAGCACTGATCCTTGGGTCACACCACTAGTGACTGGCTGCCAGCTTTCACAGCCTGTAAACAGCTGCAAGCTAATATTTTAAGGTACCTAATGGAAATCAGGGAAAATGTTATTGCCATTACCTGGAGTCCCCCTTATCAAAGCTAAAAGAAAAAAAAAAGATACCAGTGGAGTTTATTGACCTATATCTTGACAGTGTCCTCTTGTGTTACAGCCCTCTGCTTTGTGCTGTCTCCCCTCTACTCAGCTGCCCAACCCCTATAGGCCTCTATACTGCTGCCAAAGTGATTCAAAAATTGTGAAATGTTCTCACAGACAAGGAAAGGGCAGATGTAAATGTACAGTATGTGCCCATGAGTTTTGTTGCCTTAGGAACCCAACAGATTTTTTGCTAGTTTGGGTCAAGAGGAAAAGTTCCTTCCCAGTTCATAATGGAATGCCAATCCAATTCATGGTATCATGAATCATATTGTTCCATGGAATAATACCTAGTTGGGGCCAAGAGGTTTCTGAAAACTCTGTTGAGCCATGCTGGCTGTCTTGAAACACCTCTCTTTCTCCATATACCTTAGCATAGCTTATAGAAGGCCTTTGACACCGTCCCCCACAGCAAACTCCTGGCCAAGCTGGCAGCCCATGGCTTGGATGGGAGCACACTGCATTGGGTTAGGAACTGGCTGGAGGGCCGAGCCCAGAGAGTGGTGGTGAATGGTGCCACATCCAGCTGTCGGCCAGTCAGTAGTGGTGTGCCCCAGGGATCAGTGCTGGGCCCCATGCTCTTCAACATCTTTATTGATGATCTGGATGAGGGCATCGAGTCCATCATCAGTAAATTTGCGGACGACACCAAGCTGGGGGCAGTAGTTGATCTGCTGGAGGGCAGAGAGGCTTTGCAGAGGGACCTCGACAGGCTGGACAGATGGGCAGAATCCAACGGCATGAGATTGAACACATCCAAGTGCCGGGTTCTGCACATTGGCCACAGCAACCCCATGCAGTGCTACAGGCTGGGGTCAGAGTGGTTGGAGAGCGGCCAGGCAGAGAGGGACCTGGGGGTGCTGGTTGATGGTAGGCTGAACATGAGCCTGCAGTGTGCCCAGGCAGCCAAGAAGGCCAATGGCATCCTAGCCTGCATCAGAAACAGTGTGGCCAGCAGGAGCAGGGAGGTCATTCTGCCCCTGTACACTGCACTGGTTAGGCCGCACCTTGAGTACTGTGTCCAGTTCTGGGCCCCTCAGTTTAGGAAAGATGTTGTCTTACTGGAGCGTGTCCAGAGAAGGGCAACAAAGTTGGTGAGGGGTTTGGAACACAAGCCCTATGAGGAGAGGCTAAGGGAGCTGGGGTTGCTTAGCCTGGAGAAGAGGAGACTGAGGGGTGACCTTCTTGCTCTCTACAACTACCTGAAGGGAGGTTGTAGCCAGGCAGAGGTTGGTCTCTTCTCCCAGGCAGCCAGTACCAGAACAAGAGGACACAGTCTCAGGCTGCGCCAGGGGAGGTTTAGACTGGATGTTAGGAAGAAGTTCTATACCGAGAGAGTGATTTCCCACTGGAATCAGCTGCCTGTGGAAGTAGTGGAGTCACCTTCATTGGAGGTGTTCAAGAAGAGGCTTGATGGGGTGCTTGGTGCCACGGTTTAGTTTTTTAGTTGTTTAGGTGGGTTGTATTGTATGTATTGTATTGTATTGTATTGTATTGTATTGTATTGTATTGTATTTAGGTGGGTTGGATTGGTTGATATGTTGGACGCGATGATCTTGAAGGTCTCTTCCAACCTGGTGTATTGTATTGTATTGTATTGTATTGTATTATTTTGTCAGGGACAGTGGTGACAGGTTGGTAGTTCCCAGGGTCCTCCTTCTATCCTTTTTGAAAATAGGTATAATGCTTCTCTTCTACCAGACACCAGGGACTTCATTTTTCAAATGTCATGGACAGTGGCTCGGCAACTACAACAGCCAATTCCCTTAGGATTCAGGTCTGCATCTCATCAGTTCCCATAGACTTGTACATGTTCAGGTTCTCAGGTGGTCACAAATATTGTCTTCACTTACTGTGGGAGGGGATTTGCCCCCTGGTTCCCATCATGTGGTTCATTCAATGAGGGAGGTGTTAGGAGAGAGGTCATCATTGATGACCAAGGCAAAAAGTTGTTGAGAATCTAAGCCTTCTCCTTTTCAGGGTGTGTACATTTGCTTTAACTTTCCTTTTCTGGTTGACACACCTGTACAAGCCCTTCTCATTATTCTTCACATCCTCTGCCAAGTTCAGCTCCAGCTGTGCCCTGGTCTTCCTGATCTCATTCCTATACAACCAGGCACCATCTCTATACTCTTCCCAAGATACCTGCCCCTGCTTGAACTGCCTGTGCAATTTCTTCTTGCTTTTTGGGTTGAACAGGTGGTCTTGACTCAGCCATGCTGGTCTCTTCCCTTCCTTGTTTAATTTCTTGCACTCTTTGCTTCATTTCTTACACAATCCAATCGTGCTTGTGTGCCTAAGTGACCATAAGACCATGTGGTGTTTTTAGGCTATGTGTTTAAAATTCAGTTGTATGTTTGAAAAATATCTGAAGTCCTTAACCTTGCTCATGAACTCCAAGCCTGGTGCACTCTACCAGTTGCATAGAGGTGAGACTAAACTATTATAATTCTTCTCAGCTGCTCAGCATAGAGAAGTGTAACAAAACCAGTATCTGCCACAGGAGATTACAATGTAAAGGTAGAATTTACTCTATCCTCTTGGTCATATAGAAACTTCCTTTCTACACTGGCACGTGGCAGCATTTTGTTATTCTCACAAGTAAATGCATCTAAATTTTTCTCAAGAGTGTATGGAATTGCAAGGAAGAGTAATTTAAAGTAGCTAATACATTCTACTTCTAGACTTGTGTCACAAAGAAACCCATACAACTTTTGAATTGGAAAGGACCTTTAAAGGTCATCTAGTCCAACTACCCTTCAGTGAGCAGGGACAGTTTTAACTGGACCACGTTGTTCACGTCTTTGTCTTTTCTTGAGGTGAACAACTATATTTGATAAAAAATTGCAAAAAACCAAAGCATAAAGAACAGTAAATTGATGTGACCAAGGAACAAACATCTTTGTCTGTCTTAAAACTATACTTCCACCACCCACAACCTTTGAATTTGAGTTGCGTGAATCCTAAGCGTATCGGTTTTCAAAGCTGAAGAGGGAATTTTACAAGAGAAAAGTTTCAGGAACAAATATTATTTTCTTTAAAGCTGGATTCCTGAAGTAGCTCTGGTTGCCTATCAATTCCCAATCAAAACAATATTGCTTGGCTTGAGTAAAATTGCACAGTGCTATGAAGAGATTCTTCAGTCTCTCATTTGCTTTTGGTTTTTGAGTCAGCTTTTTCAAGCCCAGCCTTCAGCATGGGTAGGTTGGAAGAGGTTCAATAGTCTATAATAATCAGGAAATCATTTAGGTTCCTTGATTCTCTCTGAGTGGCATAACAAGGCTCTGTAGCTGGCAGAGATCCAACCTTAATTGGTATAAGAACAGATCACAGACAAGGCCATGGTCATCCATAGGCATACATGATGGATAACTGCTAGTGCAGCATTTTCAGCCTCTTTAGAGGAAAAAGACTGTGATAGCTGAATAAAGCACGTCTTGCATCAGCAAAAACAACCACATAGTAAGAACAGAAAGAATGATTCACTTTCAGTATCTGAGAGCTTTTTCTCTGGTTTCTGATTAACTTTACCATAGTTTAAACTCAGTCCAGTACATGAATAATAAAATGAATAAAACAATTTAAAATGCTTTTTTTTTGAGATACTATTTGAAGGGAAAAAAAACCTTACTTTTTATATTACTATTGATACATGATAGAGACCTTAATGATAAAGTTTTACTATATTTCATAGAGAATACCTCCCAAATCATTAGCCTTCTTTATAAAATAATTTCACTCCCAGAAGTCTTTTATTTTCATTTCGGTTTTAGTTATAGTCCTCATTTTAACTTCAATGAGACTGAAACACAAAGGGATTTTTTTTTTCTCTTTAAGGATGTTTTTGTAACTCTTCCATTTCCATCCATCAAAAAATACCACATGACTGACTGTTCTGTGGTTGACTTAGAAGACACAAAGTATGCGTGTGAATTCCAGCGCTTTGTCAGAGAGGAGCAATCGCTAAAAGTTATAAGGAACAAACCCCTGTTTTAAACTATATGTATTCTAAAACATTAGTTTGATTGCTCTGGCACAACCAAAATTTACATTAAAGTCTATTTTGTGTACCACAGAAATACAAGAATAGATGCTTTGCTGTTTGAAGATGGCCGTCCACTAATGTTCGCTTCTGCCAGGACACCATGTATACCTACAACAGTGACCTAAATGGTTTTCCTTTATTGTATCTTCATTACTACTATTATTCTTCAGTGAACTGACAACATCTCTTGGGAGATGTTATAGTATCTGCTTGTCAAGAAGTGGCAGGACACAAAGATAATTTTCATGTTATTACTGTCATGAGATACAGACACTGAGAAAGACACACAATAAAAAAGGTTAGCTAGAGAAGATTTTTGTCCAGACTAGGGTCAGAGCTACTTTCACTCTTGTACTACAAAAGCTTTGGTATATGGAACAGGAAAATCTTACATAGGTGTGATTGCATTTTATAGATTATTGTGCCTTTCCAGACCAAGTTTCTTTGTTTGTGTGTTCTAAAATTGTTATTATTTGTTTGGATTCTGTACTACTTCTAATAGCAAGATTTGCATCAAATGAATGGTGTCAACTCTAAAGACTGTATGTAGAGCAGACATGATTTTACAGAAGAAAATACTTCCAGAGCTGAAAAGCACATTGATCTGACCATTATTTGTGTAGTATACTCTCAAATCCTTGTCACTGTGTGGTCACGTTCCATGTGTAAGAACTTTTCAGAGCCTTAAGAGCATTCTGTTCAGCTCAGATCTGGGGTCCAGTTAGAGGAGAATTTGACCTGGTAGTTGAAGTGATTAAATGATTTACTCCTATGAAAGGAAAGATTGCTTTGTCCCATCCTCCACCATCAGCCACAGGTTCTTCTCCTCTCCCTGTCTTTGATATTTGGCTTCAGTGTGAGTCAATTCAGGAGGCTGAATCAACCCACTGTGTTGATCTTTAGGTGTGATCAGTTAACATTTTCACTCCTATCTCTGGAAATCCTTCCCTACACTGACTGTTCCAGGAGTCTAAGGTAAGGAGAAGATGTGATAAGCTCAGATATAATGCCTGCATTATATCTCCAAAAGATGAATGATTTGATTTCTGCCCTTTTATAAACAACTGGAGAATTATTACAAATTATTTTGATTACATACCTATCTTGGCAAAATCCTACTTTGGCTTAAAAAGTCAAAGGGAAAACTAATGTTACATCCTGGTGGGCTGGGAATTGCTAGTATTGCCAACTGCATGAAGGAGGTTTTCAAGTAAACATTTTCTTACCAATTCTAAAAGAAAGTTATGGTAAAACATTCAAAAAGATAGGAAAGGTCTGTTTACAGAGAGTTGGCACTTATTAGAAGTGTCTAATAGCAAAAAAAGAGGTGAGGGATATGAGAGTGGCATCTGGAGTATTTATAGGAAATAGTAACAGGGAATCTGATCAACAGGGAGAGAACTAAGAAGGATAAAGCCCAAGGATTTACTACATTCCTGCCATCTTCTTGGTACTACTTCTCTTTAAGGGAATCAGACAGGGAAGAGTGGAAGAGCAATTCAAGAACTTTCAACATGAATTTGTACACTGAGTATCCTATGACTATGTAGGCAAGAAATGAAAGACTACAGTAGCTGGAGAGAAAGAAACAGAATACAAAAGTGATTTTCAGCCTAGTTTCCCAAGGACAGTCGGTGAAAACTCTGTCTTTCTGTGCTATCTTTTTGGTGAATTTTAATAAAAGTTTAAATTGAAGACTGCTTTCTTGAATATCTGTCTCTCAAACTCAAGTCAAATTCCTAAAAGAGCTGTCTTTTTTCCCTTTGATGCTTACAGACCTTCTAGTTCTCAGATGTAAAGCTTATGAGAGACTTATGATGGGACATCCCAAAAGGACAAGCCCCAAAACATGCCCTAACCCAGACAATGGGCTAAACACCTGTGAATGTGAAAACTCGGACATTTCCTGGGGTCCAGATGGTCCAGATAAATGTGTAGCATGTGTAATTAACCTTGTAACACACCTGTGAACTGTGTGTGCCCCTGGCCATGTTTGGATATGCCCCATTCTATAGGTTCAGCTATCAGGTTTCTCTGTTACCAATGGACATTTAAATTGTCTTGGGACAGTATTTAAACCAGCCAAGAAGGTAGGCAATTTGTCTTATTCTCACTCAGAAAGCAACAAGAGCCAAATGCTGCTGGGGTTGCAGCTGAAGATCCTGCCCTAGCAGGCAAATTACACCTGGGCTTTGCACCTGGACCAAGGCAACCAACACTCCCAGAGCCCTGTGCCAGAGGCAGAAAGGGGAAAAGCCCTGAGAGAACCAAATTGCAGAAGAGCCGTGGAAAGGCTACAGCCCAGTGACAGAATGCACAAGAGAGAGAGGCCCCTCAGTCCTCTCTGAGCCAAGGAAAAGCTCCAGACTGTGAACTGGGCATGAGAGGAGAGAGGGCTCTTAGCCCTCTGTGAGCAAAGAGCTACTTGAATTATAGTTACAGCATCTGGAAGATACCGGATAGAGGAGCAAGCCATGAGTCCCTGGCTAATCTGCTGCAGAATCCCCCTTGTGGGAATCTGCAGATTGTGGCACCTTTCTTTCCAGTTTAAATTGCTGTATTGGAAAATCTTAGATTTGAGCTTAGTTTAACTGTCTTCATATTTGGAGTGTAATACCCACAGCCAAATAACAGAACCTGTAAATATACTTGGTCAATAAGTTACGTTGGGTGTCTGAAGATACCACTGCCAGAAATAGCCAATACAAAATATATAAATATATATTTTATTACAGCAATGAGTTAAAAAGAGGATGAAAGTAGTAGAAGAGGAAGAATTATGAGAGAAGATGAAGATGAGTTACAAACAATAAGGAGGTTAAAATAGGAAAGGAAATTGGAATAATTTTGCCCGCTGCTGAAGTGAGAACAAGGACAAAGCAGTGTGAGAGATGACTGGGAACAGGGAAAATGTGGCATAGCTCTGATAGTCTCTAAAAGGGTTAATATGACCCATGCAGAAGTGATAGATTTGTACAGCAGAGGTGACCTTTGGTGAGCATATGGCACAGTCCAAGGAGGTCTGTTTTGAAAGATGGTGAATCAGAGAGAAAACCCCAATGCATTGATAAAGACTCTACATGGTATTGTGGTTTTTATCTATACCGATTCAGTAGCATGGGAGCAGGAGCGCAGGAAGTGAATATTAGGTAAGATGCATACTATAAGGAGTTTGCCTTGTGAAAATGAAAACACTTCTGTTACTTCTTGAAAGAGACTGTAGAATTTCATAGAAAACTGTATTCTTCTACATAATTTTGCTGGATATTACATATGAACTATCAAAAAGCATAGTATTTTCTGTTGGTTATTTCCTATGTAAGAGTTTCTGTAGGATCCATTTACTCTAATCCTAAATTCCATAGGGTTTTTTTTCCATCAAAGACCACCAACACATCTTTAGTACAGACACACATGCAAACATTGCATTTACTTCTGCCCTCAGCTGGGCTACTCTCTTAGGTCTGTTACACGAAATGTTATTCTGTGTGTCACTTACTTATATTGTTTACTGCGTGATCTGTTACCAGCTTTCATGAAATGTAGCCTAGTTGCATGAACTTGCCAAATTCTGGCTCAAACTATAATATATATCATTATTTACTCCCCTCAGAAATGGATTTAAAATGGAGGAGTCAGGGGTGTAATAAAATAAGTGACAGAAAGAAATGTATTCTTTTTAATGAGGAGATCAACAGCAAATTGCTTCTTAGATATTTTTGTCAGAATAACAATTCATTTTTTCACCTCCTCTCTAAATAGACCTATCTAAGGCGGTGTCCCTGATACATAATAAGATGTAAGTGAGGTTTATTCTATTGACTTTGTGAAACAATTCTTAATATTGCTTATAAAATTCTGCCAGAAAGTGCTCATTTTAATCATCAGTCAGCATTTTTATTATATTATAATCCTTAATTGATTGACGTTTAATCACAGTCTTTGTATTTTACTATCCCCTGTCTCATAAGAGGCAATTTTCTCTTTACTGTAGTTTAACAGCTGATGAAAAAGATTTAAGGAAACCTATAAACTTAAGATTGGTTAATGGTCTCTTATAAAAGAATATTACACTTCTAGGATCCATTGCACAGATGTGATACTCAATTGTAGAAATGTGCATGGGGTTTATTAAATTACAGCACAAATCTTCAGTCTTCTGAATTATTGTTCATGTTGGTATTGTTAGGCAAATGGGGAGACACATTATTGCTTCCAGTTGTTCGAATTACTGTGGTGTAATACAGTCAGAGACAGCTGGCACATTGCTCTAGGCAAATGCACAGCTAGAGCAGCTGCAGAGTTCTGGGCCCCAAGCGAAGGTCCAGCACCGCTGAGTCAGTACTGGGTGGCTCATCAAAAGATGTCCAAAAATTAAACAAAAAAGTTGCTTTTTCTTTGAGCTAGTGTGCTGAATTTTATGCAGCTAATTAACATAGCCTTTTCTGTTTTGTATGGAAACCAGTGGGCAAGCAAAAGCAACAGCAAAACCATATATGATTAGTTGCATTGCAGAGGGTAAACTGTGGATATTGTTGGCTTTATTTATGAAGGCACAGAAGAAGATGAGAAGTTCTCAGCTGTGGCACGGAGGGTTAATGTTCTCACACATTTTGAGTTCTACTGCAAGGTAGTTAAAAATTAATATACAAGTGTAGATTGCATCTGACCATGTGAGAATGTTGTGTAAAAATCTAAGGTTTTATAATTTAGGTCATAGTTATTAGATTGTTAGATGATACACCCATTCTTTTGGGGTTTAAAGATCACAAGAAATTGCTCAAATAACTAAAATCCTCCTCTTTGCATTCTTGCGTGGCCCAGCCTGCTGTATTTCATTCAACACATTCAAATTCCAGCCCAGTAACTTTGATTAAACATAACTTCCAGGAGGGCAATGAAGACTTCTATTATTCCATAATTTCACATGTCCCTTAGTAATTTCTTAAAATAGTTGCTGTTAAAAATATTAATATTATTCTACTTTGAACTGCTGTCAACTCCAACTTTTGTATCTCATTGTGGAATGGAAAGAGCTACAGGGAGCTTTGAGAGTTTTGTTCATCTTTAGGCTACCAGGAGTGATTTTTTTTTCATATTTCTTTTTTTTTTCTGAGAGAGGAAACCCCTTAACTTTAAAGGCAGATAAGAAGAAAGCTGCTATCAGAGCCAGTGCTGGAACAGAGGCAGCACCTTAGAGCCTTCAATTTTTAACCCAGAATTTCCTCTGCTAGAACACAAATGAGAGCTGGAAGAGGCCTAAGCCTTACCTGCGCTGCCTAAAACAACATAAGCATGCTTTAATTAATGAAGTTCTTGCTTTAATTTCAACCCATATCTGTTCCTGTAAGATAGTTATTACTAAAGGATTGTGTAAATGTTCATATTATTCATTTTAAGCTAGTGTGCATCTTGTTAGTCATTTGGCTACTTTGCTGTTCTCCATAATTTCATTTAGAAGCACAAGATATTTGATTATTTTTCTGCTTGATTTGGATTACTATGTGAGCAAACATCTAGAACAGCAGACTGGGAAAAAAAGGAGCTGCCAACAAAATCTAGCCAAATCAGATAAGATATAGATGACAATGTGCCCTCAAGAAGGGCCAAAGAAATATTAGAAGCCTTATAAGAGCTTGATGTGCTCTTGTGTCCATTTAGGATCAAAATTTAAGTGAGTGGTTGGATCCTCCACCAATTTTTGACAATCAGTGTATAGCAAACTTGCTAATCCTGTTTGTCAGCTGCATCTAGCTGGGAGATCACAACTTTTTCTTGTGACTGACACCCTTGAGACTGTTATCTGTACTCTGTATGCACCAAGAGCCTTTTGCTGCCAACTGGTTTACACTGTGTTATACTTTAAAGCCATATGAAGACCAAAGTTGGGAGAGCTTCAGAGACAGCTAGCTTTCTGTGTAGGGCTCCTACTGGCCTTTCTAGCTCAACATGTTTGCCAAGAATTGCCACTCCTCTAGCATCTGAAACTAGCTTGAATATTAATTAAATGGTGGGGTGTGTGGAGGGGTGTCGGTGTGTATTAGGGTTGTTATCTCTCAGTAGTTGATTCCACCACTGGAAAGGGAGGGATAATTGGGTGCTTTCTGAGGGTCACTGGGATTCTAAAGCCTAATCTCCCATTTTGGTGCAAAATAGACTTACGCAGTAGTGTCCAAATGGCACCTGTTTAATAGCATTCTTTAACAGAGCTGAAGGTGTGTTTCCCACAATGATAAGAGGTTGAAGAGGAGTCTGTAGGATGCTACTTGGCTGAGTTCCTGATGGTATGAATATTTTCATTCTTCTGGGATTTTACTGTATTATTAATGATATGTGAGGGAGTTTAGAGCCTTAGACAGGCATCTTTTTAATTCTTTTAATCTAAATGAATTAATTGTGGCTACCCTTAGAAAACCAACTCAGCTCACTTCACACTTACATGTCTTTACTACATGTCTTTACTACACACTTAGATGTCTTTGACTGGTTCTCATTCAAATCTTTCCAAACTATATATTTTTTTTCCATAAGGCCCATGGGAAATCTGGAATAGTAAGTAAAAATAAGGCTAAGTGGGGCACTCTCTTCTCTATATTTCAGACTGCAAAGCCAAGGCAGGAATTGGGTCTTTTGGTATCTTCTAGGTCAATAGGTCAGATTATCATCACTTGGGATCATACAGTATTACCCCGTTGTTGGTGTTTTATACACTCAATTCATGATTGCAGTGAATATGCATATCCATTTGCTGCAGAGCAAATGTGAGCAGCTCTAAGTTGTTGCTGAAGCAAATCTGCAGAGCTCATTCGCGTGAATCTTCACAACCAACCCTTGTCCCTACGCTCTATTCCCTACCCTGCAACAAAACATTCAACTCTCTGTGAACAAAGATGAAGAGCCAGAGCAGTTCAGTTGGCATTTGGCATGCGTGCTCTTCAGCAGGTGTGTGCTAAATTGCATTAGACTTAACACTAGGAATCGGATCGCTAATTGGGCGCCAATGTGAAGAATTTTTCTCATTTGGGACTTGAATTGCAACACTTACATCCCTTTAGGCAAGACATCACAACCTTCCTATCCCAAAGCAACAGCGCTACCGCTTGAGCTAAAGGAGAATCTCCATCAGCTAACAGTATTAGCACTTAACTGTGTATCCTGTTTCTATGCTGCAAGCCACAGTAAGGAAAAATCATCATAATCCCTTAGTGATTTATAATCATTGTGATTTTAGAGTTCTAATTTTTTTGCTAATTTTTCATTCATTTTATTTCTGTATAAGATAGTGTGTTTGGTGGGGTTTTTTTCCAAATAAGCAAAAAGTACATTGGTTCTCAAAATTCGGCCAAAAACGGTTTTCACTTTTCAGGGAGGCTGAAGAAATTAAGTATGTTCAATATTTTTCTCTCTCCTCATCTCTTAGTTCGTTCCTACTAGTTCAAAGTGAATTATTTTCTCACTGTCCTTCTTTTACAAGCCACAAAAGCCTCTAAAAGGAACCTAATGTTACATTTATAAAAACTGATAAATAGTAGTCTTTTTTCCCTCTCTGAAAAGCAGGGCCTGAGAGACCTAGGCATAGTAGCTAGGTCCAAGTAGAAGTATTCAGCCCCTGATGTGATTCAGCTGCCTGATGTGAAGAACATACGGCTCATCTGTTGCACCTCAGCTGTGAGAAGTAGATGGTTATAGATTTCTTCTGCCTGCTGAGAGTTAAAGAGCCTCTGATTCAAATCAGATAGAATCATAGAATGGTAGGGGTTGGAAGAGACCTAATGAGATCAAGTCCAACCCCCCCTGCTAAAGCAGGGTCACCTAAAGCAGAGGGGTTTCTCAAGTACTTCATGATCTGGGGACAACAGAAGTGCATACATGCATATTATTAAACTTACCCATATTTCTGTTCAATCACTGTGCTAGACATAACATTTCACTTTTCACATAGGCTGCTGATATTGTAATAGACACTACCATACAGTTAAAAGCAAATCATCACTTGGAACTGCTTCCATACCCTTATACCTCTTTCTCTAAAATGGCTTAATTCATATTAAATTAATGTCTTTTCTGCTAGGTAAGGTTTTTTCTTCTCTCTTTAGATTTATAGGGTACTGTGCTTATGTTAGCCAGAATATAAGAGAAGCTTCAGCAGAAGAGTACTTATTTATTTAAGTAATTGAGCATATTCTTAATTTAAAATGTTCCAAGAGGATCTCAAGCATGAATGCAAGTGCTCTTGCATTCAACTCTAAGTTGAAAGCTTAGAAAGCAGCAGGGACAGATAATTTTATGATAATTGACTATTTCCTCATCAATTTAAATTTGCATTCAAATATTTCCCTTTCCATCACTAGAAATTTTTTCTGCTCTTTAAACACCTTCAGATTAATTCTTAAGTAGTCCTACTAGTCAGTACTAATAGTTGAAGTTATAGAATTATCCTATATAGAATGATTATGTTTCCATTTCCTTCTCTTTCCAACTCAAATGGACAGATAGAATTTAAATAATGTCCTAGGAAATCAGACACTGAGGAAAATGTAATCTGAAATTCTGTGGAATTATACAATTTGATAGTAAAAATTACAGAGATCAAAAAGAAGGGATTTTGGTCTATTCAAGGGAGTGTTTTAATTAGCCCACTTCCTTCCTGGAAGGGTTTTGGGGTAGGTGGGAGGGGGTTGAGGGTATTTTGGTCTCAGAAAACTAGTTCTTTATGGTCGAAAACTCTTTTGTCAAAGGTGATTTTTTCATATTAATAGTTCTAACTACATTGCCCAGGATGAGTGCACAGAATGAGTGCACAGAATGAGTGCACAGAGCTAGAGCACAAGTGTCTTTCGGAGCGAAACACAATTTCACCTGCCCCAGAGACTACTCTCCTCCTATTTCTACAGTTCCTGAGAATTTCAGGGGAGTTTACTTGTCACTTGCTGGCAGCCAAAACTTGACACGTGTTCCAGAGAAGAAAGTCAGAAGATATTTGGCTAAAATAATATATGGGTGGTAGTTTTCCCTACTAGTGACCGCAAAGTCCTTCACAGAAACTTCTCTAGCTCTGAATGCCCAGCCATCCCTCCTTGCAACCCATTCATCATCAAACACTGTTGCACAAACAGAACATGGAGTCATTCTGTGAATACATCATTTATCCCACTCATTATTGATGAGCTAAAGGTTATCAATAACTCAAAGAAATACAATAAATCATTTGTCTTTTGTCAGGCTAATATATGTTCTTTGTATGCTGTGTAGTTAAAAGTAACTTCCGAGTCTTACTTGCAGTGATTTAAACTTTTGTTATAGCATAGTTACATATAATGAAATGAAACAAAAGCCTACAAACAACCCACCTCTGGTCTAGTCATGTCACTCTTCAGAAAAAAAATAGCTAAGCCCACAATGGCTTTTAGTTTAAAAATAAATAAATAAATAAATAATGACCTCCAATTTTTGCCAGACTAATAAACAACGATTACTTAATTACTCAATATACAGATGTCTATAGAAGACACCTACACAGAAGCACATCAATGGAAGGAAATATGCACCCCTAAACTGTGGTTTATCTGTGCTACAGTGAATGTCTGTATTAAGGGGAGGGAAATCTTATTACAGGATTATTCAAAGGACCCAGCCTGGGGTCCTGAGAGGTTCTGGCTTTTAGCAGTCCATGTCTAATGAGATGAATTCCAAAGCTACAAATGGTAGAAGCCCTATATGGAAGGAAAGAGTACACAGTATCACCAAGGTTGGAAGAGACCTCAAAGATCAGCAAGTCCAACCTGTCACCCAACACCTCATGACTACTAAATCATGGCACCAAGTGCCCCATCCAGTCGCCCCTTGAACCCCTCCAGGGATGGCAACTCCACCACCTCCCTGGGCAGCCCATTCCAATGGCAAATGACTCTCTCAGTGAAGAACTTTCTCCTCACTTCCAGCCTAAACTTCCCCTGGTGCAGCTTGAGACTGTGTCCTCTTGTTCTGGTGCTGGTTGTCTGGGAGAAGAGACCAACTCCCTCCTGGCTACAACCACCCTTCAGGTAGTTGTAGACAGCAATGAGGTCTCTCCCGAGTTTCCTCTTCTCCAGGCTAAACAATCCCAGCTCCCTCAGCCTCTCCTCATAGGGCTTGTGCTCAAGGCCTCTCACCAGCCTCCTTGCCCTTCTCTGGACATGTTCAAGGTCTCAATGTCCTTCTTAAACTGAGGGGCCCAGAACTGGACACAGGACTCAAGGTGTGGCCTAACCAGTGCAGATATAACATGGAAAACCTGGACATGTCTTTACACATGCATTGTTTGCTGCTGATAGTTGTACCCTATTAAAGTCTTTGAGGGCCTGTTTAAGTGTAAACACAGAGGTAATTCTACCCAAGATGAATCTGTGTGCTTTGCCTTGCACATCTTTGCTGGACTGGGACCACAACTTGTATTTTTGGATGCTGACATGCTGAGTTGAAAATATTAACCACCGTAGACTTTTTGCTCCTTTGCCTCTTAATAGGGAAGAAAAGAAACATTTAAATCAAGGAGCAGATGCATGCAGTATGGAGACACATGTTTTGCAGAGGTGGCACTGAGACAGAGTAAAATCCCACTGTGCTTGTCCTTTTTGTGGTACACGTGGAGAAGCAGTGTTAAATCAGTAGAGTGAGGAATAATTAATGCTAGTTTGTAGGGGATAACTAAAGCAATATCACTGCAACCTCAAATTGCACAGAAAACCAGCTGTGTAGTTAGGAGATAAATGAAGGTCTTCCTATGCTTTTGTGAAAGAAAAGAGCAGTTTTGACAACTCACCCTCAGATTAACATGTCACTAATTATTTAGAGGAGGGAATGTTTGTTTTTTATTGCCCAAGAAGAGCTGTTTTGCAAGGCTTGGATGATGCAAGCATTGTAAAAACGTGAATCCCACTGTAAAATACATTAAAACATCTTTTCCAAAACATCATTTCTCATATTTGTGCTAAGGTCTGCCTTGCATGCATAATAATGGTGTTCCCTGAATTTCTCAAAAGAAATTGTTCGTCATAATTTCTGTTCCTGAAACTATTTTCTTTGTCTGTTTCTTCTATGTGTTTGAATACTTCCACAACAAAGAGTTTTGCCTAATGAATGCCTTCTTGGATTTTGTCTCAGTCAGAGCCTTTCCTCCCAAATCAAACTGCCAGTTGTCAAAAATGTTGAGGTCATCAGTATTACACTAGTATTTCACTAGTGGTGTCCCCCAGGGGTCAGTGCTGGGCCCCATCCTGTTCAATATCTTTATTCATGCTCTGGATGAGGGCATTGAGTCCATCATCAGTAAATTTGCAGATGATACCAAGCTGTGGGCAGGTGTTGATCTGTTAGACAGAAGGAGAGCTCTGCAGAGGGGGACCTCAACAGGCTGGACAGATGGGCAGAATCCAACGGCATGAGATTGAACACATCCAAGTGCTGGGTTCTGCACATTGGCCACAACAACCCCATGCAGTGCTACAGGCTGGGGTCAGAGTGGCTGGAGAGTGGCCAGGCAGAAGGGGACCTGGGGGTACTGGTTGACAGCTGGCTGAACATGAGCCAGCAGTGTGCCCAGGCAGCCAAGAAGGCCAAAGGCATCCTGGACTGTATCAGGAACAGTGTGGCCAGCAGGAGCAGGGAAGTCATTGTGCCCCTGTACTCAGCGCTGGTTAGGCCACACCTTGAGTCCTGTGTCCAGTTCTGGGCCCCTCAATTTAAGAAGGACATTGAGACACTTGAACGTGTCCAGAGAAGGGCAACGAGGCTGGTGAGAGGTCTCAAGCACAAGCCCTATGAGGAGAGGCTGAGGGAGCTGGGGTTGTTTAGCCTGGAGAAGAGGAAACCCGGGAGAGACCTTATTGCTCTCTACAACTACTTGAAGGGAGGCTGTAGCCAGGTGGGAGTTGGTCTCTTCTCCCAGGCAACCAGCACCAGAACAAGAGGACACAGTCTCAAGCTGCACCAGGGAAAGTTTAGGCTTGAGGTGAGGACAAAGTTCTTCACTGAGAGAGTTGTTAGCCATTGGAATGTGCTGCTCAAGGAGGTGGTGGAGTCACTGTCCCTGGAGGTGTTCAAGAGGGGATTGGACGTGGCACTTGGTGCCATGATTTATTAGTCATGAGGTGTTGGGTGACAGGTTGGACTTGATGATCTTTGAGGTCTTTTCCAACCTTATTGATTCTGTGGTTCTTGATTCTACACAAAAGTCATTATGTCATAAAAGAAAAGAAATTTTAATTTTTATTATCTGAAACAGTTTTTAACAAAGATGAAGTGGTCAATGTAACTGCACTTGGCCTAGATGAATGTCCATTTCTCTTTGATTTTTTTTTTTCCCAGATACTGTACCTAGGTGAATGTCCATTTATCTTCTCCCCGCCACCACCACCACCACATTCATGGTGGTGGTGCTTACGTTTCAAAACTTCATCATTAACAATTGCCATTGTTACTTATAGCCTCACATACCCAGAACAGGATGTTAAGGCTTACAGCTGCAGTTCTGAAGATGATGAGTGTTTGTGTTAGACTGCACTAGATAACTGGATATCATCCCTATACAATGTAAACAAATGGAAACTAAAGTTGTTTTAAACAACAGTCTTGTGGTCAAGGAGAGATGGAATTATTACCAAGCACTGAATCTAAATATGGGTTTATTTTCCTGGAGAAGCAAAGGAATAAGGAAGAGTGTTGGCAGACAATAATTTTCTGAGTGTGTGTGAACCTGTTATTAACCTCTGATCATAATTATCTTGTCTTTCACTACACATAACTCCAGATCTTCAGTCTGTAACAGAGGTGCAGAGGTCTGGGAAGGAAAGAACCAGGGACCTCAGAATCACCCTGAGCTTTTGTTTTCATTACCTAAACCTTACATCTAAGGAGAATCAGCATGGGAAATGACAGTCATGCTGGCAACAGGCTACAGCAGTGCTAATAGCATAGCTTTTCATTCAGTGTGTTAAAACATGTTATGATGACTGCCATTTTTTGTATTAATTGAAAAAATATTGTTACTGTGGAGGACAAGGCACATGTTCACGGCAAAATTAAGTATCCTTGCAAATAATTCTGTTGTACAGACAGTGATTTGGCATTCTTTTATGGCTGACAGCATGCCATCAAATTATAGGTTCTTCACCTAAGTTTAGAACAGATCATCTAGTTACAGCTTAGAATAGTTTGATAGATCTGGTGTTCGTAGAGAAAGAATTATAATGTCTTAGGAGAAAAAGAAATCTTGTGCCCAGTTTAAAAACATTATGGGCCAGAGATTCTTCATTAGAGAAGAAGATATGAACAGCTCATATTTCTGGGGAGACAGCCATATCTACACTTTCTGAAATAAAGTCTCATTGGTGACTGTCTGGCTTCACTGAGCAGAAAAAGTTAGGAAAATAGCAGGCAGGATGGTAGCCTCCCCTTGAAGTTTTCTGTTCTTCAAGGACATGTACTTGGAAGCTCTGAGGCAGGGAGCCAGTTTTCCATTTCAGCTTTATGTGCTGCTCACTCACTGCACATACAGTTTTAAATGCAGGTCTCCACCTTGTCTGAAGGGCAGTAATTAAGTGGGGTTTTGGTTGCCCCAGGCAGCCAGATAATAGGAACTTTCCTGTCTTGATGAGTAGTCCCAGAGGATCTGTCCTTTTGGTACCTCCTGATTTGACTGCTGCAATGCACTTGATATGGGGCAGCTTTGAAAACTGCTCAGAAACACCAGCTTCTGTGGCAGGTGGTGATCTGCTTGCTAAGCCATGTACCACAGGCAGGGGATTTCTAGCTGGTTTTGGTCCCAGCATCAGCAATTGGTTAACGATGTTCCTGATAATCTTCAGATATAGATTTAGAGGAGGCAGTAAGAAGAGAAGAAAGCGTGTCTCTGTTGAGAGCTGATTTTATACAATACAATACAATACAATACACCAGGTTGGAAGAGACCTTCAAGATCATCACGTCCAACCCATCAACCAATCCAACCCACCTAAATACAATACAATACAATACAGTACAATTTTCACCTGCTCTAGATGTGTGAGACTTCATTGGTTGCATGGGGATCATTGCTCAGCACAGTTTAGCAATTTCTTCATTAGGTTAATGTATTATCTCCAGCTTTCCAGAAGAAAGTCGGTTGGCAACTGTACCTTTGCAAGGAATAATTATTTTCCGTATTGATTGTTCTTATTTTTAAGTATGTTAAATTCTGTTAATTGATCTGGAGATTATGATACTATACTAATTGCACAGTACATACATGCATACAAAATAAAATTTCTAGTAAGAAAACTCATGGACAACACGGCTGAAAAAACTTGCCAGATAATTTTACCGTAACTTTGTGAAGCATGGGCATCTTGCCCAAGCATCTGAAACCAAAACCAAGTGGGAACCAGCAAATTTTTTAATGAATTATTCTGTGGCACCCTTAATCCTGTCTCCTGCTGTGGTGGTGAGAGGTTCAGTTCTCCCACACACATAAAGAAACCACGGCTAACTCAGTCGGAGAAGCGTAAATGGACAAGCTATATTCACAAGCAGGATGAGATGCAGATGAATATATACACAATATACAGTATTTGCAATACATACAGAAATATACAGGGAATAATGTAACACAGAAAGACCTTTCCCTCCTCCAGGAAGGAGGGTTCCCACTCCCCCTTCTCCCCCTTCGCCCCCTTTTCCCAAAAAGGGTTAGAGAGAGAAAAGGTAATTATTAAGGAGGAAATTCTGTTAGCTCAAAGCATATGTAAGAATTAGTTTCTTATCTGTTAGTTGAGTTAGTTCAAGGTCAACTCCGTCCAGCACAAAGGAAAGAGAGCAGCTATTCAGAGGGGCTGAAACAGACTGAGCTGACTGAGATTCAAACTGAACTAAAGCTAAAAATTTTAAAGTTGCATTCTACCAATCTACCAATGAAATTCATTTAGACTTTATCTTTGTTTTCAAAACATTCAGCCAGAGTGTTTCAGTAACTGTCCCTTTCTTCAAGGCGCAGCCTAAAACTGTCACACCTTCTCACCAAGTTAGAGACATATGGATTTGATAGGTGGAATGTTCAGTGGAAAAGGAATTGGCTGGATAGTTATATCCACAGGGTAGTGCTCAATGGCTTGAAGACCATATGCAGAGCAGTGACAAGTGGTGTCCTGCAGGGGTCCATACTGGGACCTGTCCCATTTAATATTTTTATTGATGACATAGACAGTGAGATTGAATGCACCATCAGCAAGTTTTCAGATGACACCAAGCTGTGTGGTGTTGTCAATATGCCACAAGGTTGGGAAGTCATCCAAAGGGACCTGGGCAAGCTGGAGAGTTGGGCCCAGGTAAACCTCATGAAGTTCAACAAGAGCAAGTGCAAGGTTCTGCACATGGGCTAGAAGAATCTCACTCTCAATACAGGCTGTGGAAGGAGGTGATAGAAAGCAGCCTTGTGGAGACGGACTTGGGGGTGCTAATGGATGAGAAGCTGGGCATGAGCAGACAGTGTGTGCTTGCAGCCCAGAAGGCAAATCACATCCTGGGCTGCATCAAAAGATGCATTGCCAGAAGATCCAGAGAGGTGATTCTACCACTTTGCTCTGATGAGACCTCACCTGGAATACTCTGTACATGTCTGGAACCCTCAATACAGGAAGGATATGGCCCTGATGGAGTGGGTCCAGAGGAAGGCCATGAAAATGATCAAGGCATTGGAACACCTCTGCTACAAAGACAGGCTGAGGGAGCTGAGGTTGTTCAGCCTGGAAAAGAGGAGGCTCTGGGGAGAACTAATAGCAGCCTTCCAGTACCTGAAGGGGGCCCACAAGAAGCATGGAGACTGTTTACAAAGGCCTGTGGTGATAGGATGAGTGGCAATGGCTTCAAACTAGAGAAGAATAGATTTAGATTGGATGTTAGGAACAAGTTCTTTACCACGAGGGTAGTGGAACCGTGGAACAGGTTGCATGGGAAGGTGGTTGGGGCCTTATCCCTGGAGATATTCAAAGTGCGGCTTGACAGGGCTCTGGGCAACCTGATCTAGTTGAGGATGCCCCTCGCTTATTGCAGAAGGGGTTGGACTAGATGACCTTCAGAGGTCCCTTCCAGCCCAGACCATTCTATGATTCTATGAGAAGATCTCCATCCCTCTCATGCCACTAGAGTAGGGTGATGAGAAAAGAGAGACCTATCAACACTGACATGATTTTACATTTTACTAGATTAAGAATCAAGTTCATTTTCTGACAGTAAAGACAAAATATCATCTACCTAGTCAGATGTTTGCCAATGAGCCCAGAGTTACACATCTGCATAGCTGATAATTAAATGTTATCAACAGGGTTTGTAATGAATTTGGCAATGTTACTTGTAAGACATTTTCAATCCTGACATTTACTCCTTGCAACACTTAAAAACTCTTTTTCACTGAAGCCTGAACATTCTGCAGAAATTTTTGTTCAGTGAGTTCAGGGGGGATGTTTCTCAGCAGCAGCCTGAATTCTGTACTGAAATAAAAGAAAAGGAACCTGAGTTTTTCAAGGGACAGAGGCAGGAAAGGCTCAGTTCAGTTAATTACTCAGATTAATTTAGTTAATCTGGTTACTTCTCTGTTTCCCCCCCCTCTTTTTTAATTTTATTTTGTTGTGGATTTTTTTTTTTTTAATAAAAAATGTCCAATTGCTTTCACTTCACAGTTTGAAACCTCAGGATTTATTCACAAAGCACAAGAGATGTTTTCCACATGGAGCTGCTTGAGGGATTATAGGAGGAAAAAATGGTACTTTACTCCAATTAAGCCAAGCAGAGCTGAAGATAAAGGACTTCTGAATATCTGATTTAATGCCTCATACTTTTAAACAGTTTCTCTCAACGGGCTGTAGAGAAGAAAAAACCACACTTTGCAAGGTATAAATATAAGATTTTTTTGAACTGAGTGAATGAAGCAGAGGTCTGAAAGTACTTAACTCACTTGGGCTCTAGGACTTCTTGTTCTCTTTTTTTCTGAAGGGCTTATATGGTAGGCATTATGGCTTCGAAAATTTTCAGACTGATTTTTGCATATTTACAAGCTACATGTACCCTTCTCTATTTTAGATCCCTAAACAGAACAATTTTGTAAGACAATTTTGAATCCCTTAGGTCAATATCTGTACCTGATTACAAGTACTTCAATCTGATTTGAGATCTAAAGTAAATCATCTGCGTTTTCACCTGTTTTGCAGGTTGAGTTTTATCAATCTTTTTAGGTTTTTATTTGAGGATATATGAGGAGTAGAAGTAAATTTCTTTTATCTTTCAACACACCCTTCCATTAGCAGTTGGTTAAAATACAGCATTCATGCAACTTCCAGCTGATGTGATGGAGATATTAACTAAAATTTCAGCACTGAAATTTAAAATCAAACCATGTGGTTTAAGTAGAGCAGTGTGAAAAATTGGAGACAAAAACTCCAATCCCTTTACTTCCCCACCCTCCTTCTGACACATGCAAGAAAAGAAATCCATACTAGAAATTCTCAGAAATTGGTTTACTTTTTTTTAATAGGAGACTTTTGTTTCCCATATTTCTAAACAAGAACTGGTGAAATGTGATTCAAATTTTCCGTGTAAGGTCTTTCAGCACTCTTTCTTTGGTTAGCATCTATGATTGCAATCTTGGTCTGCCTAGTGTGTACAGATAACTAACAGCAGTACTAATGACCATTGCCTGTGCTGCCTGCTACCTGATTGAAGAAACAGCAAAGCAGATGGTCCTCTAAAGCCTCTTCAATAACTTTCCTCTGTAGCAATGAATAGTAGCAGTCAAATACAATTTTTCCCCAGTGTTTGAAGGCACTTCAGTCCAAGACTTGGCTGGACTTGCCGAACTCAGCATAAGGAAGTCCTCCAATAGCACCTATGCATGCTTTATTTTGAAGCCAGGGAGGCTGCAGAGCAATACTGGGCCCCTTGCACCACCTCTTTTCTGTCCCCATGTGCATGAAACTCCCTTCCCATTTTCAGGCACATTTGGGCCTGGGCAGAAAGTGTAAGAGCCAGTAAATGGCTCAAAAGTTTCTTTTCTTGAAAAGAAAACACAATAATATCTGAAAATAAAAGTGCTGAGACTCAGAAAGGCATCTCTCTAACTCTTTTAATGGACTTAAAAAAATATCTAGAGGAAGAATCTAAACTCCAAACTTGCTGCAGATTAACTGTGTGACAGCATTTACTACATTACATTCTCATTCCTTTCAGAAGCACTGTAGTAAAGCATCCATGCTTATCAAATCACACAGTTATAGAGATCAAATGCATAGAGAAAATGAAGTAGCCATTCCCTGTACTAAGCTTCTCTTACATAGAAGTAATCCAATATTTCATTGAAAGGCAATTTAACAGTAAATTAAAAGATCCCTGTTCTGCAGGAAATAGACTGGGCCATCGAGCAGTCAGCTCAATCTACTTTTAAATAGCACTCTTCATGCAAAACTTGTGAAGATAAGTGCAGGAAGACATCAGGGAAGCAGGTGAATGCAACTTCCAGGGAGTTTTATGAATCAGCCCTGGTATTTTCTGGGCATACCTGAGACCTGATAAAGGTAACAGCTGTGTAGCCTTTAAGGGAGAGGTCACAGTTTAACAGGATAACATAGGCAGAGCAGATGGCATAGCGGCTCCCTCACAAAGTATTCCCATATTTGAAGTACTTGAAATGGAACAAATTGTTAGCAAGTGGCTCTAAAGCTGCATCTAACCACTTAGAGAGCAGTTATGCAGAACTCCCATTGACTTCAGAGGTTCAGGATCAGATCCATAATGACTGAAAGATAGCACACTAACCTGCGTACTAGAAACTAAGGAAGCTAACACAACACATTGAAGAATTCACATTGCAGCCCAAATATCTGGTACTGCTAAAGCTGGATATAGCCAATAAGTGACTTTCATGGCGATGTAGAAAGGAGCCACCAGAAAAGACGGAACGGTGATGAGCCCAAGCGGCAGATCTGATGGTCTGTAACCCGGGCAGACCGATAACAGCTCCGTTTGCAAATAAAACTGCGTTTTGTAGTCAGCAGTGGAGCTGACAGGCCTCAATCAATGTAGAGATTATGCCACCTTCTGGTCGTCACACAGACGACAGCTTCTTGGACACGTAGACCGATCCATTCATCAACAGTTTATTCAAAACTTGCTTTGTAGGCATGAAAAGGCTTGCTACAAGTGCTGTGCTCCTTCCTTTTTCCTTGTCATAAATGTCTGTTAGTGACTGCTTCCAACCAAACGCCTTATAGCACTGCAACATAGTGGGTAACAACAATGTTGTACTTTTTAGGAGGGAGAAAGAAATATGATTTTTGCTTTTAATTTTATTTTTTTTTTTACTTCCACTGCTATTTTGCTGGGCAGAGAGGAACCTAATGAGGTTCAACAAGGATAAGTGCAGAGTCCTGCATCTGGAAAGGAATAATAAACTGCAGCAGTACAGATTAAGAGGTGATCTGCTGGAGGGCAGTGCTGTGGAGAAGGACCTGGAAGTCCTGGTGGACAACAAGTTATCCATAGGGCAGCAATGTGGCCTTGTGGCCAAGAAGGCAAATGGGATCCTGGGGTGCATTAAGAGAAGTGTGTCCAGCAGATCGAGGGATGTTCTCCTCCCTCTCTACCATGCCCTGGTGAGAATTCACCTGGAATATTTTCTCCAGTTTTGGGCTCCCCAGTTTAAAAGGGACAGGGATCTACTCAAGAGAGTCCAATGAAGGATGGTTAAGGGACTGGATCACATGCCTTATGAGTAGAGGCTGAGAGACCTGGGTTTTTTCTGTCTGGAGAAGAGAAGACTGAGAAGGGATTTAATAAATGTTTATAAATATCTGAGGGCTGGGTATCAAGAGGGAGGGGAAAGGCTCTTTTCAGTTGCACCCTGTGACAGGACTAGGGGTAATGGATATAAACTACAGCACAGAAGGTTCCAGTTCAACATGAAGAGGAACTTTTTCACTGTGAGGGTCACAGATCACTGGTATGGGCTGCCCAGAGAGGTTGTGGAGTCTCCTTCTCTGGAGACTTTCAAGACCTATCTGGATGCCTTCCTGTGTGACCTGCACTAGATTCTATAGTCCTGCTCTGGCAGGGGGGCTGGACTTGCTGATCTCTGGAGGTCCATTTCAACCCCTAACATCCTGTGATCCTGTGATTTCTATTAAGTTCTTAAGTTTGGGGGTGTTTGTTCCGCTGAAGGCTGGCATAGCATCAGTTTCTCACACTCAAGTTCACTAAACTGGAGGACCTTGCCATGACTCTGTATGACACGGCAATCCTACTCCACTAATCTCCAGACAGTTGCTAAACAGACAATTCTCAAATTCCAGTTTGAGTGGATTCTATCTTAGCTGCCAAAATTTCCATTACAATTCTCTAAGTCAGCCAATAATTATTGTTTGGTAGAAAGAAAGGGAGAGAACAGATGATGCCATTTTTTCCTAGAAATAAATGCATTTTATTTTGCCAAGGCAAATTACTTAAAAAAAAAAACCAAACAACAAAATCACATCAGTTTGAATGATGTGTTCTGCTAAGTAACTGAAATGCAGAGTAGACTGTGGTACAAGTTTCCTCCCCAAACAGGAATTCTAAGGCTGAATTATTTGGAAAATTTCTTAGGGACAAATACTCCTTCCTCCACTTTCAGTCTGGTGCATTACGTGACAGGAGAGATTCTTTCTGCCTCCTTTCAGATAGGAGCCAGATCAGACCTACAATAGAAAGCCCTATGGATCGTCTTTTCCCTTGATCTCTCTTTTCCCACCCTGCCAGGCTCCTCTACCTATTCTCATGCTTATATCAACCAGTCAGTTTTAAAAAGATCCTCTGTCGGTTTTGATCACCTTTTCTGCTATCATTGCTGCTTTTTGAGATAACTTAGGACCCTCTAGGGAAACACTGTACCTGTGCACGTTACCACTAATTGACTTGCACATGGCTTTCTAGAACTGCTGCCTTCAGCCCTCTACTCTTGTGGGTAAGGACTGCGTGAATGGATTGTTATTATCTTTCCTCCTAACCAATACAGGCAGGAGATCTAAATAAAACTCAAATATTTAAATCCACTAGGGTAATTTGGATTGCATACTCTCAATGTAAGTTCCCAAAACACATCTTTACAGTACTTATTTCCCATTTATTTTCCATCCTTCTTCTTCGGACCTTAATAATGTAAGACAAACCGTTGGTCTGATTTGTACAGTTCTGAAACATAGTCATTGTTTTCAATTATTTTTCATGTTATAGTCTCTGATCATTTATTTTTTATGCTTAGTTATGCTAATTAGGTTAAAAGCCTCTAGTTGTAAGCAGTATTTTTCTTTCACAGTGTTTTAAAGTTGTTCTATATAGGCTGTGACAATCCATGTGTTTATAAATTAACAGGATATAATATTCTAAAAGGTCTAGCCAGTGGAGAATAAACCAATAATGATAGGTATTTTTAAAATTTCTTTTCAGTAGGAAAAAAATCCTGTAAGTACAGAATGGAATTTGCATAACTGGCAATTAATGAACTATTTGAGCAGCGTAGCAAAACTAAATACTGAAAACATGTTTAAATAACACATTTGTCACTTTCATTAGACTTGAAAAATGGTTCCCCCTGAATCGTGTAGTCACATCAATGACTTTTTCAGCCCTTGTTTCAGACAATACATTAGAATTTTATCATAATTTAGGTAAATTTTGTACACACACATCTTGTTTAGTTGATTAGGTGGTGTTGGATGATGGGTTGGATGCGATGATCTTGAAGGTCCCTTCCAACCTGTTCTGTTCTGTTCTATTCTATTCTATTCTATTCTATTCTATTCTATTCTATTCTATTCTATTCTATTCTAAAAAGTATTTCCTGCTAAGGGAAACACTGAATTCAGTAGAGAAGATATTATATTGTAAATGGTTTGATAACAAAGATGATTACATGTGAATGATGGTAACCTGGTGTTATGCATTTTTTTTGTGCATCCTTATCCAAGGCAGAGGGGTTTGCTGAGGTAACTGGAGATTGATCATTCAGGATGAAGAATTATCATGAAAGTCAGAAGTTCACAGTGAATACAGTTTTGTTATATTTCTGAATACAGGCTCAGGCTCTGCACACTTACCCTGAAATGCTTTATTTCCAGTTATCTGAGATCAAACAAAAGCTTGAGAGGTCTGTAGTTACTTTAAACCCACCAGTACTGTGTACTGTAGTGTGTCCATTTTTAAGAACTTGCAATCGGAATGAAATACAAAGAATTAAAAGATAAACACTGGGATACAAAGGGTCAATTCTGCTTACCAGAGTGTGAAAGTGATGCCATTTAGTACAAGGTGAATAATTAGATCAGTGTTCAGTCAATCTCCCATTCTTTGAACTGGTATTTTAGTAGTAAAATGACACTAACTGCATCTTTAAAATAGCAGTGAAGTCCTTTTCTGCCAAAAGCAGACATAGGCATGAAAGAGATTAAATTAATTTTCACATTAATTTGGTTTTTCCTGTCCCCAAATTGCACTCTCCCAGACACTGCATACCTCTCAGAGCAGTGCTTGCCACTGCAAGTTTTGTTTCCATTGGAACATCTCACCTTGTGTGTGGGGAACACACTGCCCAGAGAAAAGTGGAGTCTCTCTCTCCGGTTGTATTCAAAACCTGCCTGGACATGCTCCTGTGCAAGCTGCTCTAGTGAACCTGCTTTAGCTAGCTAGCTGGACTAGATGATTCCCAGAGATCCCTCTTGAAGCTAAAGTATCTCTAAATGCAGCTTACTGTGCCTGCTGATTTAGAAAGTGGTGCACTGTTACCGGACCTGAGAGGGGGCTACCAAGTGATGTTTGTGATGCTGCGAGCAGGCTGTCCTCAATCTGCCTGAAAAGAAAGCTACAGGATGCATCTTTGAGCATCATATAGGATTTCTTGTAAGGTAAAGGGGAAAATTTTCAGGAGGGAAAGGACTAATCAACTCTTGGCTGTTTGGGAGTTCCACTCTAGTTTCAGTTAGTCTTATATTTGTTACCGTTAAAAAAACAAAGCGCAAATCCCTAGCATGACAAAATATTTTATCATTAGCTTTCCATCATAAGTGAGCTCACACAGTGCAATGCCATACAAAGGTAAAGCATCCTTGGTTTACCTCATCACTTTTTCTTAAAACTGCAAGATTTCACTTTTTTTTTTTCTTATTTTCCCCCCACATTAAAGAACCAAAATGCTCTATCATGATTTTCAGATTTCCAGGTGATCCATGACATTTGACAGAGCGCTGTAAGGAAAGGCCAGAAAGCATGCAGGGATTAATAACACTTTTGCCAAGTGATTAATTTTGCAGGCCTGAAAACTTGGCATTTTGCATTCTGTCAAGATCAGAGCCATTTTTAAGCTGTTTAAGTTGTGATTATTTTCTCACATCTATTTCCTTGAAAACTAATTGTAGATCTGAAGTTGCCAGTTTTAAATAATTCATAAAAACATAAATCCAGAGGAAAGTGGCAAAGGTATACAGGAAACCAATGAAGTACAAAGAAAAGGGTCAAGTCAGCTGTAGTTATCTGAGTGCTTCTCCTACTCCTGAAGTACTTAATTAGGCCTGTCTGACTGTTTGGCCTTGGGTTGATTTTTTCTTTCAAGAGAGCTGTTGACCTGACGGTGTATTAAAACACACTCAGCTGTAGCTTCAAAATGGTTACTGAAAACATTTGTAAATGCTATTGTTTCAGCTATAGGGGGGAAAAAAATGTAGCCTAGCTTGTGAAACTCATACATTTATAATTTTTTTTTTTTTCATGTTACTGAATAGCCTTTTAGCTCTACCAATTACACAGATCATCAAGACAACATCATTTAATGTAGGCAACAAAATGCCCAGAAGATCCGTATCTGTGAAAACATGAGCTTCCACAAGTTTTGGAGGGTCTCCCAACCAGGCAATTAATTGAACTAATTCAACTAAGCCTTTATAAAGTTTATAGCTTCTGGAGTTATTGCTGAGCTTACAGAAGCATTTTTAAAGATTACATCCTCAAAACTTCTAGATCAATTATTTTACAGCAGGAGTAGATCTCTTGTTTTAAAATGCCTCTTTGTGCTGATCTATCATTTTTCCTAATACAGGCTATTTTTGCAGAACTAATTAGTAACTTATGCCCTGGAGAAAATTCTGTCTGTTGGTTTGTCCTCTTAGAAAAAAGAATTTTTACGCTTTTATTCACAGGATGAAACTCATATTCTGTGAAGACAAGACAGAGGAAGAATTAAAAGGGAAAAACAAAACAAAATGAAACAACAACAACAAACACTAAAACAAAGAAACCCAAACACCACCGCTCCCCCCCAAAAAAAACCCCCAACAAAACAACAACCAAAAAACCCAGAGTGAACAGAGCAGCAGCTACAGCTGTTTTGAAAGAGGAGAGGGTTTTATCTTTTGCTTGTTTGCTAGTCCGAGGCTTTCCCGCTAAGAGCTGTTCAAATGAGCATTCCTATGATTATTAACGCTGCCCTCCTCTTAATAATTTGGATGTGACTTCTCCCCTTTCCCCCTCAGCGTGGTACCAAGCAGACTTCTGCTTTATATTTTGTTGTTGAAAGGGAGGCTGTCAGGGTTGACATTCTGAAATATCCATCTGGCTCCTTAAATGCTATCATGTCTCTTTTGTTTTCCCAAGTCTCCGATGAGAAGATGTTTGTCACTTAATTGCTGCTGAGGATCACAGATGATGGTTTATAGGTTTAGGCAAATTGCAGGCAGCACTTTGTTAACAAACGGTAGAGCACAATGGTACTTCATAATTATCCTGTAGAGCTCAATTGGCCCTTAACGGCACCTGCATGTACAGCATCAGGGAGCCTTGTTTCAACACAAAAGCTCCTTCTTGTTAATTAACCTGTGTGCACTTGTTACAAATGAAACCTATTTGTTTCCACTTAATATATTTGCAGCTAGTTTAAATATTCATTTATTATTATGCTTGTTAAGTGAGGAGTGGAGAGGAATAGTTTGGATCACTTTCATTAGTATGCATTGAGTTTAAAAGAGGTAGCAAATAGACCAATATGTCAAGTGTGTTCCTTTGTGCTTTCCTTCTTCCTGCTCTGTAGGCCCCCAAATTAGGCTAACAAAGATCTATGGCTGATTGAAATAATACAGAAGGCAGGAGAAGTACAGGAGTTTCTGCAAAAAATATCAACAATTTCTCTGAAAGGGGCTTTGTAGCAAATGACAAATGCATTCATTCTAGGTGAAAAATGCCTTTTTATGGCATATTTAAAACGAATATGCAAAAAGCTGTGAAATCAAATCGAATCCAGTGTATTTAAATGTTATGCCTTTATTCATGCCGCTCCAGCTGAGACGCCTTTGAATCTTTAGCCAAAGAATTTAATTCCATGTTGTCTTTATGAGCAAATCAACCTTTGCTCTTTAACTGATAGAAATCAGACTAAAATTATAGTGTGTTTATTAGAGACTGTAAGCACCTATAAAGGGCCAATTAATTCAACTGTATAAAGAAATTAATGAACAACCACTGCTGTTGTTACCTTGCATTTTAATGTAATTATTTTAAATTATTTTAATCTTTATGGTGGGAAAACAAATCCTCTCTCTAACATTGATTTTTGTTATTTTTCCCCTTTTGAGTAGCTTTGTGACCTGAAGATTTTCAGTTTCTTTTTAACATGAGTAGTCTTACAAATAGTATAGATTGCAGAGGAGATGTAGCTGAGGAACAAGAAAAAATCCCTCAAGATTTCTACTGCTTTTTTTGCTTGACTTTTTGAAGATAGTTCTAAAGTATATGACTGCAAGGGAGTCTTCCCCAATACAGCAGAATTCCTTATGAAAGAGTGTATTCTTTGTCTCTTCATTAACCAGTGTCAATCCTGAATACTCCTATTTCCTTCTATATGATTTACACCAGCAGCGCAGATGATGGGATTGAGTTCAGAGAATTTGCCCCTTCACCCTTTGGTATTAGCAAACAAACTTACCAAAGATAAGTGGAGGAAGGAGAAGCAAAATTTAGGCTGCAGATGCATTCTTGTAACAGCACACAGAATCCTGTCAAAAATACACTTACATATTGATGTAAGATGCATTCTAACAGCTGTTAATCAATTCCTGCGATTCTTCTGCTTTAAAATTGGCCCAATAATGCATTTGAGAATAGATCAATACTGCCTCCTACATAGAGTAGTATGTCTAATTTGTTTCAATTTATCATGATCATATATTCTGACCATTTTGTTTAAAATTTCAGCTTGCCAAGGAGAATTAATAATACAGAATAAATTGTGAGTTACGTGTATAACACATGCTTAGAAGACATATTGGTCAATATGGCTCAATAATACAAAAGTCAAATGGGGAAAGAAAAACTCTATGGTTAGTTTGTATATATGTCTATGTATGTGTTTGTGTGCAGCCATTTTATATGTGTGTCTATATTTTAGGGGAGAATTTAGTGCTTATGTGACCTGTCAGCCTGAGAATCAAAGTGGTATAAATATTCTGTAGTCCCAGAATAAGGGTGATGGATTTTGTAGCACAGGAAGCTCCAGCATGTCATCCTTATGAAACATCTTGCTTTTTTTTCATACTGAGAATGTCTTAAAGAATTGTATGCTGCTATTCTCTTTCTTCAAGCACTGTTTCATTGCTGAGGCTTCCAATATGTAAGTATAGAAATAGTCTCTATGATATATTTCTATCTTCTAGGCTATAAATAACGCGAAGTCAGCAGCCACCTTTGGTTATTGCTGATTCGCAGTGGATTTCAATAGTTATTTAGTCCTGGAAGTGCATATCAGGTCAATGAACATTCACAACCCTAATGAACTCTCATTAAAATATCTTTCATCTTTGAAGGCCTTGTATCACTGCAAGACTCCAGTTATTTACAGTTATTTACAAAGTTATTTACAATGCAGGTGGGATACTGCGCTGAGATTTTCCCCACTTCTCTTGTAATACCCTCATGCCTCCTGGCAATTCACACAGATACAAAAGCATGGAAAAGCTCACTGCACCCAGCATATGTGGCACCAGTTTCTCTCAGGTTCAGAACAGGATCTGAGAGAAGCAAAAAGAGTATAACTTACTACCGTCCAAATGACAGCTATCACTATAATAGTGAGCTATACATTAGGCCCTTCTCATCTCTCTCAAATGAATCCTGCTAGTGAGAGGTTTCACAGCTCCTCTTTAGATATACTTGCCCAGTATCTAGACTAGATGACTGGCCTGCAGCCCTCTGTTTTTCACCTGTGAAAAAGCAACAAATCCAGCTGTATTTGGCACCTGCAAGGTTGCTTTTCAAAACAGAGCATTATTTATTCATTGCAGAATACATGCCACTCGAAGAAAGAAGATAAAACAGAAGACCTATTTCTGAATCTTGCCTATTTCTGTGAGTTTTGTTAACTTCTCCACACACACACACCCCCCTCCCTGTCTGAGTGGACAGCCCTCTCCTAGCCTGGGTGACACAGGCAGTTGATGCTTCCCCTACAACGTTCCCTGCAACATTTTCTTGTAACTGAATATGTCCCACACCACTGTTCTTTAGCCAGGGATTTATTTCTCTTCTAAACAATTTAATTTTCTATTCTCTGAGGCTTTGGTCAGGGAAAATACACCTGTTAACCTGACTGGACATAAGCAGGTGACTGTCTCACAGTTAATAGTTCCCTGTCACCTGGCAGTTCTCTGGAGATAGCTCATCTCTGCTGTTGTTTTGTTTCCAGCTTGTTTTTTTCCCTAGCAGCTCCTTTGATTTAATTCTCTCTAGTCAAGTGGAATAATATCAAGCTAGAAAATGTAGGTACATACCGCATTCAGAGAAAATAATACTGCTATCTTCCTCATTAGCCTCAGAGGAGTTTATGACTCAGAAGATAAAAGAAGTGGGAAGCACTTAGAATAAAGGCTGTGTTCCAGAAGGAGATTGTAATGCAGGATTTTTAAGTGAGGGACCTGCTATCCCCCACATAGTTCATTGATATGTATATCACTACTGACAGGGCAGACAGGTCTTATTTTTCATCTTCCTCTCACTTCACATTCTGCACTCTGCACTCTTCCTCAAATGTCCATGCCAACGTATTCTCTACAGCCATAAGCAGTACTTTGCTCACTTTGATTTCTTGGTTTCACACCTTCAGCATGTGAGGCTTCTTCCACCATGTTCACTGGTAAAACTGATGAAAAAAACCTGTCTAGGTGTCTATTGTGCCACAGCCAACCCCACTGTGTCCACAGTCTCATTTATGTGCTTGCTCAGTCCTTCCTTTCCCATTAGGAAAGGTATATACTGCACTGCATGTTGTAAGCATTTCCCAGCATCTCTCCTGTAAAGGCTGCCCAGCTGCTACTCGCTGAAGTGTCTCATGACAGGTGCTGATGCTGTGGTAGTGTGAGTCATTGATAGGCTGGAAAAGTGATAAGATGCTGCATGTACTGTTATGTGACAGTTTTTAAGTGACATACACATCCCCTAGTCTCATTTGCTGCTGCATGAATCAGGTGCATAGTGCAGTCACTGAACTGCTCCATCACAAAGGCTAGAATTTGCCTGGACAGTGGGAAGTTCATTCCATCTTCTTGCATCACTGCATGGGAAAAGTACCCCTTCTTTTCCTTCTACCTACCCAATGAACACATACACAATCCTATCACCAAGATTTATGTCTCTGTCTGCTCCAGATGGATTTCTGAAGAAAAATGGTTTTTTTCACTGCCCTACTCAAGTGTAAGTCTTGGCTCTTAAAATCTGTATATATTGTGTTGGTGTGGGGCTGCCCATATCAACACAATATATACAGAAAAAAAGTGAGTGCTTCCACAACTGAATTCACTGGTGGTGAGCTCTCCCATAATATAGAAGTAATTTTGGTAGTGTATAACTCAGAAACATAAAAGCTTGAAGTGAAATCCAGAGCTGTGTTGAGCTCAGAGTACCTGAACAACTTTAGACTAAATTTATATTGGCAGTGTGACCAGAGACATTTTAGCGGAGGCCACATTGCCCTGGCTGAGTAATCTGAAATGTGTAGAAGAATAATATGTTTTATATCTCAGGAGCTCATAGACCTGCTCAATGAAGAGCCAATGTCAGCCTGAATTCACACCCTAAGATCACCTATGCAGATGCAGATAACTGCATTATATCCTTTTCAAAAAGCAGTCTTTCTCACAAAAAGTTTTCACAGTGCAGTTTTCTTTTCACGACTGTAAAACTCACTGTAAAGAGGACTTGGATGTAGTTCCCCTTCCATTGGCAGAGGTTCAAACCTACCGTTCCCATCCCTCAAGGGACACCCTAATCAATGAGCAACCATCTGTTCAGGATAAGGGGGGAGGGCTTGCTCCATTTCCCTTACTGGTGTCCTCCCACTACACAGGAAGAAGATGTCACGATTAATTGGGCTCAGTAGTTAAATCACTCACCTGAGAGTGGAGGAGATTCTCATTTCCAACTCCTGATTCAAAGGTTTATTCTGCAGGAAGTAAAAAGAAGTAAAATGCACTTCACATAAATAGGTTTTCATGCATTTAGGTACATTAATAGCTTTAAGCACAGTGAACTCTGGGTGGATAGCTACAGATAAGTATATATAAATATACACACAAAAATATATATAATAATACAATACAATAATACAGTACACCACCAGGTTGGAAGAGACCTTCAAGATCATCGTGTCCAACCCATCAACCAATCCAACCCACCTAAATACAATACAATACAATACAATACAATACAACCCACCTAAACAACTAAACCATGCAACCAAGCACCCCATCAAGCCTCTTCCTGAACACCTCCAATGAAGGTGACTCCACCACCTCCATGGGCAGACCCTTCCAATGGGCAATCACTCTCTCTGTATAGAACTTCTTCCTAAGATCCAGTCTAAACCTGCCCTGGCGCAGCCTGAGACTGTGTCCTCTTGTTCTGGTACTGCCTGCCTGGGAGAAGAGACCAACCACTGCCTGGCTACAACCTCCCTTCAGGGAGTTGTAGAGAACAAGAAGGTCACCTCTGAGTCTCCTCCTCTCCAGGCTAAGCAACCCCAGCTCCCTCAGCCTTTCCTCATAGGGCTTGTGCTCCAAACCCCTCACCAACTTTGTTGCCCTTCTCTGGACACGCTCCAGCAAGACAACATCTTTCCTAAACTGAGGGGCCCAGAACTGGACACAGTACTCAAGGTGCAGTCCTAAGTGCAGTGTACAGGGCAGAATGACCTCCCTGCTCCTGCTGGCCACACTGTTTCTGATGCAGGCCAGGATGCCATTGGCCTTCTTGGCTGCCTGGGCACACTGCAGGCTCATGTTCAGCCTACAATCAACCAGTACCCCCAGGTCCCTCTCTGCCTGCCTTCATACATGCATATGAAATTAACACCCTGAAATCCCTTTGCTATATTGAGAATAGAATCAGTAGGCAATAGCGTGATTAAAAAAATCCTAGTAAAAAATGATTTTTGACTGAAAAGATTCCACTTGTGTGTGTGTGTGTGTGTTTTAAGAAGCTATGTTTGCAAAGGAAAATAAAAAAGCCAAACACAGAAAATAAAATGTCATATTGTGATTACTAGAAGCTGAAACAAGATAATGATTTTCAACTGAGCAGACAAGATGATTAAAATATTTTGGAAAAGTAAATGAAATATTTTGTAGAAAAAAGTATTCAAGGTATATTTTTGTTAGAAATAACATTCCTTATTCGAGCTAATGTCAGGTAATTAATTATCATGTATCTTACAGGAACATGGGAAATATGACATGCTAAAAGCTGGGACACATTGTTCACTGCAAGAGACAACTGCTGAGCTGATGTTATGCCTAGAAAGTCCTGTAGATAGAACACTGGGAGTTGGATCAGCACAGGCTTTATGCCATGATATGTGGCTCTGGTGTATTACTTGGTAATTTCCTCCCAGAAAGACACTGGAGTTGAACTCCCTAATTTTTAAATAATTTTTATGTATTTCAACCAAAGAAAATAGTTGTAGCTTTTCTAGGTTCTGTTGGTGATCATACACACTGCATTTCTATGTATTAGCCTACCATAATGAGGTTTTGTAAACCCTTTGGACTGCTGAGTGCCATGACTTTTTAGGTTCAGCTTGAACTGTCACATGGTTGACTTAGCACTAGTGAGCACTTCACAGCCACAAGTTCATAGTATCATAGTATCAGTCAGGGTTGGAAGGGACCACAAGGATCATCTAGTTCCAACCCCCCTGCCATGGGCAGGGACACCTCATACTAGATCAGGCTGGCCAGAGCCTCATCCAGCCTGGTCTTAAACACCTCCAGGGACGGGGCCTCAACCACCTCCCTGGACAGCCCATTCCAGGGCT
This sequence comes from Colaptes auratus, assembly GCA_015227895.2. Lineage (NCBI taxonomy): Eukaryota > Metazoa > Chordata > Aves > Piciformes > Picidae > Colaptes > Colaptes auratus. The sequence goes on along the minus strand of CM037631.1, from coordinate 90,187,029 downwards.
TCACCACTCTCATGGTGAAGAACTTCCTCCTCACGTCCAGCCTGAATCTCCCTACCTCCAGCTTCATTCCATTCCCCCTAGTCCTATCACTACCTGATAGCCTGAGAAGTCCCTCCCCAACCTTCTTGTAGGCCCCCTTCAGATACTGGAAGGCCACAATGAGGTCACCTCAGAGCCTTCCCTTCTCCAGACTGAACAGCCCCAACTCCTTCAGTCTGTCCTCATAGGAGAGGTTGCTCCAGCCCTCTGATCATCCTCATGGCCCTTCTCTGGACACGCTCCAGCACCTCCAGATCCCTCTTGTAATAGGGGCTCCAGAACTGGACGCAGTACTCCAGGTGGGGTCTCACCAGAGCTGAGTAGAGGGGGAGAATCACCTCCCTTGACCTGCTGGCCACACTTCTCTTGCTGCAGCCCAGGATCTTTTTGGCTTTCCGGGCTGCAAGTGCACATTGAGAGCTCATGTTGAGCTCCTCGTCCACCAGCACCCCCAAGTCTATCTCCTCAGGGCTGCTCTTGAGCCAGTCACTGCCCAGACTGCATTTGTGCCTGGGATTAAAGTTCATTTTCCTCAGTTTTTTAAGTGGCTAATAGTAAAGGTTGACAAAATAATTGACACAAGGGAAGGAGAGAGCCACACTTCTATCAGCAGGCCCATGAGACCTGTACAAACGTCATTTGCAAAACAGAGCACAAATTAAACGATGCCAATAAGAAGATTTAGGGGCTAGTGGATAAGGAAAGAAAACTTCCCATGTAGATGCAAAACAGGCACTAAATGGGTTGCTTTCATGTTTGACAACAGGGCCATTATGTAACTCTTCATGAATTCAGAGTCTAACATTAAGATCATATTGTTGGACTAGACTAGATAGTAACAAGCTAAATGCCTACTATTTATTTTGTGTCCATAGCTGTGATTCCCTATTTCACTTTCATACTGTAGTACATCAACAAATTTTTTTAAAGCAGGCTGTGGTGCATGCATATAGTTGGTTGCCCAAAATAAACACTTATGGCTTCCCAAATAGAGAAGATATTTAGGAATGTGCTAGTAGGTATAACTGCAAAATGAGCAGTGTTTTATTTTAAAAACAAATGCAATTGACATGTTAACAAATCATTTGTTCTATCTACAGTCATCAAATCTCTGTTATGAATGGCTGAATTTGAACTAAAGAATAAATTTAAACAGCAGCCTTTTTCTTGCTTGCAAGATTTATATACAGCAAATTGGACTGTATTGTGTCGGTTTAAGTATTTAATGGAACTGAATGAAAGTCTTTTTTTGTGCATGTGCAGTTTCTCCCTTTTGCCATAATACAGATACTCTCTGTGCATAGGGTTTGCATCATTATGTAAGACATTTGCAAATATGTATGATGTGTTTGCCTATGGGAAAATCCTCCCTTCTAATGTATTCATGAAAGATGAATTAACAGTGCTTTAGGTATGATAAAGAGATTCATAGTATAGTCTATTATAATGCTGATATTAAAAAGCAAGCTCATCATTTAATAAGAAAAATGTTAATCTTTTACAATCTTGGCAATATGTTTTATTTCAAAGAATGTCTTCCTTCCACTACTGTCTTCTTATTAGTTACAATTTTAATTTATCATTTATATTGGGCTGTTATTTAGGTAATAGTCAGGACATTGTGCAAAGGCAGCATCCCCACCAGAAAGATCTTTGTGCCTATTTTCTTTCTTGTTTTAAATATCTTTCTCTTCTTATTCTTCCTCCTTTCTCCATAGTACAGACCTCAAACATATCTCCTCCAGGATGCTGTGATACTTCTGCCACAATAAAAAACCCCACCTCCCTTCCAAAACCTTGCTTCCTGTATTCATTTTTTCTCATACTAGAGCTCCAAATTTCTCATTCACTTATTTGTAATTTCTTGTAATCTGCACCTATTTCCTGCACATAATCCCCTGGGTCATGTACAAGTCAGTGACAACATCCTCTGTGAAACTACCCTGCAGTTAAATACATTTTGTGGTTGGAACAGAAGGACTTTGCATAAACCATTGGTATCCATAATATTTTTGTCATTGATAGATTTAGATTCCCACCTTATAGTTGAGATACTCAGATTCAGGACCCTGTCTAGATGTAGTCAAAGTAAAATGCTTCATCCCAAAGGCTTTTGAAACAGCCTGCAGAAAGACTTCAGGTTACTTGTTGCACACTGGGGCACTAGTTTGTGGGTTATTACACATCCTAACCTGGGCAGTGTATATCCAGACTTTCTCATTTCATAAGTTTCTGGAACTTGAAGAATTTTAACTTTTTTTAGACTGAGATTCTGAATACTTTTGTTTAAAGTGTGCTGTCTTCCTGCACTAATTTCACTTTCGACAGCTGTTTAAGAACATTCAGAAATCATGCCTCATAAGCACATTGGCCCCACACACTCTTGTTAAAGAAACACAGAAAGAAACCACATAGGGTCATTCACTTCATTGCTTACTTCATCTTCCTATTTTCCTGTTCAGTACCTGTTCCTGCCTGTCTTCTACTGCTTCCTTTTCTCAGCTGTCTGAGACACAACCGTATGGTGTCAATAACAGTTCTGGGTAATAGAGAAAAATCCTTAAAGTTCACCTTCTGGTTCCTCATCCTATCACCTTTTCTGATGGCCATACCCATGTGTTTTGGGGATTGCATGGCAGATCTTCCTCACTTGTAGGATATAGTGGTAATAATCTGAGAAACCTAGTAGGTGAGCCTGACTTTCAAGGACACAAGCCAGCATAGCTCCTGCTGAAGTATGTTTGTTTTAAGAGAATTACAGAATATGTCAGGGTGGAAGACAACCTCAAATGTCATCCTGTTCAACCCCTGGGGGCGTTCTATGACAAAGTCACAACATTAATAGATGAAGGTTGAGCAACTGACATCATTTTCCTGGACCTGAGCAAAGCCTTTGACGCTGTCCCACACCACATCCTGGTCTCCAAGCTGGTGCAGAATGGGTTTGATGGATGGATCATTCAGTGGATAAAGAACTGGCTTGATGGCCGCACCCAAAGAGTGGCTGTCAATGGGTCCATGTCCAAGTGGAGGCCAGTGACAAGTGGAGTCCCTCAGGGACCAATACTGGGACCAATCTTGTTTAACATCTCTGTTGGTGACATGGACAGTGGCATTGAGTGCACCCTCAGCAGGTTTGCTGATGACACCAAACTGTGTGGTGCAGCAGACACGCTGGAGGGGAGGGATCCATCCAGAGGGACCCTGAGAGGCTGGAGAAGTGGGCTCATGACAACTTCATGAATTTCAGCAAGACCAAATGCAAGGTCCTGCATCTGGGTTGGGACAGTCCCAAGCACCGATAAAGACTGGGCAGTGACTGGCTCAAGAGCAGCCCTGAAGAAAAGGACTTGAGGGTGCTGGTGGATGAGAAGTTCAATGTGAGCCAGAAGTGTGCACTTGCAGCCCAGAAAACCAATCGGATCCTGGGCTTCATTAAGAGAAGTGTGGCCAGCAGGTTGAGGGAAGTGATTCTCCCCATCTGCTCCACTCTGGTGAGACCCCACCTGGAGTACTGTGTCTAGTTCTGGAGCCCCTATTACAGGAAGGATCTGGAGGATCTACAGGTGCTGGAAGGTGTCCAGAGAAGGGCCACAAGGATGATCAGAGGGTTGGAGCACCTCTCCTATGAGGACAGAGAGAGTTGGGGCTATTCAGTCTGAAGAAGAGAAGGCTCCAAGGAGACCTTATGGTGGCCTTCCAGTATCTGAAGGGGCCGTACAAGAAAGCTGGGGAGGGACTTTATAGGGTGTCAGGTAGTGATAAAACTAGGGGCAATGGAGCAAAACTAGAAATGGGTAGATTCAGGTTGGATGTTAGGAAGAAGTTCTTCCCCATGAGGATGGAGAGGCACTGGAACAGGATGCCCAGGGAGGTGGTGGAAGCCGCATCCCTGGAGGTTTTTAAGGCCAGGCTGGATGTGGCTCTGAGCAACCTGATCTAGAGTGAGGGGTCCCTGCCCATGTCAGGGGGTTTGGAACAAGATGATCCTTGAGGTCTCATCCAACCCTAACAATTCTATGATGTTATAACCCCTTTGCAGTGAGCAGGGACATCTCCAACTAGGTGGACAAGTACCACCAATCCACAGAAATCTTGAAATATGAGCAAATTCCTCCTCTTTCCAAACCACTGTCAGTTCTAGCACTCATCCAAATTAGGCTAATTATTTAATGTCCTCTTCATAAGAAAGAACACATTCTGAATCATAGGTAAGAACACATTCTGAATCATAAGAAAGAACACAATGGTGAATCCTACTCTCCACCTCCAGATATTAAGGGGGACTGTGAGGAGAAAAAAGATCCTGAGCAACATCTATCCTTCTCAATAGCAGAAGTGGGGAGTGCAATGTCCACTTGAAATCTGAGCAGCTCACTCTCTTCATTCACAGCAGCAACACCTCAGAATCCCTACTCAATGCCCTTGGGGCTGAATCATCTCATTTTGTATGAGAATTTGTTCTCTAAGATGAGGAGCAGCAACTAGATTGTTAGAAGGGAATGGCCCCTAGAGAGTTCACCACTGCAGGAGCTGCCATCCAGAAGGCAAGGGGCAACCACACTAGAACATCACACCAGAGGCAGAGCAGGCTAGCCAAGACAGATAATGGACCATCTTTCCTTAGAAAACAAGGTCAACTGGATATCCCAGCCTGGGTTTAGTTAAAAGCAAGAACGTTTTACATCCTTGCAGTAATCCTTCCAGTCAAATATTGAAAGGGAGCCATTGGGACTTTCTGCCACAACCAAGTGTGGAAAATCTTTTTATGCTAGTGCAAGAAAGGTCTAAGGAGAGTAGAATGATACCAAGTCTTGATTGAAAGTCTGCACTAAAAAGATTTCCAGACTTGGCAATCAGCAAATGAAAGCAATGATCAGCATTTGTTCTACAGGCAAGGGCGTTAATCCTCAGCTTCCTAATTTTTTTAAGATAGGTTAGTAATAATTGAAATCTTAATAGAAATGTATAGGTGTAAACTAGATGTAAATTTAGATGTAGACTGCATGTAAATGTATAGGCTATGTGTTTTATATATATGTGTGTGTGGCCTGATTCACGTGTTTGAAATTCTTCTCATGCGGGAAACCAGATTTTTTCTCCCATAGTGAAATTTACCTTGTAAAGTCAATATTTACCTTTCAAAAATGCTTTAAATATGATTTGGCATATAAACTGTAACTCCAGTGGGGCTCAGAGCTCACTGGACAGAATCACAAGGGGAAAAACCCACGGTTTCAGACACAACCTTGCTATCACGGTTCCATAAATTTATCTGCTAAGTGATCTCAGTTTAATATCTGCTTAACCATTTACAAGTGCAGTTACAACATCACCGTGCATGATCAGTCTAAATGGTGCACAGATTTGACCAATACTTGCACAATCACTTCTGTACTTTGTCCTGAGCCTCTATAACATTAGGACCACATGGGTTTTTTTTGTCTAAGTGAATATTCACTGCCCTAAGTCACATGGATTCATTTCAGTTTTGTGTATGTGCATTCAAAATAAAGGAATTTGCATTTTTAAATGGTAAAATATTTACCATCTAAATTAATAAATCTCCCACTAAAAATAAATTCTGAGTGTTCTCTGTGTAGCATCTGAAACCATTCTTAATGGATTCTGTTTCAGGTTTGATTTTTTTTCCCCCCAATGTCTGTCCTATCCATTTTAAATTTTAAGCATAACAATGTTTCCCCCACTATTTGAACCAAGCAATTATTAAGGGATTTAAGTTTTCTGGTGAATGAAGCAGCCCAACTGCTTTCCATGACAAAGTTGGTAATTAGAAGGCCAATTTAATGGTGAATCAGGCAGAAATATTCAAACCATGACAAATGGCTTTAATAATACAGCTTGCAATGCTTGAGCAGAAATAAATTTCACTTCTGAAACTCTCGCCTTTTTCTGCCTGCCTGGAAGATAAAACTGTCCAGGAGGTATTTTGTACCCTTTATTCAGTAAAGCTTTTACTAGAACTTAAGCAGGCCAAATAGCTTGCAAATGCAAAAACATCATTCAAATTCTTACACTGTTTTTTTGTTGTTGTTGTTGCCCTTTTTTCCCCCCCTTTTTCCTGAAGGTAGGCTGTGTTGAGAATTCTGCATGAGTCAAAGATTTATTTATTTTTTCATCCTGCTTAACCACTGCAATCGTGTTTTATTGTTTTATCTCTGACTTGAAGCATTAGCTGCAGCCTACATTGGCTTCAAAACTGAAAGCTAATTCCAGTGTTTGTCATAAGTTTGTTAAGACCACATGCATTCCACAGTTTGAAAAATTTCATTATTCTGTCCATGCTGGGGCTTCGTAATTGGATAGTAAGGATGTTCAAAGACTAATTTAGTGAATTGCACAATATTTTAAATGGAATTATGCAGGTTTATGGGGCCTCAGGGGATTGAGCTAGGAGCCTCTTGAGAAAATCTGTTTATCAGTAAATGATATTAGCAGCTTTCACCTAGCTTTTGTCTTCATTAAATTGCTGCTCTTCCAATTGAGGGTCACATCTGAGGACTGCTTTGATAATTTGTCATTATTGTCTTGTTTATTGGAGCATAAAGTTGATACAGCAAAGGTTGTGCAGTTTATATACAATGTGCAAAGAAGTTTTTCCTACGAGCCCTGCCAACCCCTTATCGTAGGAAAACATGTCAGGACACAAGAAACTAACTTGTCCAGTATTCCAATAATGTATGCTAAATCAGCACACCCTTGTGTGTTAATTTCCTAATATTTTCTAACTGAATGTACCATTTAACATTTTACACTCCAGGTTATATCAGGTTGCTTTCTTTCTGTCTGTCATTTTCAACCACTACTGTGAAACATTTATTTGTGTAAAATGAAGTAAAATCTTGTTTTCTGTTAGTATGTCCCTTTCCCAAACATGCTCTTGATTTACCTTAGTGCAAACGGGTCCAGAGTTTGTCCCAATGTATTGAAATACTTTTTTTCCATAAAACAGGGCATGTAGCAAGCTCAGTCTACATTTTAAAGCACCAAGGCCACATTTACATTACTATTTACAGTATTGAATTTCAGTAAAATGGTATTTTATTGGTTAAATTTAGAGGAAGACGAGGTCTAAATATAGACAGCTTGTATCATCCAATTGTTTCCTTCCATATTATTACTACCACAGAAAAAAAATGTGTATTTCTCTAACTATAGGTAAGATGCATCAATACTTCAAAGACTATATAGATTGCGAAACAATTGACCACAGAATCACAGAATCACCGAATCACCAAGGTTGGAATAGAATAGAATAGAATAGAATAGAATAGAATAGAATAGAATAGAATAGAATAGACCAGGTTGGAAGAGACCTTCAAGATCATCACGTCCAACCTATCAACCAATCCAACCCACCTAAACAACTAAACCATGGCACCAAGCACCCCATCAAGTCTCCTCCCGAAAACCTCCAATGATGGTGACTCCACCACCTCCATGGGCAGAACATTCCAATGGCCAATCACTCTCTCTGTGTAGAATTTCTTCCTAACATCCAGCCTAAACCTCCCCTGGTGCAGCCTGAGACTGTGTCCTCTTGTTCTGGTGCTGGCTGCCTGGGAGAAGAGACCAGCGTCTGCCTGTCTACAACCTCCCTTCAGGTAGTTGTAGAGAGCAATAAGGTCACCCCTGAGTCTCCTCTTTTCAAAGGCTAAGCAACCCCAGCTCCCTCAGCATCTCCTCAAAGATCACCAAGTCCAACCTGTCACCACAGACCTTATGACTAAACCATGGAACCAAGTGCCACGTCCAATCCCCTCTTGAACACCTCCAGGGAGGTTGACTCCACCACCTCCCTAGGCAGCCCATTCCAATGGCTAATGACTCTTTAGACACACTTTGTTCAGGTCTCCTGTCTGTGAATTATGTGTCCTGTTGAACTTTATTTATGTGTAGGGATCATATACTTTTTTTAGAGTCTGGAGGTGGAACTTTAGCCTTGTGTCTTCTTAGTCATAAACAAAAATAGTAAAAGGTAAATAAATTGCCACTGGATGCAGAAGAACAACACCTGATTTGTCTGCATCATTCCGTTGGCTTGCTGATTAGAATATAGTTTGCTGCCAAACTACGCTTTTCTCCTTCTTGCTGCTTCTCTTTGTGGCTTGTGTGGCTTGCTCCCTTATCTCTTTCCTGACCTTCTGCTGGCTCAATATTGTGTCTGTGAAGAAATGGGAAGGGAAAAAAGGGGAGGAGGTTGCCAACAGTCCCCCTGGATCATCCAGGGGGATGATTCTGTACAAGGGGATGCTTGTATTTGTGTTTTTGGGAATTGTAAATATGCATAAATGTATTTTGTACATATTTCTTGCATTTTACATATCTAGATTTTAGTTTACCTTTTGTAAATACAACTATCTATTTGCTTCCAAGTTCTGAGGTGGTTTTTTGGGAGTGAATTTACTCTAGGGATGAATTCCAACTAGTTGGGGTTAATTCCAACCTAGCACAACTTTTGATAACATGTATGAATTAGGCTTATTTAAACCACTTGAGAAGTTCTGGACAGGTTAAACTGTTGGGCACATGCTAACTGTAAGAAGTTCAGTGTCCTGCACTTGGGTCACAACGGAACCATGGTAAGCTACAGACTTGGGCATGTGAGGTTGGAAGGCTGTGACATTAGAAAGGGACCTGGGGGTACTGGCTGATAGTCAACTAAATAGGAGTCAGCATATTTGTATGGCCAAGAAAGCCAATGGCATCCTGGCTTGTTTTAGAAACAAGGCAGCCAGCAGGAGCAGGGAGGTGATCATCCCCCCAAACTTAGCACTGGTCAGGCCATATCTTGGTTACTGTGTTCAGTTCTGGGCCTCACTACAAGAGGGACTTTGAGGTGATGCAGCATGCTCAGAGATGGGCAAAGAGGCTGGTGAAGAGCCTGGAGCAGATGGCCTATGAGGAACGTTTGAGGGAGCTGGGGTTGTTCAGTCTGGAGAAGAGGAGGCTGAGGGGTCATTAGTCTCTACAACTACCTGAAGGGAGGCTGAAGAGAGGGACAGCCTCTTCTCCTTGATGACAAGCAACAGGACAAGAAATGGTTTCACGCTGCACAAGGGGAGATTTGGGCTGGATATTAGGAAATATTTCTTCACAGAGTGGGTTATCAACCAGTGGCATGGTCTGCCCAGGGCAGTGGTGGAGTCATCGTCCCTGGAGGTATTTAAGCAGTGTGTGGGCCTGGCACTTAGGCACATGGTTTAATGTTGACCCTTCAGTGCTGAGTCAAGGGTTGGACTGGATGATCTTTGAGGTTTCTTCCAACTGGATGTTTTCTCTGATTCTGTGTTGGTAACATTACTACATTTTTTTACGCTTAAATTATGTTGCAAAATAACACAGGAGTGAGATAAAATTATTCTTGCATTCTATACCAGTTTGCCAAGAAAAACTGAAACTTCTGAACTAATAACTGTTCATTTTTTTCCCCAAAATATTTAAATGTGGGGCAAGATCTGGTTGGTTTGTTTGTCTCTAAGAACTTGTCATTATGAAAAAAATCTGAACCAAGTACATATTTTAATGTCTGGGGTGGGGGGGAGAGGGGTTAAGTAAAAAGAAAGTACATTCTGGACAAGCACTAATCCTTAATATTATTTGCTTACAATCATCTCATCTGGAACCCTTCTCACAGAAAAGTTTTCCTTCACAGGAAATTGTGCCTTGAGGTTGATTTCGATGTCAAAATAGATTTCCTTGTCTTATGAGATTTCGGTGTTTAAAGCAAGATACTTCAGTGTCAGTTCTATTTTGCTGTGAAGAGGATTCAGTTGTGAAAAGAAATTCAAGGCAAAACCTCCCTCTACTCATGATCAAAGTAGGCCTTCAGCCTGAAAGATTAAACCAGACTGGTCTGGAGACATTACAAAAAAATCCTGTGAAAGTGCATACCTTCCTAGACAGAGCACCTCAGCCTACCACTTCAGGCTGTAGGTCACACTTATCACACACAACTGCATGATTCACCTTAGCCATAAACAGCTAACTCCCCTTCCTCCCTCCCTCCCTCCCTCCCTCCCTCCCTCCCTCCCTCCCTCCCTCCCTTCCTTCCTTCCTTCCTTCCTTCCTTCCTTCCTTCCTTCCTTCCTTCCTTCCTTCCTTCCTTCCTTCCTCCCTCCCTCCCTCCCTCCCTCCCTCCCTTCCTTCCTTCCTTCCTTCCTTCCTTCCTTCCTTCCTTCCTCCCTTCCTCCCTTCCTCCCTTCCTCCCTCCTCCCTCCCTCCTCCCTCCCTCCTTCCTTCCTTCCTTCCTTCCTCCCTCCCTCCCTCCCTCCCTCCCTCCCTTCCTTCCTTCCTTCCTCCCTTCCTTCCTCCCTTCCTTCCTCCCTTCCTTCCTCCCTTCCTCCCTTCCTCCCTTCCTTCCTTCCTTCCTTCCTCCCTTCCCCTTCCTCCCTTCCTCCCTTCCTCCCTTCCTCCCTCCCTTCCTCCCTTCCTCCCTTCCTCCCTTCCTCCTCCCTCCCTCCCTCCCTCCCTTCCTTCCTCCCTCCCTCCCTCCCTCCCTCCCTCCCTTCCTCCCTCCCTACATGACAGCTGCTTTCTTCCTTGAAACACCAGCATTTCATGCCCTGAACAACTTTTCAGACTACCTCAATGCCTTTCTCCAGCTTAATTTATTTTAACTCTCAAATCAGTTCCTTTTTACCTCCCCTTGACATTGCTCAGAAAACTAATAACTTTAGTTATGTGCAGCATTTAATAGAACCATAAAGATTAAGACTGCAGATAAAAGCCTGGGCCTGGATTATAGCAATAGTTGAATGAATAATTTCAGTTGATCTGTATGCTCCTGTGCAGTTTTCTGTCTTTTTAACTGATCTTCTTGCTTGATGTTTCCATGACATACACTCATGCTCATGCTGCTGCAGAACTAGTTTAAGTAACGGAAGAGGCTATTTAAACTTCGATTCTATATCTCAGCTCTGAGATGTATCTTACTTATTCTCAATGGGAAACCTGTTGTTATTAACAGCTCAGGATGTAGACAGGAAGAACATTATTGGTGTGAGATCCTAGGGATGTAATCTGGTGCAGATTCTGTAAAAATACTTATGGGAAAATGCAATGGTTCCATGACTCCTTTATTTGAGTAATGTAAGACCAGTCCAGATGGTTCCTCTTGGGGATTTTCAGAGAGGTCTCTCACCAATGGCTACAAGAGGAATTGAAATTCATGCACTTCACTAAATAGTAGTTACAAAATATTTAGTAAAAGGGATAGTTGGTGCAGATCCTGTCCATTATTTATATAGCTTTTCCTTTCCTTTGAGACCTGGAGAGCTTCTTCTCTGTTTATCTCTCTTGGTGAGGTATCAACTTTAGAAGGCTAGCAAACAGAATGGGCCTCTGTTGCCCAGTGACTGTTTATGCATTATGCATCAAGAATCATCATATAAACATCTGCAGACATGCAGGTAGCCTAGAGAAACCTAATCTTTTCCCCTCATTTTACTTTGATGTTGTTATCACTGGTGACAGATTCATACTACCTCACATCTGAGCTCAGATTGACATTCATTTTAAATGTTTCTGAATCCTGCACACTTGGCTATACTGAGTAACACCTTCTGTGGAAGCTAAGAGCTGGTGAGGAGTTGAAAAGCTCACAGGACGTGTCTGGGCTGAGTGCCCCAGCCATCACTTCACCTGAACATTCCTCCAGTTCGCTCTTAGATGGGAAGATCCAGCCAGTGACTGTTTCCCTAAAGGATTTATGCAATTCAGAATGAAGAGTAAGACAGTGGTCCCAAGTCTCCTCAACTGGTTCTTGATATAGGTGCCTAACTCCAGGAAAGAATTGGGTTTCAAATGTTTCTTTCCCTTTCCTACTTCCCCCTGGCTATTTTAGGCATTGAACTTTCCCCCCTTTTTTCCACTTACCAATGTGCTGCTGTTGTGAGTTCTAACCTTAGACACTGAGCATTTGTGAAAAAAAAACTTGCTTTTGTCAATATTATGCAGAAATCTGGCACAGGAAGAGCAGGCATGGCATCACTGATCATCATGACATTGCAATCCTTTCCAGATCTGCTCCTCAATGAACACATGGCATGGCAGTGACTCCTACAGATTCAGAATGAGTTAAATCTTTATTACAGCAAGGGCTACTTGCCATTTGTGACCTTTTAAATGACACCTCAAGCATGCCTATACCACAACAAAAATTATGGTTGCAGGTACTATAGGCGCTCCCTGAACTTTGGGAGATCTGGCTTTTGTGTCAGAAGTCATGTAGTTCTGCCAGAAGGAAGTCCAGATCCACCCTGTGCAAATTACTAGCACTTAGGTTATCCTGAGCTCTGTGTTGCTGCAGTCATCACTGTAAAGGCATCAGCCAAGGCATTGATACAAGTGTAGCCACAAGGCTGGCATGTATACTTTGGGTTGCAACACCAGCATAGCAAAGCTACCTGCCAGAGCCCCATTGATGTGACAACAGCATCAGCAGCTGAGAGATATAAAAACTTTACTGATGCTACAAACTTCTCCCTGGAGCTCAAGTGGAATGAATGTGTGGCTAAGACTGTATCTGCATAATGTTTTGATTCAGTGAAACTTAAGTGATTTTGTGGAACCAAAGCATACAAGGGCTTACATCAGCCTCGTACCATCATTGTGGTTCTGTCTTTGTGATACCATCTTCTCTGGAAATAAATTAAACTGATAGTATCACAGTATCACAGTATCACTAAGGTTGGAAGAGACCTCGAAGATCATCGTGTCCAACCTATCAACCAATCCAATCCACCTAAACAACTAGATCATGGCACCCAGTACCCCATCAAGTCTCCTCCTGAATACATCCAATGATGCTGACTCTACCACCTCCCTGGGCAGACCATTCCAATGGGCAATCACTCTCTCTGTAAAGAACTTCCTCCTAACATCCAGTCTAAACCTCCCCTGGCGCAGCCTGAGACTGTGTCCTCTTGTTCTGGTGCTGCCTGCCTGGGAAAAGAGACCAACCTCTGCCTGTCTACAATCTCCCCTCAGGTAGTTGTAGAGAGCAATAAGGTCACCCCTGAGTCTCCTCCTCTCCAGGCTAAGCAACCCCAGCTCCCTCAGCCTCTCCTCATAGGGCTTGTCTTCCAAACCCCTCACCAACTTTGTTGCCCTTCTCTGGACACGCTCCAGCAAGTCAACATCCTTCCTAAACTGAGGGGCCCAGAACTGGACACAGGACTCAAGGTGTGGCCTAACCAGTGCAGTGTAGAGGGGCAGAATGACCTCCCTGCTGCTGCTGGCCACACTGTTCCTGATGCAGGCCAGGATGCCACTGGCCCTCTTGGCTGCCTGGGCACACTGCAGGCTCATGTTCAGCCTACCATCAACCAGCATCCCCAGGTCCCTCTCCAGCCACTCTGACCCCAGCCTGTAGCACTGCATGGGGTTTCTGTGGCCAATGTGCAGAACCCGGCACTTGGATGTGTTAAATCTCATGCCACTGGATTCTGCCCATCTGTCCAGCCTATCGAGGTCCCTCTCTAATGGTAGAAATACTCCTCAATGGGTAACTCTTTATCCAAAATGAATTTTAAAGCAGACAAAATGTTTAGACTGCATAGCTAATACTTACATGGCCATAAAAGAGGTAAAAGAAATTTCACTTAGTGTTGCATACTGTTTCGAATAACAAGCTAGATCTCAGGCAAACCTGAAATGAAGCTTGTCTACTTTGTCTGCAACTTTTATGAGAGGATGCACTGTTTAGTTTGGTACTGCATATGCCATCATGTCTTGTAATGATCAGTAATACATATCTGGGGCTTCAGTGCAAATAATGTTGTTGTTTTATTGCAACTAAGCTAAGCTATACATTATACATCTTCCATGTGTGAAAACCATCTTGACATGTGGAATAAATACATTCCCAGGAAATAAATAATGGACTATCTATGAATATTCTGAACACCTGAGTGTGAGGGGACATAGTTGTAGGTCAGAAAGGAATGTGCAGCTCCAACTATTGCTTTGAAAGAAAATAAAAGTATTAAGTAAATTAAGTGTGGAAGTGAGATTATCACGGGTGTCAATGCAAAAGCATAAACTTATGTCTCCCAGCTGCAGTGGGGGCAGCTCAACCATTGTGAGTGCAAGGACACATACTTGTTCTTCATGCTAATCTGCTCTGTGTTTATATATGTATTTTTCAGTTCTCAGGGGACATCAAAATGATAATGATTTCCTATTTTTGTAAACAAATGGAAATACAGCCTTCCATGACAGCTGTTACTTCAAAAAATGATCTAAAATATTTATGCAAATTACAGCTTTAAATATCTTTTCTCTGAAGGTGTTTTCACTTTTGGAGGAAGACTCTGACAATTAAAAATAAAAACAAAAAAGCATCAGAACCATGCCTGTTATTGTTTAGTCCATAACAAAGACAGCTGTACGTACCCTTATTTGGAGTCTCTTTAATCTGAGCAACCTTTCCTAGTAAAATTGGACAATTTATCACCCCGGAGCCTGCAGCAGTATGCACTACATGCAAATGATTAGTTTGCCGCTTCGGCTGCCAGCTTTGATACACCTCTGAGAAGCTTGTAGTCTGAATGAAAAGGTCAGTGTGGTGCTTAAACTAACTCTTGGGGACCAGATGTCCCAGGGGTATAGTAGTGGACTACTGTGGCTTCTGTCCATCTAATCAGTAGCTGAGACATGATAACATCCAGAAGTTGTTTCTCACAACAACTGAGAAGGGTGTTCTGGTGCACTCTGATGTAGAAGGTAGAAGATATGTTCTTAGGCATGTCAGATGTCCAGATGCCCAGCATCTGGTCAACAGAGACATGCAAGGTGAATCTGCCTGTGACCTCTTGCAGCTGCCTATCTTCCCCTCCTGTAACTGTGAGGACTAGTGAGAAGAGCTATGTCTCTAAGTTAGATGCTTAAAATTGGAAAGCATTAATATGAGTTTCTGGTTGTGATTTCTGCACTCAATCTCACAAACCCAAGGAATTTTCTGGGTCTGAAGTCTCTTTTGAGTCCTGCAGCAAGTCTCTCCTGAGGCCCACCACTCAGGCTAACTGGGCAAGCTTGCACTTCCAAAACTAGTTTTGTGAATACATAAGCAAAAGATTTCAATCTCCAAGGCTTTTGCAACTACAAAATTCAATTACACAATGCAAAACAGTGTATAAATAACAACAGTAATTTTGAGCATGCACCCAGCCTTATCTAAGTTGAATAAATTCTTCACAAGTCATTGTATGTTTAGAAGCACAAGAAAAAGTTCTAAGAAAGCTTTGCTCTGCGGGAATATGAAAAAAAACCCCAAACCCTGGAATGATAATTCTGACTGCCTTTGAGGGGTAACAGTGCAAAGTCTCCTTGAATCTGATAACAACAGTAGTTAGACTGTATAGAGATGGAAAGAAAACAAAGAAAAAAAGAATTTTGATCTCTAGCTTCTAAATAACCAGAAATGAAAACCAGTAGTAGCATAATTTGGCAGCGAATCAATAGTGGAAAAGGGAACCATGTTTCATGCACAGCTGAAAGAGGCTTACAGTTAATAATAATTTAATCTAATTAAAAACAAACAGAAAACCCAACAACAACAACAAAATGCCAAATGAACAAACAAACACAGGAAGAGAAAATTTTTGTCTGTATCTTGTCATAAATACTCCACTTTAGATGAACCCCAAACTAGAGATTTCTGAAGAGCTTTTATAAGTGTGAGAGCCAGTAACAGGGTGCATTAGCAGAAAGTGATTTCAGACTTTTGAATGCATGAGGGATCATGGGATCAAGACCTGATTTCCACCCAAAATTTATGTTTAGAAAAGCAAAGTCATTAGCACAATTGCTTAAGTCACAATGTACTTGTTTGAGAAACCTAGATATCTAACATACTTAAATGAAGCAGATCTCTCTCAAAGGCTACTTGATTTTATAGATGGGTTGAACTATTCTTGTATAGTCTACACCTAAAGGGACATAGGCTGTTGTCACAAAAAGCCTGTGGTGAAACATCCTGAGTGCTTATCCAGTGCGCTATATCCAAGTCACTGTTTCATCAACAGCATAGAAAACTTGATCTTGTACATTCAGGTGGCTCTGCTGAGCTCCTGATGTGTAACACTGCTCAGACGTTTTCTTGGGGTGTCTGCATCCTGCACCAGCTTCCTGCCTGCTCATCAGGGGGTGCTCTGAATTTCACAACACCTTCCTTACAGACACATGGAGTTTCCTAGCTGCTCATTGCAAGCTGCTTTGCAGTTTTCAAGGGCACTTCTTTTTGGTTTGGTGTGTGTGTGTATGTGCTGCACACATTACTTAATTTCTTCTCATAAGTAAAGTCTGGTTAGTTCATGGATAGTCAGCTGTTATCACAGATTTGAGCTTAACCATAATATGATGATACACTGAAAACACTGTATGCATATTTAGTTGTGGGCTTTTTTTGGTCATCTTTAACAACAGTTATAACACATTTCCTTAGATCCAAAGTTTCTATGGGAGATATTGTATATAAAATACTTGATTCTGTTGTAGATCTTTCCATATTTAATTTCATTACAGCAGGAAATTTCCTTTGAATTCTGCTCTTTAGAAAAAGGAAGTTTTAGCCCCTTGAAGACCCAATAAATTACTAAAACAGGGCAATTTATGATCTTCCATGCATCTCTGCAAAGAAAATTCTCCCTCCAGGTAGACTCAGTCTGTCTAAGACTCAAAGATATTAGAGGCAATTTTATGAAAGGGATCATTAATTATAAGACATGAAATTTTAATAGGAGGCTTCTTTTTCTTGATATCTTCCATGAGCCAAGATCAAAGTAACTCCCATATGTTGACCTAGTAAGCATGTTAACTGAGAGGATCAGCTTCTCCCCCTGTCCTTTTTAACCTCAGATAAATCAGAGAAGCGATGTTTTAGGAGAATGTTCATTTCAGCACCACATATGTAATCATATGAGATAGATAAATGCTGCTTCTTGCTCATGACAGAAGTGGTTTCCACCAGTGATGGTTATGCATATTCGTCACAAAACAAAGGTTCCTGATGCCTTATCAAAGATGCTCAGGACTTGCATATTGCGTGGTCAGCTTGCCAGCTGCTTGACAAGTTACCCAGATGTACCTACCTTTTTATAACAGGGCTATATGAACCATTTTCCTTACACATATACATAAGCCACAAACCATGTGCCAGTCAGTAATTAACCCCATTGAGATAATCCAAATTTAGCTGCTTTTTCTGCATGCTTGTGCTCAAATATATACTGGTTTCTTACATCAAGATCTAGTCTAGAAAGGATTTACATGTCCAGAGAAGGGCAACAAAGTTGGTGAGGGGTTTGGAACACAAGCCTTATGAGGAGAGGCTGAGGGAGGTGGGGTTGCTTAGCCTGGAGAAGAGGAGACTCAGGGGTGACCTAATTGCTCTCTACAACTACCTGAAGGGAGGTTGTAGACAGGCAGAGGTTGGTCTCTTCTCCTAGGCAGCCAGTACCAGAACAAGAGGACACAATACAATACAATACAATAAGCCAGGTTGGAAGAGACCTTCAAGATCATCGCGTCCAACCCATTTCAACCAATCCAATCCACACAAACAACTAGATCATGGCACCAAGCACTCCATCAAGTCTCCTCCTGAACACCTCCAATGATGGTGACTCCACCACCTCCCTGGGCAGACCATTCCAATGGGCAATCACTCTCTCTGTATAGAACTTCTTCCTAACATCCAGCCTAAACCTCCCCTGGCGCAGCCTGAGACTGTGTCCTCTTGTCCTGGTGCTGCCTGCCTGGGAGAAGAGACCAACCTCTGCCTGGCTACAACCTCCCTTCAGGTAGTTGTAAAGAGCAATAAGGTCACCCTTGAGTCTCCTCTTCTCCAGGCTAAGCAACCCCAGCTCCCTCAGTCTCTCCTCATAGGGCTTGTCTTCCAAACCCCTCACCAACTTTGTTGCCCTTCTCTGGACACATTCCAGCAAGTCAACATCCTTCCTAAGCTGAGGGGCCCAGAACTGGACACAGGACTCTAGGTGTGGCCTAACCAGTGCAGTGTACAGGGGCAGAATGGCCTCCCTGTTCCTGCTGGCCACACTCTTCTTGATGCAGGCCAGGATGCCATTGGCCTTCTTGGCTGCCTGGGCACACTGGAGGCTCATGTTCAGCCTCCCATCAACCAGCACCCCCAGGTCCCTCTCTGCCTGGCTGCTCCCCAGCCACTCTGACCCCAGCCTGTAGCACTGCATGGGGTTGCTGTGGCCAATGTGCAGAACCCGGGCACTTGGATGTGTTAAATCTCATGCCGTTGGATTCTGCCCATCTGTCCAGCCTGTCGAGGTCCCTCTGCAAAGCCTCTCTACCCTCCAGCAGATCAACTCCTGCCCCCAGCTTGGTGTTGTCCACAAATTTACTGATGATGGACTCAATGCCCTCATCCAGATCATCAATAAAGATATTGAAGAGCATGGGGCCCAGCACTGATCCTTGGGGCACACCACTAGTGACTGGCCGCCAGCCGGATGTGGCACCATTCACCACCACTCTCTGGGCTCGGCCCTCCAGCCAGTTCCTAACCCAACGCAGTGTGCTCCCATCCAAGCCATGGGCTGCCAGCTTGGCCAGGAGTTTGCTGTGGGGGACGGTGTCAAAGGCCTTGCTGAGGTCCAGGTAGACCACACCCACAGGCCTCCCCATATCCACTAGGTGGGTCACCTGATCATAGAAGGAGATCAGGTTGGTCAGGCAGGACCTGCCCTTCCTAAAGCCATGCTGGCTAGGCCTGATCCCTTGGCCATCCTGTAAGTGCTGTGTGATTGCACTCAAGATGACCTGTTCCATAATCTTGCCTGGCACTGAGGTCAGGCTGACAGTCTCAGGCTGCATCAGGGGAGGTTTAGGCTGGATGTTAGGAAGAAGTTCTACACAGAGAGAGTGATTGGCCATTGGAATGGGCTGCCCGTGGAGGTGGTGGAGTCACCTTCATTGGAGGTGTTCAGGAGGAGACTTGATGGGGTGCTTGGTGCCATGGTTTAGCTGTTTAGGTGGGTTGGATTGGTTGATAGGTTGGACGCGATGATCTTGAAGATCTCTTCCAACCTGGTTTATTGTATTATTGTATTATATTGCTTTGCATCCATGATCTTTCCTCTTCATTATTGGCTGCTCCCTTCATTTTTATGCCAATCAGAAAATTTCATTAGTGATGATTCCATAGTTTATTCAAAGTCATTGATAAAAATGTTAAATATAACTAAACCCAAGGAAACTTCAATAGAAATGTATCCAGTCAACAACAGTTAGTCACTTACAATTACTTCTGGAGGTTAGCTGGCTGTTAATCTATTTAATTATTGCTATATAATACATTGTTGGAACTTCATGATCAAAATGTCAAGTCATCAAGTCAAACACCTCACAGTTTTAGTGTGTTATACTCATACAATTACTTTTAGCAACTAAGCCTCTAATCACATGACAGTATCAAGACCAAATTTCCATGGGCCTGTGTTGATTAGCATTAATTGTATTATTGTGTTTTAATTCTTGTTAATAAAGTTCTATATAATCTATTACTTTGCACAGGACAATAAGTCTATTCTTATCTTGGCCATTTACTTTCATCTTTGCTCTATGACTACTGAGCTTCAGAACAGTTTAGGAGCTGTTGAAAGGACAGGATGTATGGCCCAAGGAGCTTCTCTTTTAGAAACCTACTAAATTTCTTGCTGTTGATTTATTATTGATTAATTCTGGTATCTGTGTTATAAATTAATTTCTTTTGGACTGGAAAGTGTTTCACCATACTCTGACCAGTCTGTATCTGTATCTATAGAAAGACTTTCTTATTGAAAAGGCTCTGCCTTTTCTGTGTTGGTCGTCACCCTGTGCAGCACCAGGCACCTACTTTTCTTAGGACTTCTTTTGTTGATTCCCTTCAAAAATTCCTTTCTGTTATGTTTAATTCTACTTGTCAAATAGTTCCATTGTTGTTTTTACCTTTATAAATTTTTTTTTCAGTTCCTTCATGTATATTTGGTTCATATCAACTTCTTTTTACTTGTGTTATATACATATAATCTCTACTTTGAAGCTCATATATCATGCAAACACCTAATCCTTTGATACTAGTAAACAGACATAAGATTATGGAGAAACAGTGGCTTATCCATATTTAAAATTGCAATTCATTTCTAGTGCACATGTCTGATTTTGGTCCTTGCCTTCAAATGCAAGTTAAATATATATGTATTTCATATATATAGCTGCTTCATAGTGCCATATGAGGTTTGCATCTGAGGTAGAATTTCCCACCAGATTTGAAGGAAATTAAACAAATGGTTAATAAAATTATGAGGTCTTAAATGTGTGTGTCTTCATCAGAATAATAATAAAAAAAGGCTAAGGTTTGTTTTTTTGCTGAGCAGGAAAAAAAAAATGAGAGAGGCAACATGTCTTGTAGGATGCATATGTGCAAGATCGATACACAGCACTGACGTCCCTCTCAGGAAATACTGACCTGTCTCACTTTACACTGACAATTCACCAGGGCACAGAAGTTCTAACTTGCTGAGGTCTGTGTGAGGCTAAGGAAACAAAACCACTGAAGGCAGCACTTCAGGGATCTTTTTATTTTATAATGAATGAGTACCTGGAATGATGGTCTGAAGATGGGACTGGGCAGGCTGAGACACTTTATGGCTTTATGACGCCTGGATGCCCAGCCATGTCCCGGCAATAAACTTCAGTCCCCAAAATCAATTTTACAGCCAAAATGTAAGCATGCTTAGTGTCTCAGATGCTTCTGTGGTTTCTGTAGGCTTTTCTGGATCACCATCCACTTCTGGAATCAGGCACCCAAGTGTTTTGCTGAATTTATCTTCTGATGTCGATAATAGTGTATCCCCAGCTGCACTCTGCACTGTGTCTGACAGAAAAGCTGCCAGCATTTGCTCAGCAGATACTTTTGCTGAGCTTGCTGTAGCTGGGGTCCTCCAGAGTATTGTACAGCTTTTTCCAAATATAATAATTAGGATTCCTTGGACCAGTAGGACAAGTTGATTGCCATTAGCAGTGCCTTTTTCTCCCTATTACCACATATGCACTAGTGTTTGGTTTTGCTATTGTAAAAGTAAAGCACAACTGCATTGTCCTCCTCTTCTTTTTATCCTTATGCTCAGGTTGCCTCTAAACTTCTGGTACCTACCTCCTTTTCATAGTGTTAGATCTAACTACCTAAAATCAGGGAACAGACAGGATCACAGCGTACAGAACTCCATGTTAAGAAATTGATTCAGAGAGCAAAGACTTGCTCCTTCCTTCAGTTCTATCATGTCAGCCAAAGGACAAATTAATTCACAGTGAAGGACATGATTCAAGCTACATTACATCCTGGTTTCCATGACTATCTACAATTCCTTTCTGTGAGCTGTGTTCTGGTCCAACCTTGTGTTAAATTTCCATCCTTTGGAAGTGAAGATGCAAATGAGGCTGCTGTAGATCTTTCATCTTCATCCTGATATACAGCAGCGTTACAGAGGCAAGTATAACAAGAAGAATCCTTGGGAACCAAGTCTTATGTATAGCCCTTACCATAGGCGTAACCTTACCTGACCTTTAGCATACTCTATGGTGTAAAATCCATCACCACAGCAGCAGCATCCTGTTGCCCCATGCTGTGTTTGGGAAAATGCTTGAAGGACTCTAATTTCTGGATGACTTAATATGGTACCAATTTTTGGTACAGCTCACTAAACTGATTGTTGTTTTTCTTTGTCCATGATATTAGCAACAAAGAGGGAATTTGTTACCTGCTGGCTACTGTCAATCATCAGACAGATAAAATAATCTGTTCACACTTCTTGTTAAGTATGACACATGTTAAAAATATATGGCCAAAATGTGGTGGGTTGTTTTTTTTTTGGTGGTTTTGTTCCTGAACAAAAATCTACCAGAAAATTCCCCAATTTATATTACTACCTCTTCCTTGTGACCCATTTTATTTTTTGAGCAATGAAATCTGGTGAAGGGTCATAAGAATAAATCATACAAGGAGCAACTGAGGGACCTGGGGTTGGTTAGTTTGGAGAAAAGGAGGCTGAAGGGAGTCCTTGTTGTTCCCTATAATACAATACAATACAATACACCAGGTTGGAAGAGACCTTCAAGATCATCACGTCCAACCCATCAACCAATCCAACCCACCTAAATACAATACAGTACAATACAGTACAATACTGTACAATACAGTGCAATACAGTACAATACAGTACAATACAACCCACCTAAACAACTAAACAACTAAACCGTGGCACCAAGCACCCCATCAAGCCTCTTCTTGAACACCTCCAATGAAGGTGACTCCACCACTTCCACAGGCAGCTGATTCCAGTGGGCAATCACTCCTCGTCGGTATAGAACTTCTTCCTAAGATCCAGTCTAAACCTGCCCTGGCGCAGCCTGAGACTGTGTCCTCTTGTTCTGGTCTGGCTGCCTGGGAGAAGAGACCAACCTCTGCTGTCTACAACCTCCCTTCAGGTAGTTGTAGAGAGCAATAAGGTCACCCCTCAGTCTCCTCTTCTCCAGGCTAAGCAAGCCCAGCTCCCTCAGCCTCTCCTCATAGGGCTTGTGTTCCAAACCCCTCACCAACTTCGTTGCCCTTCTCTGGACACGCTCCAGCAAGACAACATCTTTCCTAAACTGAGGGGTCCAGAACTGGACACAGTACTCAAGGTGTGGCCTAACCAGTGCAGTGTAGATGGGCAGAATGACCTCCCTGCTCCTGCTGGCCACACTGTTTCTGATGCAGGCCAGGATGCCATTGGCCTTCTTGGCTGCCTGGGCACACTGCAGGCTGAAAGGAGGTTGCAGAGAGGTGAATGTTCATCTCTTCTTGCAAGTCACAACTGGGACAACAAGAAGTAATGGCATCAAGTTATGCCAGGGAAGGTTTAGGTTAGACATTAGGAAAATCTTCTGTACTGAAAGTGTTATCAGAGACTGAAAAAGGCTGCCCAGGGAAGTGGCTGAATCACCATCCCTGGATGTATTTAAAATCTGTCTAAATATGGTGCTCAATGATATTATGTAGTAGTGGCCTTGGTAGAGTTAGATAATGGTTTGACTTGATAATCTTAAAGGTCTTTTCCAATCATAGTGATCCTGTGATTCTGAGAACTTCCTAGACTAACAAAATCCTGAAAGAAACACTTAACTAAGCAAAAGAGGAACAGACAAAGAGTTAATTTTGCTAGCTTGTCAGAATGATTTTTTGTTTTAGTAAGAACTATGGAGAGCATGATGGTGATAGCTATCAGGAAAGAAGACCAACCTAGCTGAATGGAGAGCTTTGGAATTCAAGCACAAAAGGAGATTTTATGGCATTTGGAAGAAGGGGCAGGCCTCTCATGAGAGCTGCAAAGATGTACTGAGGTTAGGGGGGAGAAAATCTGGGGAGCCAAAGCTCAGCTAGAATTCAACCTGGCTACTGCAGTTACATACAATGAAATGAGAGATTCTTTAAATACATTAAGATCAAAAGAAGGACTAGGGAGAATCTCCCTCCGTTATTGGACACAGGAGGAAACATAGCGACAAAGGATGAGGAGAAGGCTGTGGCGCTTAACGCTCTCTATGCCTTGGTCTTCAGCAGTAGAACTCATTGCTCCCTAGACACCTAGCCTCCTGAGCTGGAATACAGTGAGGGGGGCAGAATGAGACCTTCACAATCCAAGAGAAAATGGTCACTGGCCTGCTATACTACTTAAACATGCACAAGTCTATGGGGCCAGGTGGGTCTCACCCAAGAGTACTGAAGGAGTTGGTGAATGTACTCACCAAGCCTCTTCCCATCATTTATCAGCAGCCTTGGCTAACTAGGGAGGTCTCAGTGGCCTGGAGGGCAGAAAATATGACACCCATTTGCAAAAAAGGCTGAAAGGAGGATCCAGGGAACTGCAGACCTGTCAGTCTGACCTTGGTGCCAAGGAAAGTCAAGGAGCAGATCATCCTGAGTGCCACTATGCACCATATACAGGACAACTGGAAATCAGGCCCAGTCAGCATGGTATATGAAAGACATATCCTACTTGATAAGACTGATCTCCTTCTATGACAAAATGGCCTGCCTAGTGGATAAAGGAAAGGCTGTGGATGTTGTCTGTCTGGACCTCCATGAAGCATTCAACACTGTTTTTCATTACATTCTTAGGAAGAAACTGGCTGCTTGTGGCTTGGATGAGCATACACTCTTCTGGGTAAAACACTCACTGAATGGCTGGGCCCAAAGAGTGGATTTAAATCCAGATGTCAGCTGGACACAAGTTATGTTCCTCGGGGCTCACTTTTGGGACCACTTGTTTAACACTTTTATCAATATTCATGATGAGGAGATGATCAGTTTGCAGATGCCAAGTCGAGTGGAATCATTGTTAGGCTTGAGGGTAGAGAGGCTCTACAGAGGGTCTTGGACAGACTGGATTGATGGGCTGATGTCAGCTGTATGAGGTTTAACGAGGCTGAGTGCTGAGTTCTACACTTGGGTCACATCAACCCTGTGCAATACTACAGGCCTGGGCAAGAATATCTGGAAAGCTGTGTGACAGAAAGGGACCTGAGGATACTGATTGACAAGCAGAGGAATATGAGCCAGCAGTATACCCAAGTGGTGAAGAACACCAACAGCCTCCTGGCTTGCATTCGAAATAGTGTGGC
Source organism: Colaptes auratus (assembly GCA_015227895.2). Lineage (NCBI taxonomy): Eukaryota > Metazoa > Chordata > Aves > Piciformes > Picidae > Colaptes > Colaptes auratus. Next base: position 90,162,294 of record CM037631.1, on the reverse strand, counting down.
AAGCAGTACTAGGTGATCATCCCTTTGTACTCTGCATTGGTGAGAGCCCTCATTGAGCATTGTGCTCAGATTTGGGCACATCAATATAAGAACGACATTGAGGTGCTGGAGCAGGTCCAGACAAGAGTAACTAAGCTGGTGAAGGGCCTAGAGAACAAGTCTTATGAGGAACAGATGAGGGAAATGGAGCTGTTTACTCTGAAGAAAATGAGGCTGATAGGAGAGCTTCCTACTCTCAGCTACCTGAAAAGAAGATGCTGTGTGGTGGCTGTTGGTCTCTTCTCCCAAGTAACTAATAATAGAACAAGTGTGAATAGCCTCAAGCTGCGCCAGGGGAGGTTTAGGCTGGGCATTAGAAAAACAATTCTCACTGAAAGGGTTGTCAGGCATTGGAATGAACTGCTCATGGATCAAATCACCATCCCTGGGTGCATTTAAAAGCTATGTAGATGTGGTGCTTGAGGTTATGGTTTAGCCTTGGGCATGATAGAGTAGGGTTAATGGCTGGACTCGATAATCTTGAAGGTCTTTTCCAACCTATATGACTCTATGACCATTGCAGTGAGCTTAATAGAGTTTTTCTTCACATACAGAAAATAATTTTTCAAAATGGATGGAATTAATACAATGCTAATAAATATAAGATTAACAGTATTTGAACCTTAAATGTTAACATAGGCAGTTATCTCACTTCCAAAGAAATTGTAGTTACTGCATTGATATTTTTCTCATGTGAATATGTCTCAAAGAGCAGAAAAACTAACACAGAAGAATTTTTGTCTTAAGCATAAAATATGAAGATGATTCCTCCAACACCACAATGGACTGAACAAAGGCTTAAATACAAGACTCAGGATCTCCTGACTTTTTCTAATGTGTGAGCAGAGAATGGAATCCAGGGCAGCCTAAATACACAGTTTACAGAGAATTTACATAGCTGAATATGTTGCAGACATCTACACTGGAGTTTGTTGTTTGACCTTCCTTTCTTGTTCCTGGAAATTAAGGAGTGCTTCTAAGGAGAGGATGATTCTTGTCACCACTAAGAAGGCCTCTAAAAGTAGGTGAGAGAAATCACATCCCAAACAAGCCTGCTCCTCTCCATTAAAGGTGAATATGGATGTCTCTGTGGCAGACATAGAATTAGCAGGCCTTTGTGTCACTCTTGTTCAGAGGAGAGTGATGATGACTTCTTAAGGAAACCAGATGCATGCCCATATTTATTCCGTGGGTCTATATCTCTGGCTTGCAAGGAATTTTTAAATCCATTGACTCATTACTATGATTGCAAGCTTCTAATTACTATGTAGCTAGTTTCAACCTAATTTGGCAAAGAACAATGGTCTGAACGATGTTTAGATTATCAAGGAGTTGAATTTTTTCATTATTCTTTTTTTTGGGATTATAGATCTCCCTCCCCCTGCTCTGAAGAAAAGATTTCCTAACTGAAACTCCTACAAATGAAGCTCAGAGGTTGCCTGGAGGAAACCATGTTCATCCATTATTCTACTAATTCTTATTTGGCATATCTCTTTAACATTTTAAAATATATTCCCTCTCTATTCTTTACCTTTTTCTGGCACATAGTCCAAATTATGCTTCTGCAGCTCATAGGAATTAATCCATCCCATAAAATTTTAGTGGTGTCTGGTTTAGTCATTTATTTATTTTTAGTTTCCTCACCATTTCTTCCCTTGACTTGATACTCTGCATAGATGAGTATCAACACTGACTGGAACAACTGAATTGGGAAGTAGAGAGAAAACTTAGGAGGTTATATAGAATATTTTGGAAGAGGTCAGGATTAATGGTCTTAAATTAATGAGATTCCAGTGAGACATCTGGGAAGCATTCCTAGCAGTAAAGTGGTAGATTAAGTTGCCTAGGGAGGCTGTAAGAGCTCCATCAATGGAAGTTTTTAAGAACAGGTTGAACAAACCTCTGCCAGGATTGGTGCACTTATAACTGATCCTGCCCTGAGGAGTCCATTAAATTTGTGTGAATTATGGTACCTGCTCACAGAAGTTATATTGATACCAACAGAGTGTCATGATGCAAAAGACACACAGTAGAAGGTAATAGAGGTAACACTACTGCACTGTTGGAGCTATGCCTTGTTTCTTCTCCTTGACTTCCATTTGTCTCCTCTCTTTCCCCAACAAAACATGGGAATACATGGTGTGACTGGTTGATGCTATGCCTTTAAGAAAGAGACAGTTGCTGAACACTCTGGCTGAATGTTTTTGATATTTGAACAAAAACAAGATAGTCTAAACGAATTTCATTGGTGCTTGTGGGGTTCAGTTTTGAGTTTGGGTGCTGTTGGTTCAGTCTGTGTCTGGTCTGGGTTCAGGCTGGGTGCAGTCTGTGCTTTCTCTCTTGCTGAAGCAGGAACGGCCTTGAGTTAACAGCTAACCAGATAAGAGAACCAATTTTGCATGTGCTTCTTAGCTAACAGAATTTTTCCTTCTTAATTGCCTTTCTCTCTCTCTCTAACCCTTTTGGGAAAAAGGGGAGGTGGGGAGGGAGAGAGGGGGGTTCAGGGAACCCCCCTGGCCGGCAGGAGGGAAAAGGTTTTTCTGCATTGTGTTCATTGTTATATTTTCCTGTATATATTGTAAATATTGTATATTTGTGTATATATATTCATTGCATTCCATTTATGCCTGTAAATATAGCTTTCATCTGCTTTTCCGACTGAGCTAGCTGTGGTTTCTTTCCCTGTGTGTGGGGAGGGAACTTTCTCACCCCACCACATATTTCTTAATTGGCGCCCAACGTGGGGCTTGTGGATAGTTGCTGTCCAGAAGCAGAGCAAAAGTTGCTTGATTTATTGTCTGCTCAGGTCGGAGTTGCAAGGATGAAAGTGTTTTGGCTTTTAGAGCGTTTGATCTTTTCAATTTGTTCGGTACTGGTCTACAAGTACCTCTTGGGATTGATTTTCGATCGCTTAAGCAGATACTTGATGTATAAATTGTATTTATGGTTTAAGTATAAGATTCAGCTTCTCTATGATCGGTGCCTGGGATTCTTTTGGCTTAATAGATACGGGAATGTGACCTCGACTACTCTGCCCATAGAGATAAAGGAGTTTAAGATCCCAGTAGGTGAAAGAGTAGTTTTAAGTGATGGCTGGGATCCAAAGGTGATTTATTTGATGTGTGCAATTCTGCTGTTGGTGATAAGCAATGCGTACTTGTTATATGCTCTGTACCGGGAGAAGAAAGTTTCTAAGACCTGTTTTGTAATTAGGCGTAGACCCAAGAGGAGGAGGAACAGCTCTAACTCGACCCTAGGAATATCTAGTGATGAGGAGAATGGAGGATCTGTATCAGTTAAAAAGAAAGCTAAAAATTCCATCGGAAAGGCTGCTCTGAACGGTGCTGTTAGTGGTTCTGGCAATCAGCCAGCTGCAGCGGCAGCGGCAGCGCCTAACATGGCGGCTCCCCCGTCCTCGGCAGCCATTAGCAAGGCACAGCCATTTCCTCCTTCTTCTTCAGCAGACCGGAAGTGTCCTCCACAGCAGCTGATCCGTCCCAAAACCTGTCAGCTTCTGTTAAGCCAGCTGTAAATTCAAACACAGCTCCAGTTAAGCAGGTAGCTGTTTTAACTACAGAAGTGGAAAGGGCAAAGCTGATTCAGATGCTGATCCTGGTGAGGGACCTTCTGCTTTAAGAGACCCTGCTGAGGAAGAGGAGAAGATTTGTCTTAAAGATATAGCTGAGATATTGAGAAGATCACTGGATGGAAATGCAGGGCAAATTGCTGATAGCAGGACAACAAGAGGTGGTACACCTGACCTTAAAGAGATTCTTAGGAGAGTGACAAGGAGATTATTGGGGCAACAAGTTCAGGAAGAGGAGGAAGGGGAGGAGTCAGATGACCTTCTGGGCTGTCCTTCACCAAGGGAAGAGATAAGGAATGTGCGTAAAGATTATATCAGAGCAGATAAGGAGCCAATCCTAGCTTGGCTTGGTAGATGCTACGATACAGGTGCTCCAGCTCTAATGGTTGGAGACAAGTCAGCAGCTCAACTAGGAGCTCTCTCAAAGGATAATGGAATAGATAGACATCTAGGCTGGACTCTTGGTAAGGTTACTCTGTGGATACGCCTTTTAATGGCAACCCTCATGAGATATCCTTCCCGAGATGATCTTCCATGGAATCCTAAGCCCTGGACTACCATAGAGGAAGGAATTAAGCGTCTGAGAGAATTTGCTGTCAGAGAGGTACTCTATGGTGACCATGAGACTCTGAATCCTGATGAAATTCCTGTAGGAACTGGTCTTGCTAAAAAGCTCATCAAACTTGCTCCTCCTAACTATGCAAATATTCTGGCAAGCAGAATTGTTGCAAGAAATTATGGCGGAGCTTCTCCTACGGTTGGCCAATTCACTGATCAAATGAGACAATTGGAGGATAGCATGACACGTGTTTCTTTGGTTTCAGCCATTGAAACTCTGTCTGGAAAAATTGAGAATTGCATGAAAGAGATGAAGGATGAAATTATAAATTCCATCTCCCAATTGACACAAGGAAATAATTCCAATTCTCCCTCCGGATGGATACAGGTTTCCTCTGTGAGGAATAGGCGTCCTCCAAGGATGTCATTCCAAAACAGGTCATTCCAAAACAGGTCATTCCAAGACAGGTCATTCCAAAACAGACCACCAAGGCAGTCACGTGGAAGTATTTGGATAACTCTGCGTGATCAGTTTGGTGAGAACATGAACAGATGGGATGGTCAACCAACTGCTAATCTTTTCAGGAGACTGAGGGAACTGCAAAGTGGCAGAGCCCGAGGTAGCAATACCAGAAGGGTAGCTGTTACTTCTACAGTTCCCCAGGACAACTCTAATAGCTCCAACAGTGGCTCCAGTTTTAACACTGCACCATGTGCTCATTGCACATGTGGGCATGTTCCCCATAATTAGGGGTGCCCTTCCTCCCGCCAGGGGGAGGAGAGGGGTAACAGAGATAACAGAATCTATTGGGATGTGTACATCCAGTGGCCTGGCACTTCACAATTTCAGAAGTACAGGGCCTTGGTTGACACAGGGGCTCAGTGCACCATAATGCCATCAAATTATCAGGATCAGAAGCTATAACTATTCTGGGAGTCACTGGTGGATCTCAAGAGTTAACTAAGGTGGAGGTTGATATAAGTTTAACTGGTAAACAGTGGAGGAAGCATACAGTTGTGACCGGACCTGATGCACCTTGTATTCTGGGAATTGATTTTCTGAGAGAAGGGCGTTTCAAAGACCCTAAAGGTTACAAATGGGCTTTTGGAGTAGCATCTGTAGAAATTGATGGACAAAAATTGAAGCTGTCTGTTAGACCTGATCTTTCTGATGAATCTGCAGTTGTGGGACAACACAAGATTCAGGACATTAAATTGCCGGTTGCTTCTCAGACTGTGCATCACAGACAATACAGAACCAACCGTGACTCTTTGTTGCCCATTCAGAATCTGATTCGTCAGTTGGAGAGTCAGAAAGTCATCAGCAAAACTCATTCACCTTTCAACAGTCCAGTGTGGCCTGTGCGAAAGCAGAATGGAGACTGGCGTCTGACAGTCGACTACCGAGCCCTGAATGAAGTAACTCCACCTATGAGTGCAGCAGTACCAGACATGATGGAACTCCAGTATGAGCTGGAATCCAAAGAGGCCAAATGGTATGCTACCATAGACATTGCTAATGCCTTCTTCTCTATTCCCATAGCAGAGGAATGCAGGCCTCAGTTTGCTTTCACCTGGAGAGGAATCCAGTACACTTTCAACAGATTGCCAATGGGCTGGATCCACAGCTCCAGCATCTGTCATGCAGTGATCCACGATGCTCTGGAGAAAGGTGGTGCTCCAGAACACATCCAGTTCATCGATGATATCATCGTCTGGGGTAAAACTGCTGAGGAAGTCTTTGAGAAAGGTAACAAAGTCATTGACATTCTTCTGAATGCAGGTTTCGCCATCAAGCGAGACAAGGTGAAAGGACCTACCAGAGAGATCCAGTTTCTGGGAGTGCGGTGGCAGGATGGACGCCGACACATTCCAGTGGATGTGATAAATAGAGTCTCTACCATGGCCAATCCCATGAACAAGCAAGAAACTCTACGTTTCTTGGGAATAGTGGGATTTTGGAGACTGCACATTCCTGGATACAGTCAGATTGTGAAACCTCTGTATGATGTGACTCGAAAGAGAAACAATTTCCACTGGGGACCTGAACAACAAGCAGCCTTTGACCAGATAAAGCAAGAGGTGGTTCAAGCAATGGGTCTGGGACCTGTCCGAGATGGTCCAGACATTAAGAACATTTTGTACACGGCTGCAAGTGACAATGGTCCAACCTGGTGCTTGTGGCAAAGAGCTCCAGGTGAGACACGTGGACGACCTCTTGGTTTCTGGAGTAGAGGTTACAGAGGTTCAGAGGCTAACTATACTCCAACAGAGAAAGAGATTCTAGCTGCCTATGAAGGAGTAAAAGCGGCTTCTGAAGTGATCGGAACTGAATCACAACTTCTCTTAGCTCCCAGATTACCAGTTTTGAATTGGATGTTCAAAGGCAAGGGTTCCACACCACATCATGCAACAGATTCCACCTGGTCTAAGTGGATGGCTCTGATAACACAGAGAGCTCGCATGGGAAATCTTGAAAGACCTGGTCTGGTGGAGGTGATCTCAAGTTGGCCTGAAGGTACCAACTGCACTAAACCTCCAGAGGAGAGAGTAACTCGTGCTGAGGAAGCTCCTCCTTACAATGACCTTTCTGATGATGAAAAGAAATATGCTTTGTTCACAGACGGTTCCTGTCGTCTGGTCGGGAACAAGCGAAGGTGGAAGTCTGCAGTGTGGAGTCCAACACGCCGAGTTGCAGAGGCAAAGGATGGAGAAGGAGAATCCAGTCAGTTCGCAGAGGTAAAAGCTGTCCAGCTAGCTCTCGACGTAGCTGAACGTGAGAGGTGGCCAAAGCTTTATCTCTACACCGACTCATGGATGGTAGCCAATGCTCTGTGGGGTTGGCTAAAGAACTGGAAGAAGAGTGGTTGGCAGAGAAAAGGAAAGCCCATATGGGCAGCTGACCTGTGGCAGGACATTGCTGATCGAATTGAGAGAATTCCAGTGAAGGTGAGACACATTGATGCTCACATCCCTAAGAGCAAAGCTACTGAGGAACAGCAACACAACCATCAGGCAGATCTAGCTGCAAGAGTTTCTCAAGTAGACATGGACTCTGATCTAGATCTCGACTGGAAACACCGAGGTGAGATATTCTTAGCTCGGTGGGCTCATGATTCGTCAGGACATCAAGGGAGAGATGCAACCTACCAGTGGGCACGTGACAGATCCATAGACATTTCCATGGATGCTATCACACAAGTCATCCATGACTGTGACATTTGTGCTGCTATTAAGCAGGCAAAGCGACTTAAGCCCTTATGGTATGGTGACAGATGGTCCAAGTACAAGTATGGTGAAGCCTGGCAGATTGACTACATCACTCTACCACGTTCTCGTTCTGGTAAGCAGTATGTGCTTACTATGGTAGAGGCAAACACTGGATGGTTGGAAACTTATCCAGTTCCACACGCAACTGCACGCAACACCATTCTTGGTCTGGAGAGACAAATCCTGTGGAGACACAGAACTCCAGAGAGGATTGAGTCAGACAACGGAACTCATTTCAAAAACAACCTTGTAAGGAGCTGGGCCAAAGAGCACGGCATTGAGTGGATATTCCACATCCCCTACTATGCACCAGCTGCAGGGAAGATTGAACGCTACAATGGTTTGCTGAAGACCACTCTTAAAGCCATAGGGGGTGGATCTTTGAAAAACTGGGAAAAGCATTTAGCACAAGCAACCTGGCTGGTAAATAGTAGAGGTTCAGTGAACCGAGCTGGACCGGCACACTCAGATCTGCTACAGAAAGTGGAAGGTGATAGAGTTCCTGTTGTTAGAGAAAAGAATCTGTTAGGTAAAACTGTTTGGGTGTTTTCTCCCTCAGGAGAGGCTAAACCTGTCCGAGGGGTGGTTTCAGCTGAAAGTCCGGGTCACACTTACTGGGTAATGCAAGAGAATGGTGAAATTCAGTGTATTCCACAAAGAAATCTAACTTTAGCTGAAAGAGTTTAATTTCAGAGTGTTGTACAGCTACATCGCGCCCAAAGGAGAATCCTTGAGGAATCCACGGTGCACGAACCCTGAGAACCCTGAGAGCCCTGAGTCAACTGAGAGTCCCTGTTTCCCTGTTTCCCTGTTTCCCTTTTCTTCGCTTCGTCTGCGAAGAGACAAACTGTTTTCCATTTTTCTTGTTTCTTGGACTTCTGAATCATCTACACCTGAGGATAGCCGGAATGGACTATGAACTTCACTTGCAAATTGTAGATATTGTTTTAGATTGGATGGACAGTATGAACAGCCAATGAAATTGTTTAGAAGAGGTGGATTGTAACCGGTTGATGCTATGCCTTTAAGAAAGAGACAGTTGCTGAACACTCTGGCTGAATGTTTTTGATATTTGAACAAAAACAAGATAGTCTAAACGAATTTCATTGGTGCTTGTGGGGTTCAGTTTTGAGTTTGGGTGCTGTTGGTTCAGTCTGTGTCTGGTCTGGGTTCAGGCTGGGTGCAGTCTGTGCTTTCTCTCTTGCTGAAGCAGGAACGGCCTTGAGTTAACAGCTAACCAGATAAGAGAACCAATTTTGCATGTGCTTCTTAGCTAACAGAATTTTTCCTTCTTAATTGCCTTTCTCTCTCTCTCTAACCCTTTTGGGAAAAAGGGGAGGTGGGGAGGGAGAGAGGGGGGTTCAGGGAACCCCCCTGGCCGGCAGGAGGGAAAAGGTTTTTCTGCATTGTGTTCATTGTTATATTTTCCTGTATATATTGTAAATATTGTATATTTGTGTATATATATTCATTGCATTCCATTTATGCCTGTAAATATAGCTTTCATCTGCTTTTCCGACTGAGCTAGCTGTGGTTTCTTTCCCTGTGTGTGGGGAGGGAACTTTCTCACCCCACCACACATGGGCAGTCAACATGGCTTTACCAAGGGGAAGTCATGTTTGACCAACCTGATAGCCTTTTATGAGGACAAAACCAGGTGGATAGATGATGGTAGAGTGGGGCATGTGGTTTACCTTGATTTCAGTGGGGCATTTGACACTGTCTCCCACAGCATCCTTGCAGCTAAGCTGAGGCATTGTGGTCTGGATGATCGGTTAGTGAGGTGGATTGAGAACTGGTTGAAAGGAAGAAGTCAGAGAGCTGTGGGACAGATTCTAGCTGGAGGCCTGTAACTAGTGGAATCCCTCAGGGGTCAGTTCTGGGACCTGTACTATTCAATATATCCATCAACAACCTGGATGAGAGCCCAGAGTGCATGGTCAGCAAGTTTGCTGATGATACCAAACTGGGTGGAGTGGCTGAGAGACCAGAGGGTTGTGCTGCCATTCAGTGAGACTTAGACAGGCTGGAGAGCTGGGCAGGGAGAAATGTAATGAAATTCAACAAGGGCAAGTGTAGAGTCTTGCACCTGGGAAAGAGCAACCCCATGTACCAGTATATGTTGGGGACTGACCTGCTGGAGATCAGTGAAAGGGAAAAGGACCTGGGGGTCCTAGTGGATGGAAGGTTAACCATGAGCCAGCAATGTGCTCTTGTGGCCAAGAAGGCCAATGATATCCTGGGTTGTATTAGAAGGGGTGTGGTCAGTAGGTCGAGAGAGGCTCTTCTCCCTCTCTACTCTGCCCTGATGAGGCCACATCTGGTATATTGTGTCCAGTTCTGGGCCCCTCAGTTCAAGAAGGACAGGGAGCTGCTTGAAAGAGTCCAGCACAGAGCCACAAAAATGATTAAGGGAGTGGAACATCTTCCTTACAAGGACAGACTGAGGGAGATGGGGCTCTTCAACTTGTAGAAGAGGAGACTGATGGGTGACCTCATTAATGTTTATAAATACATAAAGGATGAGTGCCAAGAGGATGGAACCAAGCAATCCCCAATGACAGGACAAGGGGCAATGGGTGGAAGTTAAGGCATAGGAAATTCCATGGAAACAGGAAGAAGAATTATTTCACTGTGAGGGTGACAGAACACTGGAACAGGCTGCCTAGGGGGATTGTGGAGTCTCCCTCCCTGGAGATATTTAAGACCTGTCTGGATGCAGTCCTGTGTGATCTGGTATAGGTGATCCTGCTCTCGTGGAGGTGATGGAATAGATGATCTCTTGGGGTCCCTTCCAGCCCCTAACATTCTGTGATTCTGTGATATATTGTGGCCCCTGATTGTGTGAGATCAGAGAGGAGAGATGTGCTCTGCAGAGGAAGAGAAAGGGAACAGGACTTTTTCCTTCCCCACTATTCCTACTAGTATACCTTAATTATGAGGCTTGGGGGAATGTATGCTTCTTAGATCTAGAGGCATGCTCCAGCCAAGTCTTTTACTCACTGTCAGGATGAGAGCCTTTTCCTTCCCTGCCTCAGGAAACCTGAGCAGTAGGTGAACAAGACAGTCTGAGACTCCCAGCAAGTCCTTCTCTGAATGCAAAGCGTGCTAGGACCAAGGTACCCTTCAGTAAGATTCATTCTTGTTCTCTCCTTCTTCCTGTCTGGTTTGCACTCCTTCAGTTTTTTATCCTAATTCACTTTCTTTTCCTCTCCTTCTTCTTAGTTACCTCCTCATTTACCAGTTACCACTTTTCCTTCCTCAATTTCCATCTCTTTGAATGGCTCCTTCTTATATCCAAACCTAGTTTGTTTCTTATTTGTATCTTTCCTCTCTCAGAACAAAATCCCCTCATCCCAAATTAGGCTGGTTTAAGATAATTGAATTAGAGTAAGGTCTATGTAAATATAGAGAACCGTGGAGGCTTACTCTTATTTATTCCAGTAATTAGAAAAAAAACCCTGTGCCTTTGATTGAAGTTTCATTGCCTGAATCATCTTCCCTTTGCAGTCCACCACACCACCCTCTGACAAAAATGACCAGATTTCGTGTTTGCTTGTGTCATTATTATAAAGCTGTTCCAGTTTTCTCCTGGTAAAAGTATTTTTTTCTCTCTCAGATTCAAATTAAGCAACATACTTAAGACAGCATTTATCACCTTTTATATAGAATAATTAGTTTAAAATCAAACCATGCATATCCCAACCAAAATCTTAGTTCTGCAAATATATTCTTTGCTAGAAAAGATCCTACTCCATTCCCCTGTAAAGTGTTTCATAAAATATGAGAGCAGTGACACATAGGTATATATGTACATAGAGATGCATTTGTATAATGTTTCTTTAATAAATATAACTCAAAGACTAATTAGGGGAAAGGAATAGAAATAAAGGTAAACTTATATTAAAAGAAAACACAACAAGGTGGTCAGCTATCACAGGAACTGTAAAATTTAGAGAAGAGGTAAAGTAAATAGTGTGGACCCTGGGGAGACGTGTTTAGCCACCGGTGGGGAGTAAGATGATGATGTCATGCCTAGCAGAGGGAGGAAGACTCCTGTAAAGTTGGATGAGATCCAGTTCATGTTGTAGATTTATGCAGTTAATTTTGTCCCTTGACTACATTCAGATGAGCATTTCTCCCTAACATACACCAAGAAAATTGCTACATTATAGCTGTGCTAATGGTAATCAGCATGCTAATGAGCACCAGAAGGTCGTTACAGGAAAGAGAGGTTCAAAGATGTATAACCTAGAGGAGAAGATGAAGTAAGTCTTTAGGGAATGCAAGTGTCTTGTTTGTAGGTCATAGATTATTTGTTTTGGTCATTGCAGAGCACAGGGAGTTTAATTTAAGGACAGAAAAAGATTAAGCTTTTTGAATCTTAGGAGCAGCATAACTTAATTAAATATATGCCTATGAAGTAGACAGCAAACAGCACTGGACTGTTTTTATTCTATTCTAATATGTTCCTTGCTAGAGATTATACTGTGTTTGTCTTTCATGATATGAATCTAACACTTTTCATGCTTAATATAAAACTAGTATAAAACTGCACTTACAGCTTTTTGTATTTTGTTAATAAAGCAGAGTAAAAGACAAAAGGTAAAAGGGAAAGAAAATCAGAGCAAATGCCAAAAAACAAAGTGAACATTAAAAGGGAGTAAATTCAGAGGAAAATGAAAGCCTATCAATGAGTAAGAGACACTACTGAGATAAAAGAAACATGCAAAACAGTACTTATAAAATTAGTGAAAAGTTGAATATCAGTTACACAAATATCAGAGGGAGAAATATATTCCTATTTAATTCAAATGTCTATTTCTGCTTCAAAAGGTTAATGTGCTTCCTTTTACTCAGAAAAGAACTTGTGTGTGCATTTAGATGATTTTCTCAGAGAGAAAATGAGACTTAATATGTACTGCAGATGTTTTAGGGGAAGCCCTCAGGGATGGGGTGACACTACAGAAATAGTGAGAGGATAGGTTTATAGGAGTGGTAACACCTGTTATAATTTAGGCATATCCGATTTGGCTGCAGGTCTTTCTAAAATTCCAGCTTCCCAGCAGGAAAAATAGGAACACAAGTTTTAAATTCACATTTGCATTTAGGTGGTTGATCAGGGCACATCAAGCTTCTCTGGACCTCTAGGAGGTAGAACACTTTTGTGGTTCCTTTATCGATGTGTCTTAGAGGGGGAAAAAATAGAGACTGAATCACAAAACAATCCTACCATGAGCTGTGGGGGAAGCATCGACATGCTGAACTGTGACAGGTTAGGCTGTGCCTTTAAGAAAAGGATAGCTGCAGAATTCTCTAGCTGAATCTTTGGGTGTAAAAAGGAAAACAAAGATTAATTCTAAACGACTTTCATTGGTCAGATGTGAGATGTACTGTGGCAAATATCTCTCACATTATTTTATCTCACTCGCTCCAGCTTCAGTCTGTCTGACTTTTCTTTTCTTGGCCAGAGTGCATGCAGCTGACCCTGGACTGAAACTGATAAGAGAAACTAACTTTCTTAACAACTGCTTTGAGCTAACGAATTTCCCTTAATATGCTTTTCTCTCTCTTTCTCCTTTTTGGTTTAATTAACTAGAGGGGAAAGGGAAGGGGGAGAGAGGTGGGGGGAACCCGAGGTGGGATCCTCCTTGGGGAGGATCTGTGTTGTGTTCTTTCCTGTAAATTCTTGTATGATATTGTAAATACTGTAAATTTTTGTATATATTCATTGCATTTCATTATTGCTTGTAAAATTCAGCATTCATTCTCTTCTCTGACTGGGTTAGCTGTGCTTTATTGTTGGTGTGTCTGGGCTAAAGCATCACACCGCTACATTAACAGAGGCATCAGTAAGCTGAACTGCATCACTTAGCTCTATTGAACATCTAGAAATGGACCAGCTCCAAAAGTCTGTATCTCTAATTCCAGTGGCTAAATCTCATTTTAGACCAAACCACAAAAATGTTTTAAGCCCTTCCAAGAGTCATGTGTGTTTTTTAAAATGCTCTAAAATACTTTTAATCCATCTTCTAAAAATTAGGGCTGTTTTTAAGTCTGATGCTTCTTGTGGGCATCAGTTCCACCAGCTAAATGCTCAAGTCAGCCCTACTACTTTTTGCTGCTTGTGGTAGGGTGAGAAAATTCTCCCCCACACAGACAAAGAAACCACAGCTAACCCAGTCAGAAAACCGGTCACACTGCTTGAAAGATCTAATGCATTTATTTAGGCCTCCTTATATTAAGCAGAGAGGAACTGGTACTTCCAGACTCCTTCCAGGGACTCATCCTAAAGTTACAAAGCACACAACATGTTTACTATCACAGGCAATTAAGTTTTAAATTCTCTACAGCCCTGTCACCTGCACCAGGTTAGTTAAGCAGGAGTTAAAGGAGACACAAACAAACCCTTTTGACATGGCACCTGGAGCCCAGGTGAGCACCCCTAGGCATCTGATTGCACACAGGTTACTGAACTGATGTGCAGCTACTCAAGACAAGCTGTCTTTTAGAAACTTCTATCTCCCTCTTTCAACTGCAGAAGGTGTTTTGCAATAGACTGCGTAAAATAAGAGGGAAAATATTGTAACTGCACATTGCTCATAAAAAAAACCCTTTCAGAATGCTTTGGCCTCTCATCTTGTAAGTACCTTTCAAAGGTATGAGAAGGTTAGGTTTCCTACATGTTTTCTGATACCAGTATGTTCTTCTCTTCCTTTCAGAAGTAATCAGAACAAAAATAGTGCAACAAAGGATTGCTCAAAATACCTGCAATATTGACTGTGGAAATACGTGTAATCTATATTCACGGAGAGAAGAAATAGCAATGGAATTAAGGGCAAAATCTGCAGAGAAACAAGCAAAATACAAAAGAATGCAAACAAAAGGTGAGGGGAAAGCCATGGAACAAAGATCAGATAGGGATTGATGGATATGATATGATCTCAAGAAAAGGCTGTGCTCAGAGCAATGGGCAAACAAAAGTTGAACAAAGTCTCATTTTGCCAGGTTCTGCACATTGGCCACAACAACCCCATGCAGTGCTACAGGCTGGGGTCAGAGTGGTTGGAGAGCGGCCAGGCAGAGAGGGACCTGGGGGTGCTGGTTGATTGTAGGCTGAACATGAGCCTGCAGTGTGCCCAGGCAGCCAAGAAGGCCAATGGCATCCTGGCCTGCATCAGAAACAGTGTGGCCAGCAGGAGCAGGGAGGTCATTCTGCCCCTGTACACTGCACTGCTTAGGCCGCACCTTGAGTCCTGTGTCCAGTTCTGGGCCCCTCAGTTTAGGAAAGATGTTGTCTTGCTGGAGCATGTCCAGAGAAGGGCAACGAAGTTGGTGAGGGGTTTGGAAGACAAGCCCTATGAGGAGAGGCTGAAGGAGCTGGGGTTGCTTAGCCTGGAGAAGAGGAGACTGAGGGGTGACCTTCTTGCTCTCTACAACTACCTGAAGGGAGGTTGTAGCCAGGCAGAGGTTGGTCTCTTCTCCCAGGCAGCCAGTACCAGAACAAGAGGACACAGTCTCAGGCTGCACCAGGGGAGGTTTAGACTGGATGTTAGGAAGAAGTTCTATACCGAGAGAGTGATTGCCCACTGGAATCAGCTGCCTGTGGAAGCGGTGGAGTCACCTTCATTGGAGGTGTTCAAGAAGAGGCTTGATGGGGTGCTTGGTGCCAGGGTTTAGTTTTTTAGTTGTTTAGGTGGGTTGTATTGTACTGTATTGTACTGTATTGTACTGTATTGTATTTAGGTGGGTTGGATTGGTTGATGGTTGGACGTGATGATCTTGAAGGTCTCTTCCAACCTGATGTATTGTATTGTATTGTATTGTATTGTACTTGATTGAAGGATGGACAGTCAAATTACCTTGGGGGAAAAAAGGTTTAAATAGTTTACTGTATGTCAAAGAGCTTACCAAGGACAGAAAAAGAGTCAGCATATGGGTGAATTCAGTTGGTCTGCTGCTACTGTTTTAGTTCCCTTAGGGAATTAATGTTACTGCACCTACTTATTGACATATATGGCATGCTGTGGGAGAGCCAAGCCTGCTTGAGATGCAAGTGATGTGGTAATACATGACTCTGTTCCAGTACCTCTTCCTGCAGACTAAATGCTAAATCTGAGATGATGGAGGTCTGTCACAGAGAACAGAGAAGACCTAGGATGAACTGAGACCAAATGACATCTTACAAAGCTGAACCACAAATGATAATAATATGGATTAGTTAAATAGGTTGAATTGCTTGCATATTACTGACTATATGGAGTTACCAAGTATTAGTGCTCCAAACATGTCTCAGTGAAGCATCTACATTTATTCCATGATTCTATGATTCTGTGTTCTTTTTTAATGTTTTGAACAGAGCCAAACTTAACAAAGGAAGCTGAAAGAACTAAAGCATGGTGTTTGAAAGGGTCTTCCAGTTATCAGAAAAGTCAAGGGACTGAATTATTTCTTTAACAACTTTCTTAAATAATTTTGCTCTTTTACCCATAGCATATCCCTAACAAAAAGTGTAAAGCAGGAATGTTTCTGCTCCCTTGTACAGAGGGAATATTGACTGAGTTGTTAAGGTTTACTTGCTTTGGGAGATTAGACATGCTGTTAGGATTTGGCAGTTTTCCACAGACGGAGTTAAAACTAATACTACCTTTTTACAGCTGCCTTTTGGAATATAAGCTAATCAGCTCCTGCACTGTTTAATCATACACTGGATGCCTCATTAAGACATCTTACAGAAAGGAAATCATTAAAGGCCATTATATTTGTGGCAAACAAAATGCTCTTCCATGAGTGATAATTGTGAATAATGCTCAAAGTAAATAGGAGCCTGAAAGAAAAAGAAGGTGTCCAACTTCTTTTCATGGGACTTTTTAATCCATTAATGATAACAAATTAGAAACATTAATAAAAATTTCAAAATTCTGGTTATTTTTTCCCCACTAGTTCCTAAAGAGTAAGATAATAACTTTAAGCTAACACCCTAAGTATTATTATTTAAACTGAAATCATATAGCTAGGAGAAATAATCTACAAAACAAAACCCCAATCTAAAAATCAGAGCCAGTCAAAAAAGCTGAAAGATACATTGAGTTTTAAGCCACAGAAAACTATTGAACTGCTGAAAAGTTATAAATCTTAATGGTATGTTAAAATGTTTGCTAGAAGAGGTATTTCCCTCTAGATTAGTCATGTCAAAGTCACAATTTTTTCTCATGATATAGAGGGATGAAAGTATTTAAAAACCCTTCAAGAATAGGTTGCTGCTGTACCCTGACAAAATATCAGTAACAGGATGAAATATGTACAAGTTGTTTGTACAAGTTGTTTGTCTAGGCAGTGCAAAATAGGTATTATGAGATACTGTCTAAAGCATTTCATGCTTTCCATAAGCGTAACAGTGTTAGGCATTGTAGTTAGTCTTCACTCAAAAAGAGTGAATGGTCATGGTTTCCTCTCTTTATATCTATAAAGAGAAGCAAGCAGAAGATCAGTGTTTCTGATGGCAAAGAGTCTAGCAGAGTGCTGTGCTGAGGAGAAAAGCACATTGGACAGAAATTATATTAAACCACACAGAATTTATGTATTTTAAATTAGAGGTGGGACTCTGGGCTCAGTTTAGTTATCAATACATTGATATTTCATGGTATTTGTGAGACCTGTGTTTTTAAGCTTCTGAACATACATTTCTTTCTCAAGTTTTTATATTAGCCTGGAGAAGAGGGGGCTCAGGGGAGACCTTATTGCTGTCTACAACTACCTGAAGGGGGGTTGTAGACAGGTGGGGGCCGGTCTCTTCTTCCAGGCAACCAGCACCAGAACTAGATAACACAGTCTCAAGCTGCACCAAGGGAGGTTTAGGCTGGATGTTAGAAAGAAATTCTTCACAGAGAGTGTGATTGGCCATTGGAATGGGCTGCCCAGGGAGGTGGTGGAGTCACCATCACTGGAGGTGTTTAGGAGGAGACTGGATGGGGGTGCTTGGTTGCATGGTTTAGTTGATTAGATGGTGTTGGATGATGGGTTGGACACGATGATCTTGAAAGTCTCTTCCAACCTGGTCTATTCTATTCTATTCTATTCTATTCTATTCTATTCTATTCTATTCTATTCTATTTAGTTTTTTAGTTGTTTAGGTGGGTTGTATTGTATGTATTGTATTGTATTGTATTGTATTGTATTGTATTGTATTGTATTGTATTTAGGTGGGTTGGATTGGTTGACGCAATGATCTTGAAGGTCTCTTCCAACCTGGTGTATTGTATTGTATTGTATTGTATTCTATTCTATTCTATTCTAGCCTAGCTTAGCCTAGCCTAGCCTAGCCTAGCCTAGCCTATCCAACCAGAGAAGGACACATCTTCTTTAGATTTAAGTCATATCTATCAGTACTATTTGGATGTCTGAGATGTTTTTATGGCATCTAAAATGTAGATGGATTCCCATGTGATGGTGTTGCGGAACGCTCTTGCTGCCCATGGGATAAGAAGGCAAATTGCATTGTCACTATTCAAGACCCAGGTTGTTCACAGTCAGCAGGTGTTTGTGTTCAATGGAGACCCATGAAGCTGGCTTGCCAAAGAGCTGAAAGAGAGGCTTTTATGAAAATAAGACTGTCTTATCTTATCCTGTTCTGGATAAAAATAATGAAACAAAGCTCAAATAGCATAAACATCCAACTTCAAAGCAACATTTGAGGGCCAGGGTACCCAAAAGAAGACAATTGCCTAATTAACTGCAATTTTAATATTTGATACCCCTCATTATGCCAATGAGAGGAATCAAGTACATGCTAAACATATGTGACTATTTTATTTAACGTTCCTCCCAAATAATTTTAAGCATCACCTAGAAGGCAAGGACAGCCTGGACTGAGGTATAAAACCCATGAGAAGGACATCTTGGTGCACTGCCTCTGGCATCAGGAAGTGCAAGTGCCTCTGACACTAGAATCAGGGTCAGTGAGGTGGGGTGCAGAGTAGACCAGCACAAGCACCACCACCAGCTCCAGCAACATCTGAGCCTGGGGAAGAAGACAGAGATGAGGATGGCTGATGGGTTGTATTCCTTTTCCCCCACTGAAGATGGGGACATCTTTCTTGGTGGGAATTATGCCTTTAATATGTTGCTGAACTTTTGTTGCATTACAGTTAGAGCTGTTCCAAAGGCTTGCATCTCCAGCTGTGTCAGGTATTACCCAAGATTTATTAATCCTGCAACCATCTTTGCTACCATTTCTATTATATTAGTGCTACAGCAAAGGTTTGCATCTCCAACTGTGTTGGACGTTACCAAGGATTTTTTAATCCGGTGATCGTCTTGCAGTCAGTGCATTTATCTCTGCCAATCCCAAATCTCTTGCATCTGCCACTTTGAAACAATTAAACCATTTGATTGCTTTAACTTTCTGAGCTCTGTCAGAGCAAGTCCTTTTGAGGTACTGAAAAGAAGAGGAGAAACCGAGTTTTGCCAAATAGTTCCAGCAGCAGTCCCAGGCTCTGAGACAGGCAAATATAGTGGTCTTTTATTGTAACACCACAGGTGGTAACTGATTTGAACCTCTATATTTTGGGTTCAGCTGCTTAAACAAGAAAACCCGCAGTGTGCCTTACCCAACTTCCTAGTTCTTGTCTGGGCATCCCATGCGTCCTAGGTGGTTGAGTCACCTTCATTGGAGGTGTTCAAGAAGAGGCTTGATGGGGTGCTTGGTGCCACGGGTTAGTTTTTTAGTTGTTTAGGTGGGTTGTATTGTATTGTATTGTATTGTATTGTATTGTATTGTATTGTATTGTATTTAGGTGGATTGGATTGGTTGATAGGTTGGACACGATGATCTTGAAGGTCTCTTCCAACCTGGTGTATTGTATTGTATTGTATTGTATTGTATTGTATTGTATTGTATTGTATTAAATTCACCAGTTTCTTGTAGGTAGGATGTTTCTGGCAGCAGCAGAACTGTAGCACCTTAGAAAAGGTTTGGAAAAGTACCATTTGATGACTAAGCCTCAGGCAAAAAGGTGAAGATGTAAATTATTTAGAAAATATGAGACTAAGCACTAGAAGTCATAAAGGCAGAGAGAAAGAATGTGTGCCATATCTATTTGCCATCTGTTGTAATGCAAGATCCAGAGAACAGTTAAATAGAGTTGATAGGGACAGATCTTGATCTGACAGGAGATGTTTTCAAGTACTGTATAACTCCCTAGAATGCAACACTGCTCAGAAGGGGGTTGAATATCAAAAATGTTTGGGCTTTCTACAGTAATGGTAGAAAAAAACTGACAATAGGAATTCTGGGTATCCAGGTGTTCTTCACTTACCAAATATGAGCTTGTAGAATTATATATTATTCTTCTCTTCATTTGGTCATCCCACCCGTGCCCCTTTACAGAGCTGTCTAAGGTCAGCAGTTAACCATTTTATCACAATCCTCAGGAAGGATCATGTGTTGTACTTTAAATTGTTGCTTTAGTTTATATGAGTGTTATTCAGAAAGAGTTTTGCTCTTTCCAGCCATCCCAAAACAACTAGCTCATGTGTAGAGTCCTGGAGGAACCATAGTGTGTTGTGCTGCTCTTTATCATCACCTACAGGCCATCACGCTGGGAGCAAGTCTACTGCTAGCAGTATTCAGTGTGGGAGTTTATGTTAGAAGGCAGCTTAATCTACAGTTGATACTATCACATTTGTTCCTTTATTGGACATTCACACAGATATTGAGAATGAAAACAGATGAACATTTAGCCTAGCAGAGTGTAGTACTAGCTGTAGTAAGCTGTCTGGTTTTGAAGTAATGTCTAAAAATAATGTATGTGTATGCATATATATATGTGTGGGTATCATTATATGTCACTAGAATCACAGAATTGTTTTGTTTGGAAAAAACTCTCTGAAATCATTGAGTCCAACCACTGACTTAACACCACCATGGCCATTAAACCATGTCCCGAAGTGTCATGTCCACATATTTCTTGAACACTTCCAGGGACGATGACTCCACCACCTCCCTTGGTAGTCTATTCAAATGCCAGGTCACTCTTTCCATAAAGAAAATATTTCCTAATATCCAATCTAAACCTCCCCTGGTAAAATTTCAAGCCATTTAATCTCATTCTATCACCTTATACTAGGGGAAAAAAGAGCGACTCTCACCTCGCTACAACCTCCTTTCAGATACTTGTAAGAGCACAATGAAGTCTCCCCTCAGGCTCCTCTTCTCCAGACTAAACAATCCCAGTTCCCTCAGCTGCTTCTCGAACAACATGTTCTCTAGACCTTTCACCAGCTTTATTGCCCTTCTCTAGATATGCTCCAACAACCCAATGTCCTTCTTGTAGTGAATGGCCCAACACTGAACATAGTATTTGAATGTGGCCTCACCAGTGCTAAGTACAAGGACATGATCGCTTTCCTACTCCTGCTGAGCACACTATATACTACTATGTGTTATCATATGTAGTAAATTTGATATAAATATAATAAATTACCTGGTAATTACATTGTTATTGAACAAATATCTAGCTTCAGGAGAAATTCAGCAAATCGTGTGGTGAAACATTTCCTTGCCCTTTCTCATCTATCAGTGGATTTCCATGCAAGATTTAATTATTTTTGCAGGCATGAAGTATTGCATACACAGCTTAACAGTAGTGTGACCGTTTTAGGCTGTGCCTTTAAGAAAGGGACAGTTGCTGAAACACTCTGGCTGAATGTATTGAAAACAAAGATAAGGTCTAAATGAATTTCATTGGTAGATTGGTAGAATGCAACTTTTAAGTTTAAGTGCAGTTTGAGTCTCAGCTCAGTCTGTTCAGTCTGTTTCTCTCTGTTCCTGTGGGCCTGTCTCTTTCTCTCTCTCTGAAGCAACAGCTGCTGGGTGGAGTCGACCTTGAATTAACAAAGCTAACCAGATAAGAAAACTAATTCTTGCACACGCTTTGAGCTAACAGAATCTTTCTCCTTAATTGCCTTTCTCTCTCTCTCTAACCCTTTTTGGGAAAAAAGGGAGGTAGGGAGGGAGAGGGGGATACAGGGGGGAACCCCCCTGGCTGAAGGAGGGAAAAAGGTCTTCTGTATTACATGCATTGCTGTATATTTCTGTATATATTGTAAATACTGTATATTGTGTACATATCCAATTGCATTCCATTCTTGCTTTGTAAATACAGCTTATTTCATCTGCTTCTCCGACTGAGTTAGCTGCGGTTTCTTTGTGTGTGTGGGGAGAACTCACTCACCCTGCCACATATTTTCAATTGGCGCCCAATGTGGGGCTCGAACCCACGACCCTGAGATTGAGAGTCTCATGCTCTACCGACTGAGTTAGCTGTGGTATCTTTGTGTCTGGGGGGAGAACTTTCTCACCCTGCCACAAATAGTCAGATTCCTAGCTTCATAGAAACTTGTTCCAGAAACAAATATGTCCTAGTAGGATTTACACGAGGAAAAGTGCCATTTCTTCCAATAAATATGACCTTTAAGTACAGCAAAACTTTTGTGCACTTTCTCTATAGATTGTGGAAGTATGAACTTAAAAGAGGAACATATAATGATGGGCCCACTTCTCAAATGTTAACCTTCATTTACTTCTGTTTTCTGTCTTTCAATGAAAATAATTCAGTTCATCGGTGAACCTTAATTCAGAAAAGCACTTATATCTGTGTGCAAGTCCTTTCCTGCTTCAGGCAAATACCTAACGTAAGAATTAAGACACTATGAGATATGGCTCAGAACTGTGATATAAGCTTTCCCCATCTAGTGAATGGTGCCAGGTTTTTCTCTTTTGTTTTCATTCTAGCCTTTGTCTTTAATCTATTTTTTTTCTTTCTTTTTTCTTCTTTTATTTTTTAATATCAAACCTCCCCAGCAATTCCAGGGACATCACAGACTTTATTTTTATATGAATACAAAGAGCATAATGCTCTAGTTTACTGCAAATCCAAGAAAATAAAGTGTAACCAGCAGCACTTTTCTCCCTTTCCTATTCTTTTGTTGTGGTGAAGCTGTGTGCAATGCCCTTAGGTTTTGGTGTGGGTTTTTTGGGTTGATTTTTTTTTGTACATATATGTAGATCTGGAGAGAAAATCAGCTACTTTTGCACAGGCTCAGGGATGGGTTAAATTAAAATGGTTAATTTGTTGATCTTTTTACATAGCAATTTTGATACCACAAACCTCACCTCAGATCAGATATTTTAATACAATGTAACTCTGCAAATTATTGTTTTAGTCAGAAAGAAACTCTATAGAAGGAAACATATTGGATGAAGTATTGCTCGTGGTGTAATTTTAATTCTGAAATATCTTGCTAAGAGGGCTTATTTAAATAGGTTCTCTGAGATGAATATTTAGAAAAAAATTCCTACAGGATGATTTATAGAAAAATTATATGAACAGAATGAAGGACAGAAGAATTTTATTAGAAAAGAGACTCATTTCCACAAAATATAAATTATACCTTTTAGAAAATATATTGAATTTTATTAATATTCTGCAGACAGCCTGCAGTGTTAATCTCCACCCCCTACCTATAAGATTTTCATTATGAGGTACAAGGTGTATTTACCCTTTAACCAAATAATTTTTGAGTAGTTCAATGCAGCCTTGTCTGCAGTTTACATACCTTACAAAATATTTTCCTTTTGGACCCACAGCTTATTTTATGGCAGTATTCTGCAGACAATCCTGAAACATTTGCATGTATATGAACATATCTATCCAGCTGCACAAATGCATCTGCATCTATGTAAATATATGTTATGTACATATCAGTATCCAATTTATACATATTTCATATTTCCAATCGATACTTCTAAAGCACAAACCTTACTGATTCTGCATTGTACATAGGATGTTGATCTTTACCACTCTTGCAAGCATTTTGTGACCTCAGTTACTTAACCAGCTTGGCAGGCACTGAATTTATTTTGCCTGTCTGGGAGTTGATACAGAGAGAAACATCCACACTGTGTCCAGTTCTGGGCCCCTCAGTTTAGGAAGGATGTTGACTTCCTGGAACGTGTCCAGAGAAGGGCAACGAAGTTGGTGAGGGTTTTGGAACACAAGCCTTATGAGGAGAGGCTGAGGGAGCTGGGATTGCTTAGCCTGGAGAAGAGGAGGCTCAGGGGAGACCTTATTACTCTCTACAACTGCCTGAAGGGAGGTTGTAGCCAGATGGAGGTTGGTCTCTTCTCCCAGGCAACCAGCACCAGAACAAGAGGACACAGTCTCAAGCTGCACCAGGGGAGGTTTAGGCTGGAGGTTAGAAAGAAATTCTACACAGAGTGATTGCCCATTGGAATGGTCTGCCTGGGGAGGTGGTGGAGTCACCATCACTGGAGGTGTTCAGGAGGAGACTTGATAGGGTGCTTGGTTGCATGGTTTAGTTGATTAGGTGGTGTTGGATAATAGGTTGGATGTGATGATCTTGAAGGTCTCTTCCAACCTGGTCTATTCTATTCTATTCTATTCTATTCTATTCTATTCTATTCTATTCTAACATTTCATTAAGCTGAGAGATTTGGATAATCAATAATACATTTACAAATATTTCCTACTATTATTTTTTTCCACAGACCTATTTCCTCCTTTGAAGTTCAAGAAATTCATTACAATTGGTTTTAGGGTGAATGAGGCTGCTCTCTGTAGGAGTTCAGTCATTCCAGAAATATGAAGATGGGCTCTTGGCTAGAAGAAAGCATGATCTGGGAGTATCTTTCTCAGAAACAGTCCTGTGATCTATGGAATTATGAACTGTAGAAAGCAGTGCCAAATCTACATAAGTCAGGAGCCTTGGTTTTAGAACATAGAATAGAATAGAATATTAAACATAGAATAAACCAGGTTGGAAGAGACCTTCATTGTGTCCAACCCATCAACCAATCCAACCCACCTAAACAAGTAAACCATGGCACCAAGCACCCCATCAAGTCTCCTCCTGAACACCTCCAATGATGGTGACTCCACCACCTCCACAGGCAGCCCATTCCAATGGGCAATCACTCCCTCTTTATAGAACTTGTTTGTTCTGTATAAAACTTTTGTTTGTTTGCTTGTTTTTTAACAGGTGATATATCTTTCTTTTCAAAACTAAATACTTAAACCTCACCTTAACGATCAATCCCTTATTTTTTTGACTAATTTTGCAGCACTCCAGAGTGAAAAAAAATAACAAATAAAAACTTAGCAGTGTATGAAAACCTGAATCAGGCCTTAAATATATGAGAAATTCAGTGTTGTCTAAATAATATATTTGAGCTTGCCCAATAATTTTTTTCTCTGAAAAAAATATAACAAATGTATTTAGAAAACTGCTAAATATATCTCCACAATGCTGTACATCAACTATTTTACTACCTTCTTCAAACAACACATTTCATTATAATGTACATAATCAACCCATTACATCAACGCATTTACATTGATTTTTTCTGTACCTTACAACTGACTTTCAGCTCACCAGAACTGCTTTATGCTGTTATGTGGGAAAAATCTACTCAGTTTTGTATGTTGTTAGTCATAAATGCATGACTAAGTTAATATTACTCCTAGAAAGAGAATCCTTGAAATAAAACATGAATCATTTAATAGCACTGTTTATTGTACAATGGGGATCTGATTCTGGCCTCAGTGCCAAGCTTGAGTGAATCAGATTTACCCAAGGGATTTCTGCAGAAGAAAGAGCACTGCAGAGTTGTCCTTTCCTGGACTATGACCTGCCTGAAGATCTCAATTAGTCGTAGGACAGCAGGAGTTTATGTGGCTGTTGACCCACATGTTCCATGTGGTTTGCTTTGAAGCTGTTCATCAACACAGATCGCCAGAAATATCAAACACAGTATGAAGCTTTTTATTCTAGTCCCCCTGGAAGCTACATTAAAGCTGCAATTTCTTGCTTTCCATATTGTCCCTGTATTGGAATCCCATGGCCATAGAGACAGTTCACAGCTAGGGAAGTGGATGGAGTGGTTTTCTGAAACAGGCTAATCTAATATGGTCCTCATATCTTGTCACCCTTGACATCTCAGTCTAACAACTTCTCCAACAAAATTAACAGGTGCCTTTCCCTTTCTACAGTCACAGACTGAGTTTTCCCAACTCTTAAGCCCCGAGCTATAGCCTAACAATTACTGCAATCAGAGGCTGTTGCCCCTAAAATGTGAAGGTGACTTTACATTTCTAGCAAAGGCTCACTTTTTGTTAGTGTAGAATTTGCCAGTGTCTGTGTTAAAATGTATTTGTAAGCAGTGAATTAATTCAGGCTGAGCCCAGTATTTTTACCATTTTTAATCTTTTTCCCCCTCCAGTGAAGATGTTAACAGTTTACTTGAGAACCTTCTACCAGTACAGCAAGCTCTACTAATCTACACTAAACCAAGAAAGCAAGAGTTTCAAGCAGTTGCTTTGCAAAATTACTTCTTTTTTTTTCTTTTGAGAGATAAGGTGACTGCAACAAGACTTGAAGCAAGACAGAGAGAACATTTGAAGGAAACCCTCAGGGCTGAAACAAAAGAAGGTAGGTAAACAGGTTGGACAAGAGCTGGAGGCAGAGAAAATCTGGTAAATCAGGGAAAATAAGTGCAACTAATGGGAGACAAAATAGTGCAACTAAATGAACAGAGCATCTGATGAGGATACTTCACTCACAGATCTGTACCTGACTGGGGAAAGTGACAGGTGTAAGAAGTTGAGCAAGGGAGAACCAGACATCAATGAGTGATGGAAGTCTAGGTAGAAGGGGGAGGGGGAGGGGGAGGGGAGGGGAGGTTCGGAGAGGTTCGGAGAGGAGAGGTTCGGAGAGGAGAGGAGAGGTTCAGAGAGGAGAGGTTCGGAGAGGTTCGGAGAGGAGAGGTTCGGAGAGGTTCAGAGAGGAGAGGTTCGGAGAGGAGAGGAGAGGTTCGGAGAGGAGAGGAGAGGTTCGGAGAGGAGAGGTTCGGAGGGAGAGGTTCGGAGAGGTTCGGAGAGGAGAGGTTCGGAGAGGTTCGGAGAGGAGAGGTTCGGAGAGGAGAGGAGAGGTTCGGAGAGGAGAGGTTCGGAGAGGAGAGGTTCGGAGAGGAGAGGTTCGGAGAGGAGAGGAGAGGAGAGGAGAGGAGAGGAGAGGAGAGGAGAGGAGAGGAGAGGAGAGGAGAGGAGATTACTCACAGATATAATCAAGTATCACTGTCCTTAGAAAGTGCGCCACAGTGAAAAGCTAAATGTTTTAAAACAGTGGATCCTAATCATCTCAGATCACTAGACTTGTTAATCAGATCTCCTTTGGAAAAATATTCCTCCATTCAGAGAACAATTATAAATAAAAATTAACATATTTACAAAGTGTGATACCATGTGTGGATGATCAACATAAGAAAGCCCACAAGAAAATGGGGAATTCTATCTTCAGAACCATGGATATGGCTTAAGGAGAAGGAAAGATAAACACCAAAGAGATCTTTATTAATGAAGCACTATTGCACTATTCACAGAAGGAGGCTGAGCTTCTTGGAAAAGGTAGTAAGTGATCACATCCTTAAGCTCTACTTCTTAAAAAATAGGCACAGGAGGATTAAATAAAATAGTGCAGGCCAATAGCTCTCAGGTGTTTGCTAACTCTGTCAAGTTTTATTTCATGATATCCATATTAATGAAGATTCTTTTTCCACTTAATCTTGCTTTATTTTAACCTGTGGTAACATGACAAAACCCTGCTCGTGGCTCTTAACTGCGTCATATCAGACAAGGCAAATAAAGAGAGAGAGACTTTGCCATCCCCAGCTTATTTCATGCTTGACACAGAAAGGCAATATTCACAGATAAAGGGAAATCACAGAACTTACCCTTTGTAAATTAAATGCACGAATTTGTCTCCACAGTGCATGTTAAATTATGTTTGGATGTGCATGTGCCAAAGACAAGCTGGAAGCTAAAAAAGGAGATGAAGAATGAAGCAAAAAGTAAAACTGAAAAAGTAGAGCACCAATACTCACTCGTGAAAGTAAGCCACAGAATTGTTTTGGAAATTGGAATGTTGAAGACAGGCAAGCCCTCGTGCAGGGCTGACTTGCATAACTGACCTTTACTGGATTTGGCAGATATACAAACCAAGCGTGACAGCGTTAGGCGTAGGAGTTTTACCAGGCTGAATCATTCTTCAGCAGTCACTCTGGTATACTGAACAGGGCACAAACATGTGTTCCTCCAGACTTCAGTGAGCATGTCTCTTGAATTAGCTAGTGTTTCTGTCTCTCAGGCATAGAAATGGAAGTTATTGATCTTGGCAAGCAAGGATACTCTCTGTGTTTCTTGACAGACCCCTCAAAGGTTATGTGTTGGCATTATCAGACAAAGTACCTTGAGTACTATAGTGTTGGATGATAGCTTGGACTCGATGATCTCAAAGGTCTTTTCCAACCTGGTCTATTCTATTCTATTCTATTCTATTCTATTCTATTCTATTCTATTCTATTCTATTCTATTCTTCCATTCCATTCCATTCCATTCCATTCCATTCCATTCCATTCCATTCCATTCCATTCCATTCCATTCCATTCCATTCCATGAAAGGAGAACAAGATTTATTTTGTCGAAGACAGTCATTTAGTGCAATCTAATTTGAAGAATTTCTTTCCTATACTTCAGAACTAACTGACAGTTTTTTACCATGTTGCAGATATTTTTATTAAGCTGCTTGGCCAGCTCTGGGCCCCTCAATTTAAGAAGGACATCGAGACACTTGAACATGTCCAGAGAAGGGCAACAAGGCTGGTGAGAGGTCTTGAGCACAAGCCCTATGAGGAGAGGCTGAGGAGCTGGGGTTGCTTAGCTTGGAGAAGAGGAGGCTCAGGGGAGACCTTATTGCTCTCTACAACTACTTGAAGGGAGGCTGTAGCCAGGAGGGGGTTGGTCTCTTCTCTCAGGCAACCAGCACCAGAACAAGAGGACACAGTCTCAAGCTGCGCCTGGGGAAATTTAGGCTTGAGGTGAAGAGAAAGTTCTTTACAGAGAGAGTTGTTGGCCATTGGAATGTGCTGCCCAGGGAGGTGGTGGAGTCACCACCCTTGGAGGTGTTCAAGAGGGGATTGGATGTGGCATTTGGTGTCATGGTTTAGTAGTCATGAGGTGCTGGGTGACAGGTTGGACTTGATGATCTTTGAGGTCTTTTCCAACTTTATTGATTCTATGATTCTATGAAAATATTCAAGAGCTTCTTCACTAATCATGTCCATGTGGTCTAAATGACCTTTGATCCACTTCCTTCTTTTATTGTTGTATTTCCCAGCATTTTCATTTAGCTGCTTTTTTTGCAGGCAAATTTAGGGCTTCAGTGACAATTTTATTCTGTTCAGTTTTTAAATATGGTGAGTTATAAGCTTGAAAGTGGATTGTAATTTTAAATTGTATGGCCTGTAGCTTGTTAGATTAAACCAGTGACAAAGATAGGCCAATTAGGTACTTTTTCTTTGGTTAGTTGGTTAGTCTCATGTTAATTGTTGAAGTTCCTCCTGAAAGTTTTGCATATAAGAAATGATAAGCTATTCCATGCTCTACTACTAAACATTCTAATTGCTTGGTGTATCCCACACTGATAATAGATTCCTTATCTAGTGTGATAAAGACAAATTACAGAGCAGGGGTCAGAGGGCATTTCTGAAGAAATCATCTGATCTTCTCACTAAATTTGTTTTCCCCTGAATTATGTAATTTTAACATGCATTTATAAGCTAAATCCATTGATTAAATATTTCAGAATGTCTTTAGTATATCTATATGATGGCTGTGATAACAGCACCATGGGAATCATAAAGCTGGCAAGGACTAATTTGACAAACATATTGGAAAATTCAATGTGGATTTGCTAACATAAGGACAGTTTATAGGAGAAGTTACATTGATATCTAGGTTATGAACATTTCAAGCTGAAATATAGTACATAGTTTATTGCTCTTACTGCCCTGTTAGGAGTAGTGTGCTTGGGTGTTTTATTCTAATTAGTCTTAACTTTTGTGTCATCCTTATGCCCAAGTTCCAGAGACTCTCATATCTACAAAAGGTGCAATCAAACCTTCCAATCAGCCTCTACAACATTTATGTTTGTACATGCTATTGCAAAATGGTGACAGGTTGGACATGATGATCTCAAAGGTCTCTTCCAGCCTGGCTTATTCTATTCTATTCTATTCTATTCTATTCTATTCTATTCTATTCTATTCTATTCTATTCTATTCTACTCTAAAATGCATTTTGCAAAACCCCAGTATAACCAACAAGATGATCTTTACTACTTCCCATAGTGTTCCCCTACATTTAACAAATTATTGGACCTGTCAAATGCTAATCATGACATTTTATGTTTTTTCTTTTGGCCTCAGTGGAGTTTAAAACTGAGTAGTGACTTTTGAACTCTAGCCCCAAGGCTCAATCTATTACTACATGTAGAAAGGCCAAAGCATTGAGTTCTGGCAGGCACTCTTTGTACTAAGCCATTTATAGGGTGGAATAAAAGCAGCTAAACAGAGTTTGTCCTTACTAGGGAGATGTGACCAGTTGCTCTTATTTGTACTACATCAGTACATGAATGGCATAACAAAACATTCCACGTTGACAGAACTTGGAAATATTTAGTTTTAATGGTAATGAAGTAAAGCAAAACAAACAAACAAAACTAGAATCTTGAAAACATTTAAAAATATTGCAGTTCTTATTTCCTTTGTTTATGGCACCTGACATTCAGTTTATTCTCTCTTCTTAGGATTTATTTCCCCCATTCCTCTGACATACACAGCAAGAAACAATTAGGGTGTGATTCAATTGTCTAAATATGGAAACCTATTGCTAGTTTGCTCAGCCTGAAGAATCAAACCTTGAATCACCTGCATGGGTGCAGTAAACCTGATACACGACTTATGGCAAACCCTGGCACTTGTGTCTCAGTCCAGAGGGGGAAAGAGACTCAGTTCTTTTGAATATTCCTGTGTTATGAAATAAGAGGCACAAATGAGGCCAAAATATCAACAGGGAGGCTATTTATTAATAAAGTGGATGGAACAGAAGAAGGGGGAGAAAGAGAGGGAAAAATAGAGAGAGAGGGAAAAAATAGAGAGAGAGGAAAAAATAGAGAGAGAGGGAGAAGAGGGAGAGAGAAGTGGAAAGGAATTATATTACCACCCTCCCCCACCCCCCAAGACAGTTTGGATCTGTGGAGGAAGGGTGCTGCTGCTTTGGTGTGGAGGAGATATCTTGTTGGCTGTGCTGTCCTCTGAGCAGCCTCTTCAGCTCCAGGAGTTGCAGCAGGCAGAACTTAGGACATGGAGAAAGGCTTTCTCCTGCTCTACTTCTTCCAGGCTACATGGTGAGGTCTCTGTCCTTTTCTCTCCTGGTATTTTCTTTGTTTTTCTTCAGAGCAGCATTGCCCAGGTGTTTTCCTTCTCCTGAGCCAGTAGTTGCTCAGATCTTTTATACAGGTTTTTAGGTATGTGTCCAGGTGGTGAAACCATTGTCCTTTGCACCATCCTCCTTTTCCGGGGTAGCTGATGGGTAGGTATGATCTTCTCTATGCACATTCCAGAGAGTCAATATACACATCAGCTATTGTCTGGACAAGCAGCAAAGGTGATTTTATCTTTGTTGAATCACATCAAGAGAGACTCTCACAACTTGGCAGGAGACAGCTTGGAGACAAGATAGAATATCCCGGGGTACCTCCAGTGGAGTCCATCTTGAAACGTATTTACTTAGACACTTATGTTCAAGCAGATGAATTAGGTCTGAGGGGCAAGACTCCAGGTGAATTTAAGAGCTCTGTATTTAGGAGGTTTTGTCTTAGTGAATCTGGATGAGCTAAGCATAGAGAATTAATGTATGCAATTGATAAAGTCTGAAGAGAGAATTCACTAAGGAGAGATTGCTGCTTTAGGGTGGACTGAACCATTCTGCAGAGTCCTCTGTTCTGCTGGCATCATACAAGTACATGCTGTTGTCAGCTGAAATAACTCAGGTTGTGACCTTCAGATGTTAACCCAGAAAGTTACAAGTCTGCCATACACCTGCCTCATAATTGCCTTGTCTGTAAACATCTGTGTTCAGGCAACTGAATCAAGCTCTGGATGTCCTTTTGACTATGACATGAGTTATCAGCTTGCAGGCAAATGGCTTGACATAGATGCATAAACTCAGGTATCTTGAACTAGAGCTGAATCCGAAGGCCTTGTGGCAAAAGACTGAATTCCAACAGTTATCAGATGACAAAATTTCAATAATTCAGAAGACAAGGGTGCCTAATGAGTCTGAATGACATTGTTCCTGTAGTAGAAGCTATGGCTCGGAACTCACACTGGAGTTAGTAGCTATTGGTGCTCCTAGTCTGCAAAAGAAAGAGTGAGTCCTTGCTCTACTTCACACAAAATACCTACATCAAAGTTTCAGGATCAAACCAAATTTTTTCTTCTTTCCTGCACCTGCGTTGTGCACAGGAAAATAAGCAATCTCCTTTCAGTAGAGTTGCATTGAAAATAGATCTGAAGGAAATAATCCAAATTATTTCAAAATACATAAAACTCAGCTAGATTTAACCTTCTTCATAGATACAAACAGCTGAAGAAAAAAGAACCTGCTGAAGAAGAGTTAATGTCTAGAGAAGCCTTCTCAGGCAAGTAAGTTTAAAGCCTTCAGATAAGGTACATAAAATTCAACCAACTCTTTTTTAATGTTTACCCATCAAAGCAATCAGAAACTTATACTACATTTTACAAATGTTGGTGTTTTCCTTTAATCCCAGATTCTTACAACCTTGTCTGGCTCAGTGACACTTCAAAATATGTATATGTAAGAGTTACTTTTAAAACAAATACTGAAGAAATGAGGCTGGATGAGGACTCTTGGATCAGTGAGTCCTTTACTAGGTATCCATGACATCAAACAATCCTTTTTTTGCAACTTCTACCCCTTATTCTTTTGCAGCCCTATGCTTGTCTGTTCATGAATATGTTACTATTATCTATCTCTATGAGATGTTTTAAGACTAAAATTCTGTACAAGCTATTTTCTGCCATAATGGTGATAATGGGATAAGTGTGGATTAACTCTGGCTCATAATGGAGGGAGTTCAGCATAGCTGAGGTTAGAATTCTCGAGTTGGGAAGTATTATGGATCTTGAAGCCAGAAACACTGTGGTTCTTAAGACATGAAACAACTATAATGAAATCTGGGCCTGAAGATGAGGTGAAGGAATTGGCATTCCCACTGGCCACCTCTTACTGGGACCTCACTTAAAGGAGTACAGGTAGAAACCTCGCTAATGCAATCAGGACTGGCATTCTTAACTCCTTTCTCATCTACTTTTTCTTTACTGAAATTATGGTATACTCTTTTTTTTTTTTTTTTTATATTTTAATGTTTAAATTGTTTGTTACCTTCTGATGAAACCCAGAGTTAATACAAAGAAGACTCCACTCTCCCATTATCGTGACTCTGTGCTACACGTCATTTAGTCTGAACTTACTCTTTCCAGAAAACAAATGATCAAAGCAGTTCAGGCTACTGCAGACAAATTTTACTTCCATTTTGTACAAAGCTATTGTCACTCTTTTGCCTTTATGGAAGAATACCACAACAGACATACCTAAGGATTGCCTTTTTTTCCATGGCCACGTCAGCTTTGCAGCTCATAGTTCCCTTAGATGAGATCCATCTCACACAGCTATATCTAAGTACTCAGTCTAGGGCTCCTTTACGGTCTATTTAGAGAAAAAGACACCAAGAAATCACTACCTTGCCAAATGCCTATTTCAGGATGAAATGCACTCTGCCATAAGTGCACTGCCTATTTCTCCCAGTTGGCTGAAATGGTATAGATCTGTCTTTGGTCAAATGAATTCCTTTTCTTGCAATAATAATGTCTTTCCCACCTCGGTTATACCTAACCAATAACCTCCAGAAGAAATTCTCTTCATATGTCTTCAGTCTCTATGATTAAATTTAATTTGCTTTTTTTTCTTCAGTTCTCAGTGTCACTTCATTGTCCCTTTATGACACCTCAGTTCACCCTCTTTGCATATATCCCAGAAATTTATGCTAAAAGCAATCCATGCCCACAGAACTGTGTAAAAAAAGGAATTGTTAAATAAGATCCATCCAAATCAATCCTTAGAGAAATTAGGAATAAGCTGAAAACAAAAGGTTCCATATCTGGGCAACTAAAGTTAAGAAGGTGCAGATAAGTAATTTCCATGAGATAGTTACCTTTACCTCTGCTAGTTTTCACCACTATTTATGTTCTTTCTCCCAGCTGTATTTACTGCAGCTTCAGTCAGTCATCTTCATAACTTTCTCATGCTACATACCCTTGAAAGCAAAGTCATGTACACTTCACAAACCTGCTCTTTGACCTGCTGTCCAAACTCTCCTAGTTCCTATCCTCTGGCCATGGAGTTTGGACTTAAGCAACTCCATGTTAATATAAATGGCATGGAAGTCTACACCAGATCTTATCACTGTCAACTTCTTGCCTACCCTGTTGAGATGAATAGGCATTTCTTCATTTCTCTTTAAAAGTTCTCCCATTTTTAAGCATAAGTGACAATTATTGTACTGAATGACTAATCTAAATCTTTCCAATGTCTGCCTTAATTTTTAAGTTTGTCAGGTAATAATCCACTAATAAAGGATGGAAGTTGGAATTCCCTATCAGAAATTTAGGCCAAAATCAACATTTCCAGGATTGAACTTTGAAAACTGAAAGCTTTAGTTAAATCATGTGCCAAAACAAATTCAATGATCCTTAGTTGCAGTTCCCACAGCATCCTCCTTCAGAAACTCCTGCCATGAGGCTTGGAGAAGTGCACTCTGCACTGGATAAAAAAACAGCTGGATGGCTGGGCCCAAAGGGGGGTGATGAATGGAATTAAGTATGGCTGGAGCTCAGTCACTAGTGATGTCCCTCAGGGTTCAGTATGGGACCTGTCCTCTTTAATATCTTTATTAATGATCTGGATGAGGGCATTGAGTGCATCCTCAGTAAGTTTGCAGATGACACCATGCTGGGTGGCTGTGTCAATCTACAAGAGGGTAGGGAAGATTTACAGTGGGATCTGGACAGGTTAGAGTGATGGGCCAAGGCTAATGTTATGAAGTTCAACAATGCCAAGTGCCAGGTCCTGCACTTGGGTCACAACAACCTAATGGTAAGCTACAGACTTGGGAATGTGTGGTTGGAATTCTACAAACTGTAGGGGAACCTGGGGATGTTGGTTCATAGTTGACTGAATATGGGTCAGCAGTGTGTCCAGGTGTCCAAGAAAGCCAGTGGTATTCTGGCTTGTATTAGAAACAGTGTGGCCAGCAGGCACTGGTAAAGTCACACCTCAAATACTGTGTTCAGTTCTGGGGCCCTCACTACAGGAAGGATATCAAAGTGCTGAAATGTGCCCAGAGAAAGGCAATGAGTCTCGTGAAGGGCCTGGAGCACAAGACCTACAAGGAGCATTGGAGGGAGCTGGCGTTTTTCAGTCTGGAGAAGAGGAGTCTGAGGGGAGACCTCATCGCTCTCTACATCTACTTGAAGGGAGGTTGGAGTGAGGAGGGGGCCAGCCTCTTTTCCTTGATGACAAGCAACAGTACTAGAGGAAATGGTTTCAAGCTGTGCCAAAGGAGGTTTTGCATGGGTATTAGGAAATATTTCCTCGTTGAAAGGGCAGTGGTGGAGTCACCATCCCCAGGGATGTTCAAGCTAAGGGACATGATTTATTGGTGACTGTCAGTACTGGGTTGAAGATTGGACTGGATGATCTTCAAGGTCTCTTCCAATCAGATATATTCTGTGACTCTGTGAAACCTTTATATCCAGGGAAATATAAATCCATGAAAATGACACTGACATAAACTGATAGTAAATTCTTTTGCAAAGTTTAACTCTGAATCAGTTATAGAATCTTTCTGTGACATTTCATTTTTCTTTCAATTGCTTTTGCTAAGAAAAAAAATACATGATTGATATTTAACTTACACTTGATTAGTTGACACTCAGAAGTCATGTAAAAAAAAATTACATGGTTAATGTGTAGCAAACCTTTTCTGTTATTTACTGAAAAAACATTTATTAAGTTCATGATATCATAGTATCAGTCAGGGTTGGAAGGGACCACAAGGATCATCTAGTTTCAACCCCCCTGCCATGGGCAAGGACACCTCACACTAGATCAGGCTGGCCAGAGCCTCATCCAGCCTGGTCTTAAACACCTCCAGGGATGGGGCCTCAACCACCTCCCTGGACAACCCATTCCAGGGCTTCACCGCTCTCATGGGGAAGAACTTCCTCCTCACATCCAGCCTGAATCTCCCCACCTCCAGCTTCATTCCATTTCCCCTAGTCCTATCACTACCTGATAGCCTGAGAAGTCCCTCCCCAGCCTTCTTGTAGGTCCCCTTCAGGTACTGGAAGGCCACAAAGAGGTCACCTTGGAGCCTTCTCTTCTCCAGACTGAACAGCCCCAACTCCTTCAGTCTGTCCTCATAGGAGAGGTGCTCCAGCCCTCTGATCATCCTCGTGGCCCTTCTCTGGACACCTTCCAGCACCTCCAGATCCCTCTTGTAATAGGGGCTCCAGAATGGATGCAGTACTCCAGGTGGGGTCTCAGCAGAGCTGAGTAGAGGGGGAGAATTACCTCCCTTGACCTGCTGGCCACACTTCTCTTGATGCAGCCCAGGATCTGATTGGCTTTCTGGGCTGCAAGTGCACACTGAGAGCTCATGTTGAGCTTCTTATCAACCAGCACCCCCAAGTCTCTCTCCTCTGGGCTGCTCCCCAGCCAGTCACTGCTCAGCCTGTATTTGTGACTGGGATTGTCTCAAGCCAGATGCAGGACCCTGCACTTGGTCTTGTTGAAGCTCATGAGGTTGGCCTGTGCCCACCTCTCCAGCCTGTCAAGGTCCCTCTGGATGGCATCCCTTCCCTCCAGCGTGTCTGCTGCACCACACAGCTTGGTGTCATCAGCAAACTTGCTGAGGGTGCACTCAATGCCACTGTCCATGTCACCCACAAAGATGTTGAACAAGACAGGTCCCAGGGCTGATCCCTGAGTGACTCTGCTTGTCACTGGCCTCCACTGGGACATGGACCCATTGACAGCTACTCTTTGGTGGCTGTTGTAATACTAGGTCCTTATTATAATGTTTGGAAGTGTTTCTTACATCTGAAAATTATAAAGTGTAGTCACAAACTACAAGACATTTTGAATCAAGAATTAAAACATTGTCTTGCTTCTTGAGGAGAGCATTGCTGTCAGATAAGTTAGTGCTGTACTCTTGGACTTGATTTTCTTCAGTGCTGAAAATACTCTGCTGCAAAAATGCACAAAGATCTGAAAAAATAAATGTCTGAATATCTCTGCTATGTAAGTCCAAAGATACAGAATATGAGCAGACTTTTCAACTGGCCTGAATTACCTTTGTGAGTTCCTCTGATTTATCCTTCCGTTGGCCCTTCTAGGAAAGTACTTTTTTTTTTTCCCTTCTGCCCCCTGACTTCTATATTTCATTTCATGTGTCTATTGAGGCTATGAAAGATAAAGCTATCTGCTTTCTCCTGTAGTAAAGAACTATATGGAATCAGTTCACCTGTCTGTCACTCCTCATTAAATTCTTACCCTCTTCATTCACATTCTGATCTTTGCAAATGAACATTTGCTTAATAAATGTTCCCAAGACTAACAGTGCAGAGTGAAAATCCCACACAGCAGTAAATTATTAACTCAGTCACAGGGGGAGTGCCATATATGACTTTTCAGAATGAGTTATTATGTGGATCATCATGTAATTATGAATTTTTCAAGCCATGATAGAGGAAAATTGAATATTTAATATTTTATGGACATATTCTGCACTGAGGACATCTTTCAAAATTTTATGATAATTTTTGGAGTGAGCAAAGAGCAGAACAAAAGTTACAAAATAATTACAAAGTGGAATATTTAATCACCATGGACATTGTTGGCAATTTCTCAAACTGCATAATATAATCAAGGTCATGAACTTTTAATCACCATGTATTCAAACAGAGAAAAAAAAACTGTGTGCATTAAAATTAACCTGCAAGTGTGTTTTGATTGTTTAAGAAATGAGAATATGAGGCTTCCTGCATTACTGCACAATAGGTAGAATGATGTAAATATTCATGGCAAGACAATGGGCTGTCAAATGCTTCTGAACAGTCAAGGATTGCCCTTACATGGGGCATTTAAAAATACGGAAACATGAGCATAAGCCTATGCTGCTTGATCCAGGAATGCTTGCTGGGAGCGGGGAACGTGATGGGGAGCAGCGCGGGAGCCTAAGCATAGTCTCTGAGCACAGTTTTAAACATCCTGGGGTATTCACAGCATCTGCATAAGACTGGCAGAGATAACACGAGACCTGTGGGAGACCAGTGCCCTTCTGAAGCAGCAGCTGGCTGCCAGGCAGGCTATCCTAAGGCATCTAAATGGTATTAGACACCTATCTGAAACCAAGGGGTGTTTTAAATGGCACTAAATTCCCACAGAAGGGCAACAGACTCAAGATGTGAACATTGGAAGGCAAGAGTCACTAAGGAGAGGAAAATATTTACTTTTTGTTCTGATAAACCAAAATTTGCACACAAACACACACACAAGATTAAAAAGGAAAAAAAAAAGGCTGTTTTTCCAAAGAGAGAAGAAATAAAATGATTTATCAAGCACTTGATAGTAAGCCAAATCAGACACTGGTTTTGGCACTTTGATAACCAATGAGCTTGGTGCAAATCTACCATAAAAAACAACCAACCAAACAAACTCAAGTAGTGATCTTTTTCCTAACAGTCAGTTGCACCCTGCCAGAAAACTTGTTGAAAAAAAACCTAAGGGAAGTATGAGAGCTTGAGGTGCTGTAGAGCAAAACAAGCTATACATAGTAGGTACTTATTAATGTGGAACTTCTCAGGGGCTCATGAATAATTTCTTAATTCTGTTAATTTCTTTAAATAATTTTGCCTATATCCATTACTAAACAAAATCTTTATGCCACACATAAAATAATTCACAGTTAAAATGTGTCCACAGTTTCAAACTCCAAGGCATCAGCCCAACTTCTTGGCTCAGAAGCATAAATCATGGAAGTTAAAAGGTTTGGACCAGAATTCACAGATTCACAGATTGCATTGGGTTGGAAGGGATCTTCAAAGATCATCTTGCCCAACTGTCCTGCAGTCAGTAGGGACACCAATTAGATCAGGCTGTCTTGGGCCATATCAAGTCTGATCTTGAATGTCTCCAGGGACAGGGCCTCAACCACATCCCTGGACAACCTGTTCCAGTATTTCACAACCCTTATCATAAAGATCTTCCTCCTTGTGTCCAACCTAAATTTAACCTGCTCCATTTTAAGACTACTGCCCCTTGTTCTATAGCTATAAGCCCTTCTAAATAGTCCTTCCCCAACATTCCTGTAGGTCCCCTTCAGCTATTAAAATACAGTTATAATTCTCCCTAGAGCCTTCTCTTCTGTAGGCTGAACACCCCAATTCTTCAGCCTGTCTTCATAGGAGAGGTGCTTCAGCCTTCTAG
Organism: Colaptes auratus; assembly: GCA_015227895.2. Classification (NCBI taxonomy): domain Eukaryota; kingdom Metazoa; phylum Chordata; class Aves; order Piciformes; family Picidae; genus Colaptes; species Colaptes auratus. The sequence goes on along the minus strand of CM037631.1, from coordinate 90,123,294 downwards.
AGGATCATTTTTGTGGCACTTCTCTGGACCTGCTTCAGCTGGTCCATGTCTTCCTTGAACTGGGGGCCCCATAGCTGGAGACAGTACTCCAGGTGAGGTTTCACCAGAGCAGAGTAGAAAGGCAGAATCACCTCTCTCAATCACACATCTTTTGATGCAGACCAGGATGCGATTTGTCTTCTGGGCTGCAAGTGCACATTGATGACTCATGTCCAGCTTCTCATCCACTAGTATCACCAAGTCCTCCTCTGCAGGGCTGCTCTCAATTTCATCATCCCCAAGCCTGTACTGATAACAAGGATTCCCCGACCTACCTGTGGGACCCTTTATTTTGCCTTATCGAACCTCATGAGATTCTCCTCAACCACCGCTCCAGCCTGTCCAGGTCCCTCTGGATGGCATCCCATCCTTCAGTCTTACCAACAGCACCACTCAGCTTGGCATCATCTAAACTTGATGAGAGTGCACTTAATCCAGCTGTCTGTATCATTGATGAAGATATTGAACAGCACTAGTTCTAATACAGACCCTTGAGGGACACCACTTGTCACCTGTCTCCATCTGGGCATTGAGCCATTGATCAATAACCTTTGTATGTGATCCTCCAAACAATTCCTTTTCCACTGGACAGTCCACCCATGAAATGCATATCTCTCCAGCTTAGAGAGAAGGATGTTGTAGGGGACTATGTCAAAGGCTTTACAAAATTCCCAATAAATAACATCTGTTTGTCTTCCCTTGTCCACTGATGTAGTTACACCATCCTAGAAAGCCACTAGGTTGGTCAGGCAGGGCTTGCCCCTCGTGAAGTCATGATGTCTGTCTCAAATCACTTCCCTGTCCTTCATGTGTCCCAGTATAGTTTCCAGCAGGATCTGTTCTGTGATATTCCCAGGCACAGAAATGAAGCTGAGAGGTTGGTAATTTCCAGGGTCCTCTTTTTCATGCTTATTAAAAATGGAGACTCTACATTGACAATGTGCCCAAATCTTAGTTGCAAAGGCTATTCTAAAAAATCATAGCAGAGATGAGGACTAGTAGGTATCATTCAGATGCTCATGAGGTCTAGGATGCCAAAATACTGAAAAGAAATAATTTCACAGAATCACCAAGATTGGAAGAGACCTCAAAGATCACCAAGTCCAACCTGTCACCAAAGACCTCATGACTACTAGACCATAGCACCAAGCACCACATCCAATCCCCTCCTGAACACCTCCAGGGATGGTAACTCCACCACCTCCCTGGGCAGCACACTCCAATGGCCAATGACTCCCTCAGTGAAGAACTTTCTCCTCACCTCCAGCCTAAACTTCCCCTGGTGCAGCTCGAGACTCTGTCCTCCTGTTCTGGTGCTGGGTGCCTGGAAGAAGAGACCAACCCCTTCCTGGCCACAACCACCCTTCAGGTAGTTGTAGACAGCAAGAAGGTCTCCCCTGAGCCTCCTCCTCTCCAGGCCAAACAATCCCAGGTCACTCAACCTTTCCTTGTAGGGCTTGTACTCAAGCCCTCTCCCCAGCCTTGTTGCCCTTCTCTGGACATGTTCAAGTGTCTCAACTGAGGGGCCCAGACTAGACAGAGGACTCAAGGTATGGCCTAACCATTGCTAAGCACAGGGCACAATGACTTCCCTGCTCCTGCTGGCCACACTGTTCCTGGTACAGGCCAGGATGCCATTGGCCTTCCTGGCCACCTGGGCACACTGCTGGCTCATGTTCCTAGCACTCCACATGAGTTCCATTTCCCAGCCATATCTGATTTCTAAATAAAAAATGAAACCAACAACAACAAAATCAAGTGGCAGAATTCTGTAAAATGAGCAACACCAGGAACGCAGTGCAGTAGGAAAAAAAAAGTGGAGAAAATAAAAAAAGGGCAGGAGGAGGCACTACAGCACAACAGCTCTAAAGAGTACATTTTAATTTCTGAAGAGCTTTTGTCTCTGAAGAATTAATTTAAAACAACATCCTATGCAAGCAAGCATTTGTGTGTGTGTCTGTGCTAGGAATTGCTATAATTACTCCAGAAAGCAGGGGGGAAATGTGAAGGGAGCTAGTCAATGGGGGTGGGGGAAAGCTGCTGGAATGTGTCCAGAGAAGGGCAACAAAACTGGGGAGGGGTTTGGAGCACAGCCCTGTGAGGAGAGGCTGAGGGAGCTGGGGTTGCTTAGCCTGGAGAAGAGGAGGCTCAGGGGAGACCTCATTGCTCTCCACAAATACCAGAAGGGAAGTTGTAGCCAGGTGAGGGTTGGTCGCCTCTCCCAGGCAACTAGCACCAGAACAAGAGGACACAGTCTCAAGCTGCACCAGGGGAGGTCCAGGCTGGATGTTAGGAAGAAGTTCTTCACAGAGAGAGTGATTGGCCATTGGAATGGTCTGCCCAGGGAGGCGGTGGAGTCACCATCACTGGAGGTGTTTTAGTTTCTTTTACTGAAAATTCCCACATTGCCCTGATCCACTACTGCCTGCTTCCAGGCAAAAATGTTTCATGCCCTTGCCAAGTAACTGGGTAAAGGCAAGTCCTGCAATGTGTTGAGCTGAGAATAACTAATAAAAAAAAGGGTGTATCACAGCATCTTATTTTGATGAAATTGTACATATCTCCTTTGGCTTGTGTGTGGAGTTGTATGTACATTTACAGACACTGTAAGACATAATTTTCAGTATGTCATAGTACAGAGCATCTCCCTGACCATTGTTGTTTACTCTTAGGATGGCTCTGTAAAACATTCAGAATGAGGCACTTGTAAGTGCACTGAGTACTGTGTCCAGTTCTGAGCCCCTCAGTTTAGGAAGGATGTTGACTTGCTGGAATATGTCCAGAGAAGGGCAACAAAGTTGGTGAGGGGTTTGGAACACAAGCCCTATGACGAGAGGCTGAGGGAGCTGGGGTTGCTTAGCCTGGTGTGACCTTATTGCTGTCTACAACTACCTGAAGGGAGGTTGTAGACAGGTGGGGGCTGGTCTCTTCTCCCAGGCAACCAGCACCAGAACAAGAGGACACAGTCTCAAGCTGCACCAAGGGAGATTCAGACCGGATGTTAGGAAGAAATTCTACACAGAGAGAGTGATTGCCCATTGGAATGTGCTGCCCAGGGAGATGGTGGAGTCACCATCATTGGAGGTGTTTAGGAGGAGACTGGATGGGGTGCTTGGTTGTATGGTTTAGTTGATTAGGTAGAGTTGGATGATGGGTTGGATGCAATGATCTTGAAGGTCTCTTCCGACCTCGTCTCGTCCTCTTCTCTTCTCTTCTCTTCTCTTCTCTTCTCTTCTCTTCTCTTCTCTTCTCTTCTCTTCTCTTCTCTTCTCTTCTCTTCTCAATTGTGAATAATATTCTAGGTTTGGAAAGAGAGTTATAAGGTGTCTAGGTGAGAAAGAAAATATGCTAGGAGTCAAGTATTGAAGGGCAAGTGTGTGATTCCAATGTACAAAAATAAGAATGGTATTTCTTCTTTGCAGGAACGTCATTGATAAATGACCTGGCTCAAATTCTGTGACGATGTCAATAATGAATAACAATTCCCATTCAGGTAATCACAGTTTTTCTGCTTGTAACTGGCAGCTTCAAATATGGGCAATACCTTTGGCTGTTTTCTGGTTTCAATCACATTTGAGTTTGTGGTAGGGTGAGTTACTACCTGCTATTGAAGAACTGCTCTCTACAAAAATAACTGACTGATAGAGACAAGTGTACAAAGGGCTCAGGAATGAATGGCATGTAGAAGTGTGATAACTACTAACATTTTGAAATGGTACCTTTGCTAAATGTTTATTAAGGAAGTTTTTTTTTTTCATATCTTTGCTCATGAGCTTAAATAACTGGCATTAGGGTCAGGAAAGTATGCCATCTGTTCCTGCTAAGTAGTGCAAGAATTTCACACCTGTTCCAGTGACGCTACCTGGACATTTTTGCCTTCATATGGATACACAAAGCAAACATTTTGGCACTTACCTCTGCAATTTGTTAGCTGAAGTGAGGTCTCAGGTTTTCTCTCTGTCAGTAATCACTGGCCATGACTGTTCATGGCATGGACACTTGGGAGGTCATAGTGACATCCTGCAAAATGCTCGCACTAGGTCCTCGAGTCAGTCTCAGATCACCAAAGAAAATGATCTATAATAAATTAGAGAACAGTGTAGTGTACCATATAGAATACTACAGAAAAATGATGTTTTAAGTAAGTAGGGCCTGACTGGGAGTCACTTGCTAACAATGAAAAATGGATGCCCTAATTTTGCAAAGGCATAAAACCCGAAAGCTTTATTTTTAGTATTGAAACACACTGTTCCCAATCACAGTGAATGGTACAAAGTCCTGACTGACAAGGGATTTGCACGATACCCCCTACTACATTAGTGTTTTCTTTGAATGGTAAACAAAAGCCATATTTAGCACTTCCATAGCACTTTATATGCTCAAAGGACTTCACTAACCATTACTGGCACATCTAGATGCTTCTTATATGCAAATGAATGCAGATATGGGAGTAGGCATTAGGAGGCAGGATATTAGAATACATTAGCACACGGACAATAGAAACCAGCTGGTTTGACTGACTGTAGAGGATCCGAGTAGGGAGCAGCGGACACCACAATTCGCTGCTCAGAATTATGGAAATAATTGTGCTGATTGCCACCATGGCTCAGAAACTCATCACTTAATTAACAATATAAATATTTTAAAAATTTAACATTTTATAAAACCACAATAAGAGCTTCCACTGTGAGACTGGAAAAGGATTAATTCACAGTTGGCTGGACCGATGGCACTCAACCTTCGTTCTCTTGCCTTACAGCAGCACACTTGGTGAGAATTAATACAGCACAATTCATGCCCTGTCATGTCTCATTACTTAATTACAAAGTGTCTGTAGTATTTTGGACATTACTGAGCTTGTTTGATTGGCTGTGACTGATGTCATACTCACTTTAATATTAGCCAGTACATGCATGGAAAGGCCTGTCCCACTCCTCACAATTTTCCTTCTTTCTATTCATGAATTCCATTTCAGAACAGCAGTAATATACTCCAGGCGGTGCATTTCTAGGGAATTACTGCATTTCTCAAGTGGGTAAAGTCATTTGGCCTTTCAGCCTTATGCCTTGCAACACCTTCCTAGCCATGGTATAATTGCCCAGAAATACACTATATCTTGAGTATTATAATTCTTGCATACCACTGTTTCTTTTCCACTCAACCAAATAGACTTCAATAGGCAAAAAAGACATTGTCAGTTGCCTCTTTTTTCAAATGAGTCTCTCAGATATATTTTAATGGCTTGGAGCCTCATGCACATATAATTGAAAAGCATTAATTTACTACTATTAATCATTTAACATCTTGTATAAAATATAATGGCCACACTCTCATGTCCCTTGACAATTCCAGAACACTGTCTCCTACATCTCCAAGGTGGCAGCAGCACAAGATGACACACTTGATTTAATAAGAGCATGGGGACACATACAGTAATATAATAGGAGGTTTGGACATTTTTAAGCAAGATGCTTCAGAAAATGTTTATGAAAACTTAAATCATTTTTGTAAAGCAATCTTTGAGTCTAATGATTGAAGAAAGTACAAGGCATCCTGCTCAGTTTACGGTAAAATATTGAAGTCAAAACTTACTTTAAGAAGGGAAAATAATTTAGGCATCAAAAATACCCTCACAGATAATCGGGAAAAAGGTCTTACAAGATATTTCTAGTCTCTCCAATACAGAAGCATGACATACACACCTGCAAATCAGCAGAACTGGACTGAAATCTGAGTCAGCTTAATCTCTTCTGAGATACTAGGGTTCACTTTAGAAGTTAAGATTCCACCTGCCATGAATACTTTGCACTCCTATAGTAATTTTCAGCCAAGTATCTCTAATAACTCAATGAACTTTAATGAATCAAGCCTTCTGGCAAAGTCCAAAAGGAAGGTCAATTTAGTAGAAACTAAATTATGGCAGTTTGCTAAGTTAGCACTTTTTTATACCTGTAATTACAAAATGAGAAACCACTCTCCTACCAGGGTCAGATATTCTTCCAGTAGCTCATCCTTACTTTTTGTTTCCTCTGGAGGTGACATTTCCCATTTCCTGAACTAGGTCTGCCCTAGATTTTAATGATAGTAATGTACTACTGCAGGATGACTGGGCAGTTAGAGACAGACTTACGGTGCTTCACCCTGGCTTGGGTTTCCTGGCATGCTATAGGCATACTCGCAAACTCAAACAGCTAGAGATGGTGAGTTCCTCACCATTAGAGCAAGCTGATAAATAAAATGAAGACCACAGCCAAAAGTGAACATATTTTAGCAGCTAGAAAGTGCACACATTTGTGCGATCTATGGCAAAAGGCTGTTAAAGCTCTGAAGACACTGTTCTTAAAATAACTGGGGCAAGAACAAGCTGAAGGTTTTAATTTTGCATGATGTGTAATGTCAAGGTTATAAATAAATAATAAATTGGAGTTTCCCATGGTTCCCTTCTTTAGTTTTGGTATACCTGCTGTAAAACACCATGGTCCTGGGAAAAACAAGGTGCAAGGCTAACCAAGTTTGCAGCCCTACTTTGTAGAAAATAAAGCAAGTGGAGGTGAACTAGAACAGACAGCAGGGATATATTTTATGAGAATGAATTTTTCTTCAGAGTGACTATTTAAGACCTACGAAAGTGTCAATGACTTGAAATTGAAGATGAAGATGGGTCCAAATCTCATCCTTAAATCTATTTATCTCTTAAAAGAGATAAATTTTATAAAGGAGGTCTGCATTATGTTTCAGAATAATTGTGAATTTAGGAAGACTGAAATTTCACATCCTCCACGAGCATCTCCTTCTGCAGATAATGATTTTAGTGTCATTTATCAGAAAATCATAAAGTCTTATTCCTAGGTGGTTTCTCTTCTCCTCTCCTAGGTATTATCTTCGGCTTACGTACTTGAATGCTTTGATATCTTTTGGGACCAGCTCCTGAGTGATGGGAGCATTAAGAGCACTACATCAAGTTCTACCCATCTCTGCCTGGGGGACAGTAATCCATGCCTCCTACCTGCATAATGCTTTCATCAGTACTCAACAGTTATTCTGAAGCCGAAAGCTCTTGATCTTCTTGTTAAGTTGTTTCACTTTTTATAATACAAACACTCCTTCACACAGAGAGGGAACCTGTACTGCCTTCTGCTCAAGTTTCTTAACTACTTGTCTAACACACATCTTCATCTATTTCTGACACAACAGAATCCTTTGCAACAGATCAACCCACATCCCACAAGGCTGTCATAATTGTGAAGCTATGAGGCGAAAGGGGGAAAAAAAATACCTCCTCCTTGTGCTTGTGTGGAAGGGTAGAGACTTAGCTGGCTCTTTCTACATTTCATGCAAGCAAGCTCTTGTGTTATGATTCCCAGAAAGGCTGAAAGAAGGGGACCAACATAGCAAAACAGTGTGCAGGCTCAGGCAGATGCACATGTCCAACAAGTGAAATGTCCATTTTCTGCGCTTTTAGGATCAGGTTAGAGTGTCACTGTTACCCATGTCTTCTCACACAGAATTTAGACACACAACAAGGCATGTGAATATCTCATTTTCATTTCAGAATATCTTATCTGGTTAGCTGTTAACTCAAGGCTGTTCCTGCTTCAGAAAGAGAGAAGCCGTCCAGCCCACAGGACAGAGGAGCACAGACTGCACCCAGCCTGAACCCAGACCAGACTGAACTAACAGAACCCAAACTTAAAATTGCATTCTACAATCTACCAATGAAATTAGTTTAGACTATCTTGTTTTTGTTCAAATATCAAAAACATTCAGCCAGAGTGTTCAGCAACTGTCTCTTTCTTAAAGGCATAGCCTCAACTGGTCACAAAGATCAAGGAAGCTGTCCCTCTGATCCCCCACCCCCCTGTCCAACAGAGAGGGAAAAGAACAGAGCAAAGCAGCTGTTAGACTTAACCAAAACATTTCAGCCAAGTTCAAGCAGAAGCAGGTTAGCATCCTCTCCAGAGCAACAAAGTGAGAAGAGAAGAGACAAGAAGCTTCATAATTGTTTTGGTACAACCAGTCTTATGGTAGATATCTCTCCAATGAAATTGTTTGGAATTACCTCTACTTTCCCTTTTTACACCCAATAGTGATTTATTTACATTTTTCTACTTTTTCTGCTCAGGATCTGTGAAAAAAATTTAAAGGCAGAGCCTAAAATTACCACATAATTATACTTGCCACTCTTTGCTCTTGTTTATTAGCAAACTGATAATCCTTCACCTGAGAAAGCAGGTGTGCCATCAGTGACTGATCACATAGCAGTATGAGCAAATAAGTAGCGACAAAATAATAGATTAATATTGTTTGTGAAATACTGATGAAATTAGACTTTTAAATTCTGGACTTTTAAAGATTCATTACTTGGAGTAAACACTACAGAATTATAGATCGTTTTGAAAGCAATGGCAATGATCAAATATAATTTGTCAAGTTAATTTTGTTGCAAATATGTTATTCATAATTGCAAGTATTCAGGAGAACCTGGAATTCAAGAAGTGACTAGGTAGAGTGTATGACTATTGGTACTACTAAAGGCAAGAAAAAATAATGCACAAAATAAGACTGCAAAACATATTTTATATAATATATGGTATTTTAAATTATGGATTGTCTCCATACTTTGTTACACAATCACAGAATTAACCAAGTTGGAAAAGAGCTCAGAAAGCATCAAGTCCAACCTATTACCCAACACCATCTAATCAACTAAACCATGGCACCAACTGCCTCATCCAGTCTCTTTTTAAACACAGTGATGGTGACTCCACCACCTCCCTTGGCAGCACATTCCAATGGCCAATCTCTCTTTCTGGGGAGAATTTCTTCCTCACATCCAGTCCAAACCTCTCCTCCAGCTTGAGACTGTGTCCTCTCCTTCTATCACAGCATCATAGTATCACCAAGGTTGGAAGAGACCTCAAAGATCATCAAGTCCAACCCTGTCACCACAGACCTCATGACTAGACCGTGGCACCAAGTGCCAAGTCCAATCCCCTCTTGAACACCTCCAGGGACTGTGACTCCACCACCTCCCCGGGCAGCCCATTCCAATGGCAAATGACTCTCAGTGAAGAACTTTCTCCTCACCTTGAGCCTAAACTTCCCCTGGTGCAGCTTGAGACTGTGTCCTCTTGTTCTGGTGCTGGTTGCTACAGAGAAGAGACCAACCCCTTCCTGGCTACAACCACCCTTCAGGTAGTTGTAGAGAGCAATGAGGTCACCCCTGAGCCTCCTCCTCTTTAGGCTAAACAATCCCAGCTCCCTCAGCTTCTCCTCATAGGGCTTGTGCTCAAGGCCTCTCACCAGCCTTGTTGCGCTTCTCTGGACATGTTCAAGTGTCTCAATGTCCTTCTTAAACTGAGGGGCCCAGAACTGGACACAGTTCTGCCACTGGTTGCCTGGGAGAAGACCTCACACCTCTGTTTTTTTTCAACAAGGAGTAAAAGTTACAGTAGGTCGTGAATTTTAAGGCATTCTCAACGTAATCACGTCATCAATTACTTTGTTCAGAAAGACCCAAGTGACATCAAGAAATTACATAAATAAGGAATACTGCCATGTAAGTATTAAAATGTGATAGGTATTTTTGCTGAGCAATGACAGTAGGGCCATGAGTGATATGAATTGGTAGGGAATACAATCCTTTTTCTGTTGAAGGTATTTACTTTCCCTGTTAGCACACCCATTTGCACTACCAACATAGTTTATGTTTACCAGAAGAGCTGTCGTTCAGCTGACAGATGGCTCCAGTGGATGAATGTAAAGCAGCTCACTGAAATAGTTCAGTGATTCCCAAACTACTTTAACGATGTGTTCCAAATTCCCATCATTTTCTGAGAAACTATAATTTATTTATAGGTGTCACATCTTACATTGCCCCATCACTCCAATCTGAGTACCTCCCAATATTATAAAGCATAGACAGAAGATAAATTACTTCTCTCTCTCCCCCTTCTTCCCAGAATATACTTAAGAATTATTTTATTTTGCCATATACCTATATCTCTGTCTATTTGTGAAGAAAGAGTAAATCCTGCTTCTCCCTCATGAGTTTTACCATAGGCATACTTTATTTTATATATTAAAAAAAATATAAATATACTTTTAAAAGATTCATTTATATGATATATGTATACCACATACACATATAACTGTTAAAAGTCGTGATGGAGAAGTTAGATTTGCTCTTTCTTTACAAACACATAGATTTAATTTCCTGGGGAGATATAATGTGCTTTTCTAGCTGCATTACCTTCAATGTTTTCTTCCAGAGAAACCACTCTGAGAACAAGGTTTGAGGGTGCCTATCTGGTCTCTGTATGCATGGCAGGGACTTTGAGAAGCCATACCTTGTGCTCAGTACCAGCATTGTATCTTGAGACAAGGCACAGTGCTGCACATTTTATTTCCAAAATGCTGAATGTGGTCCCATATCATCTCTTTGTTCTGGAGGCCTCCCATTCCAAATGATTCCAGACATTAGGGAACTAATGCTTGTATTATTCTAAGCTCAAATTCTAACCTCATGTGGTGGGGTGAGAGAGTTCCCTCCCCACACACAGGGAAAGAAACCACAGCTAGCTCAGTCGGAAAAGCAGATGAAAGCTATATTTACAGGCATAAATGGAATGCAATGAATATATACACAATATACAATATTACAATATATACAGGAAAATACACACAATGAACACAATGCAGAAAAACCTTTTCCTCCAGCCGGCCAGGGGGTTCCCTGAACCCCCCTCTCCCCTCCCCACTCCCCTTTTTCCAAAAAGGGTTAGAGAGAGAGAGAAAGGCAATTAAGGAAGAAAAATGTTAGCTAAAAAGCACATGCAAGAATTAGCTTTCTTATCTGGTTAGCTGTTAAATCAAGGCCGTTCCTGCTTCAGAAAAAGAGAAGCCGTCCAGCCCACAGGACAGAGAAGCACAGACTGCACCCAGCCTGAACCCAGACCAGACACAGACTGAACTAACAGAACCCAAACTCAAAACTGCACCCTCCAAGCCACCAATAAAATTAGTTTAGACTATCTTGTTTTTGTTCACCAATATCAAAACATTCAGCCAGAGTGTTCAGCAACTGTCTCTTTCTTAAAGGCATAGCATCAACCGGTCACACCTCATCAGGGTGATATAATTTTTCAATGCTGACATTTACTTGGAATATTTAGGCCAGATAAACCTAGACAGGAATTGCTCTGTACTTTTATCCCAAGCTCAGTCCTTCCCAGAAGTTAAGAGAAGCTTGAAGTCTGAGATAAAATTTCAAAAATCCTTTCATAGCAAGAGGGTGGCAATGATGCAGGCAGAGGGATTTCTGATATGGAAGAATCACATTGCTGGACTCCTCTTGGAGAGCCATCATCAATGCCCACAAAATTGTTACACAGAGCACCTAGTTAGGGTCTCAGTCTAAAACCAATTCCAAGACTGTACACTTTGTCCTCTTTCACCCTCCGTCAGCTTTCCTGTGTTTCATCATGACCACATGTGACCATGAGTGTGGGAACAGTGACTTTCCATTTGTGGCCACTGAAATTTTAAGGGACCAGATGTGTCAGCTGAATGTTTACAAGTCCGTGAAGCCTGATGGGATTCATTACCGAGATCTGAAGCGAGTAGCAGATGTTATGGCAGGACGCCTCTCTATCACCTATTAAAGATCTCAGAACACTTTGGAGGTCCCTGCTGATTGGAAGCTCACCAATGTTATCCCAATCTACAGTTCCTGAAAAACTCAGTTCTGAAAATAAAATAGATTATATTATTGAAAGGCATTTTAAAAAATAATGCAATCATCAACACAGGTCAACAAGGATTCACAAAGGAACAGTTCTGTTTAATATCCTCCTATGATAGGGCCACCTGCCTAGTGGATGAAAGGAAGGCAGTGGATGTAGCTGCTCTGGATTTCAGTAAGGCTTTTGATACTATGACTCAGAGTTCTTCTGGACAAGTTGTCTAGCTGTGGGATGAGTGGATTTACAAGTGTGCTGGATGAAGAACTGAATGAAGGGCAGAGCTCATTTTGCTGTAGTGAATAGAGCTGTGTCAGGGTGGTGACTAGTTAGCCAGCAATGCTCCTCGCAGTTCAGGTCTTGGGCCTGTTCTGTTCAATATATTTACCAACAATCTGGATGAAGAAGTTAAATACACCATTAACAAGTTTACTGATGATACCAAACTGGGAGATGCTGTTGACTTTCTCAAGGAACAAGAGGCCTTGCAGAGGGATCTGAATAGATTGGAGCATTGGAAAATCATCAATGGCATGAGATCTAACAGGAACAAGTGCCAGATTCCACGCACAGAACATTGTAATGATGGAAACAAGTATAAATTGTAGACCAGCCCTGCAAAAACAAATTTGAGGATGCTGGTCAACAGCAGGCTCAAAGGGAGTCAACACTGTGCCCTGGCAGCCAAGAGGGCAAACCATATCCTGGGGTTCCTGAAACATGGTATAATCAACCAGTCAAAAGAAGTGATCCTGCTGTATTCAGTGTTGATGCAGGCTCACCCCGAGTACCATGGGCAGTTCTGGGTCCCACAATTTAAAAATTATATGAAGGTCCTTGAGTGTATCCACAGGAGGGCAGCAAAGCTGATGAAAGGGCTGGAGGGAATGTCCTGTGAGAATCAGTTAAGGTTTGGGGCTTTCCTCATTTGGAGAAAAGGAGTCCGAAAGGTGACCTTACTGTTCTCTGAAGCTTTCACAGGCCGTGGAGAGGAAGGTGTTGATTTTCTCTCCCTGGTATCCAGTGACAGGGTGTGTGTGAATGGTTCAAAGCTGCATCACAGGACATTGAGATTTGACATTAGGAAGCATTTCTTTACCAAGAGGGTGATCAAATTCTGGAACAAGCTACCTCCAGAGTTGGTCAATGCCTCAAGCCTGTCAATGTTTCAGATGCATATGGACAACGCCCTTAATAACATGGTTTAGGTTTTGGTCATTCCTAAACTGGTCAGGCAGTTAGAGTAGATGATTGTTGTAGAATCCTTCCAGCAGGAACCAAACTATTCCATTCTAGGTTTTGTAGAAAGACATGGTTATGCCATGCCAATAAAGGAGGAATCACAGCCAGAAGTGGATGACCTAGAAAAACCCTTAGGACACTTCCAAGACTCCTTAGTATTGCAACTGGAGAATGGCACAGTGCACGTAGCAAATTCCAGGATGTCCAGACATAAGAATTAGGCTGCATAGCTTGTGTCAGAGATCTATTGCTAGAGATCTATTGTCAGAGATCTATTTGCTGCCTACAACTACTTGAAGGGAGGTTGTAGACAGGTGGGGGCTGGTCTCTTCTCACAGGAAACCAGCACCAGAACAAGAGGACACAGTCTCAAGCTGCACCAGGGGAAGTTTAGGCTAGAGGTTAGGAGGAATTTCTTTACAGAAAGTGTGATTAGCCATTGGAATGGGCTGCCCAGAGAGGTGGTGGAGTCACCATTATTGGAGGTGTTTAGGAAGAGACTTGATGGAGTGCTTGGTGCCATGGTTTAGTTGATTAGATGGTGTTGGGTGATGGGTTGGATGCGATGATCTTAAAGGTCTCTTCCAACCTGGTAAATTCTGTTCCATTCTATTCCATTCTATCCTATTCTATATTCTATATTATATTCTATTCCATTCTATTCTATTAGCAGAACAGTGAAACATGCTGTGGCATCAAACACAAGACTGTTGTCTACCACTAATGTTGACAACAATGACTGTCAAGTAGGGAACAGTCTACCATGAAACATGATATTGTAGGGTGAAGAAAATAGGATGAGTGGAAGAATTTCATAGGATCAGAGCCAAAACTCCTGATAACTTCTGAGGAGAGAGAGACATTTAGAGTTCATGGATGCATTTGCATGCAAGCATGCTGGAACATTTTACTTATTAAATGACTTACGTATCAGATGCTGATCAGGACATTTTTAAAAGGAACCTCTTTAGCAAAATTTTGGTATGAAGTCTTTCAGAAAATAACAGTGATATATTTACTTTTCTAATAAAATATCTGTTCCTGTTTCACCTTAACTATATGAATTTAAGCCTAAATGCACTGAACTAATGGCTACCCAGTGAAACGGAGGTTCTTGTCAAAGAACAAAAACCAAAGCCCTACATTCATGTAGACAAAACTGAGCTAGAACAAAACACCTTCACTATGCAGTGTACCATTATCTATTTGTCCCTGGAAAAGAAAAAAAAAAGAGGAAAAAACCTCCTATGTTTAGTATTTTTGCATTAAAATATGTTTCACATTTTGGTCAAAACTCTATGACTTTTATGCCTTCTTCCTGTGTGCACCATCAACTTATGACAATTTGGCAAATACAGACTTTTCACACCAAAGGAGGAATCAATTCCAACTCTGAGTAGTTCAGAGAAATAAGAAGTTTTGCATGCACTCCTATCTGATATTTCCCCTATATAGCCCACTAGAACACATTTAACATCAACTGATACTGTCAGCAGCAATAAGTGGGGTGGAGAAAAGCAGCTTGCCTAGTACTTCTCTTGTCAGAGAGAATATTAATCTCTAGTTGTATGAATAGTGTGAGGAAATTGTAGTTCTCTGTATGCTATGAAAATCTGGCCACTTGGCTCTAGTTCAGATGACTGTCAACCATAACACTCAGGTCTTTTTCTGCCAGCCACTTTGCCCCAGGCCTGTCGTTTTGCATGTGGTTGGTATGACCCAAGTAAAGGACCCAGCACTTGGTTTTGTTACACCTCATACTACTGACCTCAGCCCAGCAATCCAGCCTGTCCAGATCTCTTTGCAAAACCTCCCAAACTTCAAGCAGATCAACACTCCCACCCAATTTAGTGTGATCTACAAATTTATTGAGGGTGCCCTCAATTCCCTCTTTCAGATCATTGATAAAGATATTAAAGACAACTGCCCCCAATACTGATCTCTGGGTTACACCAAAGGAGTTTGACACTTTGCAGCTTACAGTACAGGTAGTGACTGTGGTATAGGTGAGTTTAGGCAGATAATATATGCAGGCAGGAGAGTTTAGAAAGCATGCAACTTCTTTGACCATACAGCTAACTCAAGCATCTCTTTAGGGATGTCTAACTGTCTAAGCATTCGCTTGTAGACTTGGGTCTAAATGTAGACAATATGCCTGGATAAATCACAGACCTCAGTATTATATAGCTCCAAATTAGAAGAAACATCATTTAATACTGTTTAAAGTGCGTGATGGACAAGCAAGAGTTTTGTTCCTGCTACTCACCAGAGGTGCGACTTTGGGCAAGGAAGCTTCCCTTGTCTCTGTATAGCTGCAGAGAGTATGACTTACAACAGAGACTATTCTTAAGTCAAAAAAGTACAATGAAAAATGAATTATTCTTGTCAATCCCTATGGGACAATCAAACAAGGGAGATTACATACCTGAAATGAAAGCCTTGATTTCAATAATAATTATTTCCTTAAAAATTTTTCCTTACCCTCCCATCAAATTTGCTAGGGTGATTTTTACATGAATTTGTGCCTATACAGGCTGAAGTGGGAATATAGCTGGATTGCATCCATTCTCTGAAGAGAATGTACACAAAGTGTACTGTCACTGCACTTTATATTTTTATTAGAGACACATCTGTTAAACAACTGCAATCCATTTTTCTTTTGTTCTCAGATCAACACAAATTGCCACAAATTTGGTTTCCACTGACCGTTTATTTAAGGGAGATGCTTTTACTGATCTTGCCAGCACTAACGTTCACGGCAAGGCTTGAATTATTCAGGCCCACTTTGCTTAAAACCATACATGAAGCTCTATAAATATATGGAGTTGTTAGGAAATATTGTAATACAGCTTGTCTGGCTTGAAAACCTAACCCTATTAAATGAGATCATTAAGGACAAAATCAAGTATATAAATACAGCCTCGGTTTTTGCAGACATAAAGCTTTTCTGATGATGGCTATTTTTCCAAAACAGAATCTCCCTCAGCAGTAGAGTTGTTGGGAATATTCTTTTCCTCATAAAATTCTGTACCAAGGGACATGACTGACCACTAAAATGTACAGATTTCCTGGCTAGTAAATTAACTTACTTGTAAGAAAGAAAAACTGTTTTTAAAAATCACAGAATCACAGAATCCCCAGGGTTGGAAGAGACCTCAAAGATCATCAAGTCCAACCCATCACCGCACCAAGTGCCACATCCAATCCCCTCTTGAACACCTCCAGGGATGGGGACTCCACCACCTCCCTGGGCAGCACATTCCAATGGTGAACAACTCTCTCAGTGAAGAACTTTCTCCTCACCTTGAGCCTAAACTTCCCCTGGTGCAGCTTGAGACTGTGTCCTCTTGTTCTGGTGCTGGTTGCCTGGGAGAAGAGACCAACCCCCTCCTTGCTACAACCACCCTTCAGGTTGTTGTAGACAGCAATAATGTCCTCTTGGTTTGATTTTCCCCAGCAATGTTTACAGATTATTTTTTTTAATCTAATCTCTGTCTATAAGGTTAATTTAAAGATTCTTATGTGTGCATGTCTTTGTACTACAGCCACAGATGTTTTAAACTACAGAAAAATAGCTATGCAGCAAATAAAACTAGGCAACAATTTTTCTTATGGATATTTAGAAGTATGCACCAGCTTGTAACTGGATGTGTGAGCATGAAGATCATCTAATGGTAAGACCTTTGCCCTTTTGCTGCACAAGCTGATGGAGAGTCAGAAAAGATGCTATCAGGAAAGAGTTTGCAGAAATCAAAAGAGCTGTAAGGTTACAGAGCCATAGCTAGTGAAGACCAGGAACACTGAATAAAGTTAGCATAAACACGTTCCCTGATTCAGTTAGTTACAAAGGGAAGGTGAAGCTTCTTGTCGTTTATAGTTCACCCTAAATAAATCTGCGGTATTTCCACCATAATTGCCTGACTCCATTTTCCATGAGGCTTCCCATTTGACCTGTGTGCAAGCCTATATTTTCATGGTACAGATCCAAAGAGCAAACTGGTTCCTGCTCCCTCTGTTTAGCAAGAACTACAGGAACATGTTTGTAGGGTGACACATCATCAAGACCTTGACATCCATGCTACATGTGTTACCTCAGACCCCTTTCAAAACTTTGGTTTTGTTTCATCCAAGAAGAACACAGTTCATGTTATCCAAGATTTTTGTGGAGTGAATCTAAGTATGCTACAAAGGAGCAACTAGAATTTTTTTCCCCATAAGTACAATGGAAATCCACCCTAAAATAATAATATAGACACGCCTCTCATCTGTCACAGGACGGGTGGCCATTCCCTCACCTCTGGTTGGACAGCATTGTCTGTACAGAGAAGTCAAGTCCTTTACTGAAGTCCTTTACAAGCCACGTGATTCCTCATGTGGATCTCATACCTGAAATGGAAAAGTAATTCTGGAAATGTACTTCTTTTTTTAGGGGGGAGGTGGTTGGGGAACTGTGCAACAAAATATTTGCAGTCCTTGTAATTCTATTGTAGCTTAACTATAACCTCAGGAGTTTATTGACTGCTTTTGTTAATTTGTTCATACCAGCCATGAGACACATACATATTCAATAACTCTCTGTATTTTAAGCACCTGCCCAAAGAAAGAAGTTAACCTTACCATTTGGCAATTTAGTAACAACTTGAAAATCATTAGTGAATATAGATTGATTATTTTCCACTAAAATCAGGTCTACATTTCTAGGTACTTTTTCCCTTTCTTCATCATAGAGAATAAAAGCCTTCTCCATAAATCATAAGCACCTTTTTTTCATAACTCATGAGCACCTTCTCATTTCTGCTTTTTTGTTTGTTGTGGGGTGTTTTTTTTTTAATTACTAAACATTTTAAATATTATAGCAAAGCATTCACCAGCTTAATCTTCTAAACTAATACTTGTTCTTTGACCTACTGTACCACATATTTTGTTAAATGATTGCAGTATGTTCTCATTGAAAATTTCGCTCTTTTTCCTGCAAGGTAGTTTTCCATTCTATCTGTTATAGAAAGTTACAATGTAGTTTCTATGCTTTACAAAGCATGAAAAAATTAAAAGCAAAACACATATTAAGATCTGTTGCAAGCTATATGCCATTCTTCAGTAATGTAAAATAATAATGCAAACATTTCTGTCACCAAAAGAAGGATATAATCTTTTTGTTTTCAATGAATTTCCCAGACTTTGAGTGTAGTTTTGTTCCTGCTGCTTGCAGGACTTCTTAATTTGGTCATTTACCAGCCTACATCTTCTAAAATGATGAAACATTCAGAAATTAATATGCAAGTGGCTGAGAGCATGAGGACATGCACAGCTGGGAGAACATTACTTTGAGCTCCTGTTTTGAAGCTCTCAAAAAGACAAACAAGTGCAGTGTTCGTAAAAGATATGTATGAAATTCATATGTGATAAATAAAATTACACACTGCTTTCACCAAACTCTGAGAGGCTGAATGGCTGACCTATATATATTTTAGGTGTCTGTCCAGATAGCACCCATTCCACAGGGCAGCAGTGAAAAGGGAGTTGAGCAGTCAGAACAGAGAAGTAGGTCTTGAAAACTTTTTGTTCCTGCTTTGCTAATGACAGGAAATTCTCACTGATGAGAACTGAAATAGGAATTGCAGAACTGGGCTTCACCTTAATGTCACCCTCATCAGAAAACCAAACACCCTGTCTTCTCTTTTGTCAGGGAATGTTATTCATAGTCATTGACAGAACTGAAAGCCAGAAGCCTTATTAGACCTACAGACTGAAAAATTGGCTTATTTTAATTGTCTTAAAGCCCAGAGCTGTCAGCAAGTACCTCACTGTCTGAAGAGGTAGCCTTAGGACATCTTTTGTCTGGGCAGTTAGTAGGATGTGCCTGTAACGGGAAGAATGTACTTGTTCCTAAGGAGTGAATGGTGTACTCCTCATCTTGAATTATATAAATCCCATTGTTTAAAACAATCTGGAGCTGTACAATCTGGATTAACATCCCTTGGTGAGACAAATTGCCCCTTACCAAATTAATAACAGAAATGTGGGAAGATAATAGAGTTTCTAAAAATTTATTTGGAGAAAATTAAAAACTATGATTTCGAAAAGGTTTCCACTAGGTCCTTTGAGTTCCAGATGACATGTTGAGGTACCAAGTTCACTCCTGGGTCTCAGCCTCCTGAGGGTTTTTCAGGCTGCAAAGCATCTGATAACAATTTTTGACAAATTTCATTTTCTGAAAAGCTTTGTTTAGAAGAGATATGAGTTATATATCTCTTTCAACTCAGCTTTGAAAGTTCAGGAGCATGATCGTCATTCTGCTGAAACTTAAACTTCAAAGAACAGGGAGGTCATTCTGCCCCTCTACACTGCACTGCTTAGGCCACACCTTGAGTCCTGTGTCCAGTTCTGGGCCCCTCAGTTTAGGAAGGATGTTGACTTGCTGGAACGTGTCCAGAGAAGGGCAACAAAGTTGGTGAGGGGGCTTGGAACACAAGCCCTGTGAGGAGAGGCTGAGGGAGCTGGGGTTGCTTAGCCTGGAGAAGAGGAGACTCAAGGGTGACCTTATTGCTCTTTACAACTACCTGAAGGGAGGTTGCAGACAGGCAGAGGTTGGTCTCTTCTCCCAGGCAACCAGCACCAGAACAAGAGGACACAGTCTCAGGCTGCACCAGGGGAGGTTTAGACTGGATGTTAGGAAGAAGTTCTACACAGAGAGTGATTGTCCATTGGAATGGTCTGCCCAGGGAGGTGGTGGAGTCACCATCATTGGAGGTGTTTAGGAGGAGACTTGATGGGGTGCTTGGTGCCATGGTCTAGTTGTTTAGGTGAGTTGGATTTGGTTGATAGGTTGGACACGATCATCTTGAAGGTCTCTTCCAACCTGGTTTATTGTATTGTATTGTATTGTATTGTATTTGAAGTTTGTCCCCTTCTAAGGAATGATTCTGACCATAATAATTGCCCTTATGATTAACAGAGTCTAAAATGATTTCATGAGTCTTGGTTTTGTTAAAGGATGCATACTGGTTAATAAAAACATCTAATGTAGGTCACACACAGCCTGGGAATTTAGAGCATCTAAGCAAGGTGCTTCCATTCCTGTTGTGTTGCAAGACTGCTAGAGGTGCTTATGGAAAGTGTCCAAGAGACACCATTTTTGTATCTTTTTGGACTCATTATGTATGCAGCCTGCACTCTGGATCCATTTGGAATATATCCAAGTTCCTGTCTCCCTCTGAAATTAACTGCTCTCATAATACTCAGCAAACTGAACCATACTTGGTGCACCACTTCTCTCTTTCACATGACTGACACACAATGGCAGCACTTAGGAAAAGGTCCAAAGCTGCAGACCACAGATCAGCAAGGCCTCGGTAAGACAAACAGCTCAATGAAAGAGAAGGCCACTAGAAGCATCTGCCATGAGCCCTTCACATGGAAGATGAGTTCTTATGCAATTAGGGCTATAGAAGAGAGAGACATCTGGAGGGAGTCTGATTCAGCCATTCGCTTCCTTGGTTGTATTTGAGGGTCATCTTTTTTTTATCTCAGTGCTGCTTATGTGTTTTACTGGATGGCATCTCAAAGCAAAAGGAGGATTTGTCCTCTGGCAGTAGAGTGCTGTTGCCTTTGGGCCACAAAGCCTTGAGATACACACCTGTGATGCAGCTATTTCCTATGTTGATAGCATTCTGTTGGGTAGTTTCATTACTAGTATACCATAGTCCCTTGGGAAGCAGTCATCAGGGGCCAAGGAGTCCAGGAAGGCTGGACACTGTTCAAGAAGGAATTCTTCAAGGTGCAGGAATGGCCTGTCCCCATGAGCTGAAACACAAGTGTGAGGGGAAGAGGGCCAGCCTGACTAAATAGAGAGGTTTGGCTGCTGCTTAGGGAGAAGAAGTCTATGGTCTTGGAAGAAGGGGCAGGCCAGTCAGGACTACAAGGTGATCATGAGACTGTGCAAGGGAAGATTAGAAGGCCCAAAGTCCAAATGGAGATTACTTCAGCT